>JAMPIV010004153.1:1047500-1227500 GCA_024509875.1 Oreohelix idahoensis | reverse complement strand
GTCTCTAACACAACACTTCCCTACGGCGTTATCAGCTGTGGAACTAACTCTATTTTTACGTACTGTGTGCAGGGCCGGATTATTCATTAGGCTAAGTGGACTGAAACCTAGGGGCCCGGAGCTCTTTGGGGGCCCGTGCATAAGTTAAAAAAAATTAAAATGCATAGGTTTTTCAACAAAATGTGTTTATTGTGTTTACCTTAATAATAATAAAAATAATACTAATAAACAATAATAAAAAACCATTACTAATAAAAGAGGTAAGCAATGTTAACAAACTAACATACCAATCTATTAATAATACTAGTATACTCCATCAACTTGCTAACAAACTAACATACCAATCTATTAATAATACTAGTATGCACCATCACCATGGTAACAAACTAACATACCAATCTATTAATAATACTAGTATGCACCATCACCATGGTAACAAACTAACATACCAATCTATTAATAATACTAGTATGCACCATCACCATGCTAAGGGGTTTGAAAATAAATTTTAAAACTATTGCCTATTAGATGAAGAGGGGTCCAAAGCCTAGAGGCCTTTCTTGGCTTAATCCGGCTCTGACATGTTTGTGTGGTTTCTATACTGTTCAAAAAAAGAAACGCATAGCTACTGAAGGCACACACATAGCCATAATTTTGACATTCAATAACTTTTTTAATTTAATGAGTTAATTGTTCAAATTGCACACAAGAATACCTTAGGGTTCAACCAATCAATTGACACTTGTATTGCATCTGGGTCACGAGAGTTTTTTGGCGTACGGGCTTTCCCGTTAGTATGGTGTGTGGCCTCCTCTTGCATCGATCAGCGACTGGCATCTCCTGGGCATGGATGCGATCAGACGTCTGATGTGGGCCTGTGGGATGGCTGCCCACTCTTCCTGAAGTGCCTGGAACAGATCACGACGATTGGCTGGAGCAACGTCTCGGCGACAAACACGTCTATGCAGCTCATCCCACAGGTGCTCAATCGGACTTATGTCTGGAGACAGGGATGGCCAGGGAAGGGTGAGAATGTTGTTGGCAGTCAGGAACTGCGTGGTCAACCGTGCACAATGGGGTCTGGCGTTGTCCTGTCGAAACACAGACCTTTGGGCAGCCAAAAGTGGAAGGACATGGGGTAGAAGAATTTCATTGACGTATCGTTGCGCATTCAAGCTTCCTACCATGTGCACCAATTGACTCCTTCCGTTGTAACTGATCATTCCCCACACCATTGCACCTCCACCACCGTGCGGCGGAGCTTCATCAACGCAATTTTGGGCAAAACGTTGATTTCGCCTACGGTAGACCCTACGCCGTCTATCATGACGCTGCAACAAAAAGAAAGATTCGTCACTGTAAACCACTGTAAAGTGTGTGGTGTATGGTGTGTTCTCTTTCTTTTGTAAAGCTCCACTATCAATCACTGTAGCATGTTGTTTGTGGTGCCACTACTGTATATGTCCATTGTAGTGTACAGAGTTGTTGAGATCAGGCATGCTCCAGTCTACCCAGCTGTAAATGGGTAACTCACCCTAGTCCTGAGTTAGGGAAGGCAAAGGCAACTGTAAGCAGTAGTTTCCCTCTAAGGCTCCAGGGGAAGCAGGCCCTAAACTTGGTCAATTCAACCGACGCAGGATGGTGTATATATGGAGTAGAAGTGTAGAGTGTGATTAACGCGAATGGTGTACTGTTCGTGTTCTGACCAATCTAAGCACTCATTCACTTGTGTCTACAAGGCACCAATGCAGACTGCTGGAATCTTTGTTTACACAGTTTATTTAGACGCACACACTGGGACATAACGAGTAAATCATGGGTATATGTTGACACATCAATTTGCAGGCATACATAGTAGATCCCATGTCATGACACATTCATAAATAATGGGTAGTACATCAATAGCTTCCAATGTCATGATACATTATGGCCGCATCCCCTATCTGACTAAACGCGTCAGTGAAGGCGGATCGGTAAGTAACTAAAGTTGCTTTATGTTCATAGTTTATATCATATTATGAAACCACGATAAGGGGTTTCTATCAAAATTGAGATCTCCTTGCCACTGTCCGAATAGTAAGATACATGCCCCGTTCTTTGGACAGTGATTCAAAAATATGATGACAGGAATGTAACATGGCCGCCTTCCTGAGTTGTCGCTCACTCACTCACAGGAGGGTATATATAAGCCAAAGTTAATTTGAAATGCATATGAATAATTTCCTAAAGTTTCTCCATACAGTTCTACAGTAATCCAGTTACTTCACGTAGACATAACTGCTGTATGGAAGCCCGTCATCTTCGTCGATACAAACACGACCCTAGCGTTGCGAAGCACAAAATTCCAGCTAGGTCTAACCGACATGAGATCATCAAAAATAGGGTCTGGCATTACCTGGAGTCCGAATCATACATGATACCGTACATTAGGAGAGTCTCTAACACAAACTCTAGTAGAGACACAATCTCCTACAGAAGAAAAACCACTTCATAAATCATTTTTACTTAAGAATGTACCAGCCCTTGAAAATGCGTAACCCGCCATTGTAAACGGTACATCGGAACTCATCACGACTTGTCAAGACAACTCATACTTCCGCTAGAGCGGCATAACAAGAATATAGTCCTGCCTACCCATCCAAAATATACAATATAGGACTGATTCTACTTGTACTAATAATATGTAATACATATGAATTCAGGCCATAAACATAATAAGCAAATTAATCTATTTTCTGGCCCTAACAAATAAGTACGGACATGAGTGCAATATCCATGCGCCGAATCAATATCAAGAACGATTACTCCTATAATCAAAAGTGTAAATCAATCATGTATTATCTCGCTTTACCATAGACAGCATTTTCATACACAAATGAATGAATGTCTATATCTTTTCCATATTAAATAGCCATATCGATTTTTGTAATATGTGCGTCAAAATATGCACGCAACAGATTACCACACCCCTCGGGAAAAAAAATGGTACATTTTTTTTTTGAAATACATCTAGGAGCAACATACAATAGGCTCACAACGCACCAATAACAATGCGCAGATGATAAGCATAAGTTTTATGACCTTAGAGAAAGTACTTCTCTAAGTATAAATATTTCCAGAGAGGTGTCACCAACGCATACTACAATATTAGCAATGACACAATTTCCACATTAGTTTATACATAAATTTCATCTAAGATATCTTAACATCATGATCATCAAAGACGAAAAAACATTGAAAGATCAGCGGTGAATAAATATCAATGAACCGCTAAGTAGTGTTACAATCAATATATGATATATTACATATGTGTACACATTTCAACATAGAAACAACTGTATCAAAGTTGTATAACAGTTATGAATCATGTGGGCATCTAGACAAAATATCTGCCATCACATTTTCTGACCCACGGATAGCTCGCACCGAAAAATGAAATGGCTGTAGAGCAATCGCGTATCGCGTTGATCTCGCGCTCTTCAGATTTTTACTCTGAATAGCCGTAAGAGCTTTCTGGTCAGTTTCCACAATGAAATGCGCGCCCAGAAGAAATCTTTGCAGTTCAAGGATTGACCAAACCATAGCCAATAATTCACGGTCTAGGACCGAGTAATTCTTCTCTGCGGCATTTAATTTCCGAGAAATATACATCACAGGATGCAGAGTTCCAGAGTACTCTTGCATTAGTGCTGCTCCAATCCCGGTGGATGAAGCGTCACTACGAAGAATAAATGTCTTATCCTTAGAAGGCAATACTAGGATAGGTGAAGTAGAAAACATAGTTTTAACCTTATCCAAAGAGGATTGACATTCTTGAGTCCAATGGACTACATTAGGAGACCCTTTCTTTAGCAAGGAAGAAAGAGGTGACATAATGGAGGACAGATTCGGAATGAATCGTCCATAAAATTGTATTAGACCTAAGAGACTTCGTACTTGCTTTTTAGTCTTAGGAATAGAAATGTTAAGTATCTTACTTGTATTATGGTCTTCTGTTTTTAGGAACCCATGACCAACACGGTGTCCTAAGAAAGATATTTCGCTAAAACCAATACATGCTTTCGATGGTTTCGCTGTCAGGTTATGCTCGCGTAAGATAGACAATAGTTCATTTATACCATTATAGTGATCGTTCCAAGTATCACTGAAAAGACAGATGTCATCAAGATACGCAATGACATCTGAGCGATGAGATAGGATTCGACGCATCATGCGTACAAATGTTGCAGGGGCGTTCATAAGACCGAAAGGCATGAAATTCCATTGGAATAGACCCCTAGGCGTCGAAAAAGCAGTAAACGGTTTGGCGTGTTCGGATAGTGGAACTTGCCAATATCCCTTAGACAAATCGAGTTTAGTAAAGAAATGAGAATTCGATAGTCTCGTAAGTAGCTCTTCTAGTAAAGGCATAGGTTCAGCATCAAATTTAGTCACTTGATTCAATTTGCGATAATCCACGCAAAGACGTATGTTATTGTCTTTTTTTCGTACAATAACCATCGGCGAAGAATATGCTGATGTGGATGGTTCAATAATTTTTAACTCTATCATCTCATCTAACTCTTTCTCTACCTGTGCTTGAAAATGTATCGGGATAGGATACGGTCTGACTCTTATAGGACTATGGTCAGTAAGAATAATGTCATGTTGAATGACATCAGTTTGACCAGGAATGTCAGTAAGGACATCCTGAAATTGTTCTAACATAGTAGAAACTTGTTTCTGCTCTCCTGGAGATAATTCTGGAGAAATTGCAACATCTTTCCATGATTCATTAGAGTGAAGAGGAATCATTGGAAAAGGTAAATTTACATCCGAGAAACTCGTTTCCTCATCCTGTATTACTGACAGAGATGAGTACTGTCCATGTTGGACTGGAAAATCGTCCGTTGCCTGGAAAACAGGTTGTAAATAATCAGGACGTTCATGGAATTCCGTGAGCATGTTGATGTGGAAGGTTTTACGCTTCCCGTCAATATCGACGATATAGTCAACATCGGAAACTTTTGATATTATATCGTACGGACCTTTCCAAGAAATAAGAAGTCTATTTTCCCTACAAGGTAGCAAGACAAATGCTTTGTCACCTGGACAAAGTTGTCGCAAACATCTCTTTTTATTGGCAAATTCCCTTGCCTTCTGTTTCGCAAATTCAGAAGAAGCAGTTGCCAATTTGCATGCTTCAATAATCTTGTGTCTAAGTGCGATGACATATTCATAAGAGGATTTTGTGTCATCGACAATATTATCAGCAGTTATAAGATCATGAAGTAAGGACATAGGACCTCGCGGTTTCGCGCCAAAGACAAGTTCAAAGGGAGAAAATCCTGTATGTTCGTTGGCGACCTCTCTATATGCAAAGAGAGCCGCGGGTAAAACCCTATCCCAATCCTGAGGATGATCTTCTGTTATCTTACCTAGTAGGTTTTTCAGAGTTCTATTCAAACGTTCCACCATCCCATTGGACATAGGATGATAAATACTACTCAGCGATCTCTCTATCTTAAGAGTCGACATTACTTGAGACATGGTATCCGATATGAGTTGGGTACCATGGTCGGATAATATTTCTGCTGGAAATCCCAGACGAGAAAATATTAACCAAAGAGCATCTGCGACATCAGCAGTAGTTATGCTCTTTAGAGGAACAGCCTCCGGCCAACGTGTGCACATATCAACACACGTCAAAATAAATTGGTGTCCTCTAGCAGACTTTATCTTAAATGGACCAATGATGTCTATCGCCATTTTTTGAAATGGTCGAATGGGAATGTCTGCAGCCTGAATAGGTGCATCATGGCGTGGACCTCTGGATTTAATCTCTTGACATACTTTACAAGATCGACAATAGATTCGTATGTCCTTATTCACAGCAGGCCAAAAGAAAGATTGAAGAACTCTAGCTTTAGTACGGGAAAAACCCATATGTCCAGCACACTGCGAATCATGAGCGTGCTGTAAGATTTTAACTCTCATATTTTTAGGCACAAGGATTTGAGAATGAATGGACTTAGTGGAGTCTTGTACCATACGTACAAGTACGCCATTCTTCATCGTAATCCAAGATTTACGATTTGTATCCTTATTCGGATCACCTTTTGTTGCCAGAGTAAAGAATTTCTTTAGAGTAGGATCATCTTCCTGCTGTTTTATAAAGGAATCATGGGAAATCTCCAAGGGATCATCTTGGATCTGCGCATCATTATCTTCAGAATGTGAAGATTGTGGCATATTAAGAGCTTGAGCCCTAGTGATTACTGCATTAGCAGATTGCATATTAACATTTTCCCAATTAGAAATTTGCTGTGGAGTGCATTCTTTCACTCCATGAATGCGACCGATGATAAGATCAGCGATCGGATTCGGCAAGAGACATGCTTGCACCTCTCCTGTAAAGAAAGGCGTAGCAATATTGATAATGGCAGTGGAGTACTTCTCCAATGTGCCACCAAATGTTACACATTTGACTATATTGCCTGTAGCTCGAGAAGGATTTACGAGTGATTGCCTCACTCCGATGGTAGTGCACCCCGAATCGAAAAGAATTGATACCGGAGTACCATCTATTAGGCCCCTATTAAAGACAAGAGCACCCCTTCCATTATGCGCGATTGACGCATGGAGAGCGGGAAGCGGGTGACCGCAGCTTAAAGTAGAAACTGTGGTTGGATCGAATAATGTTTTGCATTGCGAACACTCAGATGCTCTAGCAAAATCGAAAGCGGAATTTGCTACACTATTGGAGTCTTTTTTATCATTATTCTGATTATCGGTGTCGTGGAACTCCTGTTGTGCAGAGTTAGCCTGGTAATAAGATTTACCATGTCTTTTGTGTTGTGATCTACCTCGGTTATAATTGTCTCTATAATTATTATTTCCTCTGTTATAACCCCTATTTGGGTTTGAATCATAATATTCATGATCATAATCATCACGCTCATTATATTGAGTATCCCTGTAATATTGGTTCTTTTGTCTCCATGAAGCACTTGGGTAGTTCCTATAGCTACTCCCTTTTCGAGAATTTCTAAAATTATGGGTACCCCTCGCGTGTCGAGGACTATCAGCCCGATTCCAGTTCTTCGAAGAAGAACCCTGATTTGAGTGGTTATCTTGGTTTTGATACTTATTCCAATTAACCTTTTTATCAAATTTATTTTTAGCTCCTTGGAATTTGTGTGAGTAATTCTGATTATATTCTGTTGCCGAAGCAACTGGCATACTCTCTTTAATGTTAGAGTTACTAAGAATCATGTCAGGGTGTGCCGTGGCATACTGGTCACAATATTCTTCCATTTGCTTTAATGTACTAGGTTTACGCTCATGTAAGAACTCTAGGAATGATTTATTTACCGAAGACATGACCTTGTCTCTTAGCAATAAATCCGTAAGACCATCAAATGTTTTCTCTGTTTTGGATAATTCAATCCATCGTGAAAGTGTAATTCGTGCTTTTGAGATGAAATCTGAGAATTCTACACCTACCTCAGGTCTCATTGTTTTAAACAAAAGACGATAACCTTCTTCAGACAGCTGATATCTCTTTATCAAAGCTGCCCTAACAGCATCATAATTATCCTTGTCGGCCTCTTCAACAAAATATAACTTACTCAGAGACTCCCCTTTTAGATTTTCAGACAACTGATTCACATACTGTGATTTGTCAACATTATGAGCTCGACAAGCACGTTCAAATCTAGAAAGCCAAAATGTTATGTCATCACTGGTAGGGTTAAACGCTGGTACCTTGACCTTGTACACAAAGGGTTTACCATTACCACCAGATGCCTGATTAACATTACTCATACTTGTCAATTTTAATTTCTCTAATTCAAACTCATGTTCTCTTATTGCTTTTCTCTCTTCAGCTTCTCTATCTAATTTTTTTTGTTCAGCAGCAGCTTCTAATTTTTTCTGTTCTGCAGCAGCAGCAGCTTCTAATTTTTTCTGTTCTGCAGCAGCAGCAGCTTCTAATTTTTTCTGTTCTGCAGCAGCAGCAGCTTCTAATTTTTTCTGTTCTGCCACAAATCTCCTTTCTTCCATCTGCATCTGCAATTTCTTTTGTTCAGCAGCAGCATCAGCTTCTCTTTCTAATCTTTTCTCTTCAGCCAGAGCTTTTCTCTCTTCTGCAGCAGCAGCAGCTTTTCTCTCCTCAGCAGCAGCGTCTAATTTTCTTTCTTCTTTTTGTTGATTTCTCTCCTCAGCAGCAGCTTTTCTTTCTTCTATTTGAAGTTTTCTCTCCTCAGCCGCAGCTTTTCTCTCCTCAGCAGCAGCTTTTCTCTCCTCAGCTTGTATCTGCAATCTGAAATTCTCAGCATCTATCTTCTTTTGTTCAACTTCTGCTTTCCATTTATTCTCATCTTTTTGTTTTTTCTCTTCTGATTTTAATGCAATAGCAAATTGAGCAGTTGCCCATTCTTCTAACTCTTTCCCAGTCTTATCAAGGGATTTTCCTTGTGCAATAAAGTAATCTAATGTAGACATCTTGTCTTCTTAAATCAGAAACCTGAAAAAGTAAATAAATTACCTTATTTCACTTTAATGGGAGACAAGTCTATACCATAGACTTAGTCTTAGTGAAAAACTTGTATGGTTATTTTGTTTATAATATAACCAATGATAACTTGAGTACCTGTGGAAAACAATAACTGTATATCTCAAATACTGTGGGAGACAAGCCTTACAAAGGTCTTGTATACCTTAATGTAATCAATGATCACTTGAGTACCTGTGGAAAACAATAACTGTATATCTCAAATACTGTGGGAGACAAGCCTTACAAAGGTCTTGTACACTTTGTTTTATAACAATAATAATCATAAAGTACTGATCTGTACTATAATATAAGTGTATTCAACTATACCTCCTATGTCATATGTCAACTAAAGACATTACAAAGGACAAACAAGAAAAGACAATCTGAAAACATTTGCAGAGATCAAATTAAATTAAATAGGAGAAATGAAAAAAAAAATGATCACAGAATCTGTGATGATAACTGCAATAAGATAACAAGACAAATAACGCCACAGTGTATAAACATAAGGGTGTAAAGAACTGAAATGAAAGGAAAGATGAGACCTACAATTATACAAACAAATCAAACAAAAATAAAGAACAGAAAAATATTACAAATACAAATATGAACACAGTCGTCACAGCTAACCAAATATTTGCAAACTATGTTGCATGCAAATTTCAATTAAGAAATTGCTCCCTATAGAACGCCAGAACAAGACCAATATCACTTGGTATTTCCTGTTCTAGTCACCTCCCATCCAGGCCCGCAAACACATAACAATCACACATATAAACAAATAATATATAAACATAAATACATATAAATCATAAATGTGTGCATTATATAATGAAATGTGTTGTAGTTGCAATGTATTGTACTGTATGCTCAGTTTTAACAAATTAGACTACCACTTTATTGAGTAATAGATTTGCTTTCTAACTATTACACTGTTCAATTTTTTTGAGCACATTAGAAGATCCAACGATGAAATTTGCACTTTATGTTCAACATTGCTCTTCTATTTCAGCAGGCTAAACAATCACTAGTTTAGAACACTGACTGTACTGTGCCAAATGTCAACAAGTGCTGACCCAGATATTGCTACACTTGTCAGAACAGGTCAAGCTGACATTGATTGTATAGCTGTCCTACTGGTGTTGATGTGGTCAAACAAATGTTCTTGCAACTGTAAAATGTGATTCTCAACACAACAAGACTGCGTAGGCTGGACCCAGGAATCTGGCCCACCACTGTAAACCACTGTAAAGTGTGTGGTGTATGGTGTGTTCTCTTTCTTTTGTAAAGCTCCACTATCAATCACTGTAGCATGTTGTTTGTGGTGCCACTACTGTATATGTCCATTGTAGTGTACAGAGTTGTTGAGATCAGGCATGCTCCAGTCTACCCAGCTGTAAATGGGTAACTCACCCTAGTCCTGAGTTAGGGAAGGCAAAGGCAACTGTAAGCAGTAGTTTCCCTCTAAGGCTCCAGGGGGAGCAGGCCCTAAACTTGGTCAATTCAACCGACGCAGGATGGTGTATATATGGAGTAGAAGTGTAGAGTGTGATTAACGCGAATGGTGGACTGTTCGTTTTCTGACCAATCTAAGCACTCATTCACTTGTGTCTACAAGGCACCAATGCAGACTGCTGGAATCTTTGTTTACACAGTTTATTTAGACGCACACACTGGGACATAACGAGTAAATCATGGGTATATGTTGACACATCAATTTGCAGGCATACATAGTAGATCCCATGTCATGACACATTCATAAATAATGGGTAGTACATCAATAGCTTCCAATGTCATGATACATTATGGCCGCATCCCCTATCTGACTAAACGCGTCAGTGAAGGCGGATCGGTAAGTAACTAAAGTTGCTTTATGTTCATAGTTTATATCATATTATGAAACCACGATAAGGGGTTTCTATCAAAATTGAGATCTCCTTGCCACTGTCCGAATAGTAAGATACATGCCCCGTTCTTTGGACAGTGATTCAAAAATATGATGACAGGAATGTAACATGGCCGCCTTCCTGAGTTGTCGCTCACTCACTCACAAGAGGGTATATATAAGCCAAAGTTAATTTGAAATGCATATGAATAATTTCCTAAAGTTTCTCCATACAGTTCTACAGTAATCCAGTTACTTCACGTAGACATAACTGTTGTATGGAAGCCCGTCATCTTCGTCGATACAAACACGACCCTAGCGTTGCGAAGCACAATATTCCAGCTAGGTCTAATCGACATGAGATCATCAAAAATAGGGTCTGGCATTACCTGGAGTCCGAATCATACATGATACCGTACATTAGGAGAGTCTCTAACACAAACTCTAGTAGAGACACAATCTCCTACAGAAGAAAAACCACTTCATAAATCATTTTTACTTAAGAATGTACCAGCCCTTGAAAATGCGTAACCCGCCATTGTAAACGGTACATCGGAACTCATCACGACTTGTCAAGACAACTCATACTTCCGCTAGAGCGGTATAACAAGAATATAGTCCTGCCTACCCATCCAAAATATACAATATAGGACTGATTCTACTTGTACTAATAATATGTAATACATATGAATTCAGGCCATAAACATAATAAGCAAATTAATCTATTTTCTGGCCCGAACAAATAAGTACGGACATGAGTGCAATATCCATGCGCCGAATCAATATCAAGAACGATTACTCCTATAATCAAAAGTGTAAATCAATCATGAATTATCTAGCTTTACCATAGACAGCATTTTCATACACAAATGAATGAATGTCTATATATTTTCCATATTAAATAGCCATATCGATTTTTGTAATATGTGCGTCAAAATATGCACGCAACAGTCACTAAACCAGACACGTCTCCATTGATTGTCAGCTGCCCAGGGACGATGCTGGTTGGCCCAAAGAAGTCGATTTTGGCGATGGCGGCGCGTAAGGACAGGTCCTCGGTGAGGTCGTTGTGCCCAAAGTCCAGCGTCATGCAGTCTATTCCGGACACTTTGATCAGACACATGACGTCCTGCAGGTAATGACTGGGCAGTTGAGGAAGCTGTTGTAAACCTGTCTCTGAGGTGACGAAGCCGAATAAAGCGATCCTCCGCTGCTGTTGTCACTCTGGGTCGTCCACTGCGATACCGGTCTTCAACTGAGCCAGTGGCTTAGAACCGGTGCCAAAGTCGACTGATGGTACTCTGATGCATGTTTAGATGCCTGGCAACCTGACTTTGACTTTCACCTGCATGCAGTCGGCCAATAGCAATGTTCCTTAAATTTATCGATAGAGACGCCATAAATGTCTGCTTGAAAATGAACTAAATTTTTGTGTGTGTAGCGTTATCCCTTTTATAGGGTTTCAGTTGCGTAGTCAGTGAATAGTGTTCACCCCAAATTTTGTTGCTTTCACGTGCGCGCAACATGAGCTGTGGTCAAAAATTGCGTCATAAACACTATTGACCACTGCATTGTAACGATTACAAAAACGAACGCAATTCAGGTCAACACGTGCATTTGACACTGTAAAGAACATTTGAGGCTGGTTTTTATATACCCTAGCACCAAATTTTACTTACAAACTCATAAAAACGCGCCCTCGGATAGCTATGCGTTTCTTTTTTTGAACAGTATATATATGTGTAAGGATGTGTATGTATTTGTTTACTGTCTTTAAAGGAATCACTTTCGGCGCCATCTAATTTGTCAGCACTTTTTATTTTATTATGATGTATAAACATTATAGGATCCCGTTACACGCCCATTGAGGCATGTTGGAAATATGGTGTTAGACCCATATTTTCTTGACCGTCGGCACACCAGGGGTGATGTGGTCAGCATCACGCCGACCGCTTTAACCATCCCAAAGTAAATCTGGTACTCAATTCATGAGGCTGGGTGATAACTCTATATATTGGTGGTTACTGGACATCAGTTGATAAATGCACCTTCCGTGGATATGCTTGGGTAAAGTGCCACCACATTGATAAAGCTTTTCCAGTCACAATGTTCGGTACATAGGTCAGGTTACCGACTGTTGGGGCCCTGACAAGGTGTACTGTTAGTGTGATTATACTGGTGCAATGGGTGAGTGTGAACATCAATAATGACAAACGCGAATGGATGATAGTTCGACAAGTGCACAGGTCACTCACTCCAATCACAGGTGAAAGTCAAGGATGGCTGGACTACTGTGGTCGTTTCATATTCTTTAATAGGTCGTACACATGGACAGTACGAGCATCGTTACAGGAACACAAGTCGACATAAACAGCATAGTGTTGATCAATGGACTACCATCATAAATTAGCATTAATGTTGAATAACATTGCAATGGAACATCTGTAAGCAAGCACTTAGAGTTCCATTGTTCATAAATACAATCCTCAGGCCTTACTGACCGAGCATGTCAGTTAATCAATATTGTTCAAACTTGACTCCTAAACAGGACCTCTTTCTAGCGAAGATTCCTTTAGGTAAATTACAGCAAATCTCTGTGAAGATAATGTTAACCCACTAGTATTGGGTTTTCTTTATAATAGTGATCTCTTAATCATCACCTGATAATAAGGGGCATTCCCGTTCTCTGATTGATGATCGGCAATAAGTAGGATTCCAAAATAAATAGAATTCCAAAATGGCTTCTGGTTCCCTGTTGAGCATCGCTCACTATACGGGTGTATAGCAAATCTTCAATCGAAGCCTTGTTCGTCAACAATAAATGATTCTACAATAATCATTATATTCTGTCCTCATAATTGCTGCATATAAACATATTAGGTGCTGCTAGATAATATGTCGTCCCGACATATACATAGGTAAATTCAAATCGACGTCTGCCCATCTGAGCCTAGGGATGAAAAAGTTCAGAGAACAGTTCTTTACCTTGCCATATAAAATATACTAGCAAACACAAAACACTCTCCTGGCGTTACTGAATCAACACTGGGGAACTTATGGATCTAACAATCCTAGAAGAAACTATCTTCGTTCCCATAA
The DNA here is from genome assembly GCA_024509875.1 of Oreohelix idahoensis. Lineage (NCBI taxonomy): Eukaryota > Metazoa > Mollusca > Gastropoda > Stylommatophora > Oreohelicidae > Oreohelix > Oreohelix idahoensis. The sequence continues at coordinate 1,213,980 of JAMPIV010004153.1, read as the reverse complement.
TCAATCGAAGAGATCACAAACTTTGGACAGGTCTAAGACATGACGTCCCGCCAGGCTTCTCCATCACCGAAGAACTCTCTAACCTATCTTCATGCGCCGAAAGCACCTGACCCCGAAGTACAGTACAAGGAAAAATAGTTCCACTTAAACATACTAAGATATCCAGATATAAGACATACTCGTCCTACATAGACAAGAACTACACATAGATTCGGGCCATAGATATTCTGAAGTAAGAACAATCTATTTCTAACCAAACACAGAACAGATTGTTATAAACCCAGATTCCTACGCTTAGTTCGATCTTCAGGAAAGATACAAGAAGCGATAACTCACAAAATGAATACACATCGCCTAATCTGAGTTCTGTCCCTTTAGACTGAAAATCGTGAATTCAAAGATAAGTATATTTTTATCAGACACATAAATACATTTTACATTTGTATGCGTATTTACAGTAATCTGTGCGCCACACAAAAGAATATGTGCGCAACAGACTACGGGGGGTGTCCCCGAAAAAAAAAATGAAAATCATTTTTTTTCCCATCTGAGAGCAACATACAATAGGCTCCCAACGCACAAATACCGTGCAGATGAGAAATATCTGGAATTATATGAGCCAAATTAAGGCAAAGTCGAAATATAGATCGACTGGTGAGAATACATCTCAACCTCTCAGAGAAAGCATTTCTCTTAAGCATAAATGTTTCCAGGGAGGTGTCACCAACGCATACTACTCTACTTGCAATGACACAATGCATATAAAAATTTCATATTTAAGCATTATAAGTACATGATTGACAAAAAAGAAAAATCATCAACGAGTACCGGTGCATATATATATCAATGAACGTAGTGATAGTAGTGATACAATCACTATATTACAAATTACAATGTGTATCTATCTTGATATAGAAAAGAAAAATCTGTTGTCGAGTTGGAAGTGTTAAGAAGTTCAAGACTCAACAGTTAAGTGGAATCATGTGGGCATCTAGACAGAATGTCTGCCATCACATTATCTGATCCACGGATAGCTCGTACCGAAAAATGAAAAGGTTGAAGAGCAATTGCATATCGAGTAGACCTCGAACTCTTCAAATTCTTACTCTGTATATCCGTAAAAGCTTTCTGATCGGTTTCTACTATGAAATGTGCGCCTAGAAGGAATCTTTATAGTTTGAGAATTGACCAAACCATAGCCAATAGCTCACGGTCTAAAACCGAATAGTTCCTTTCTGCAGCATTAAGTTTTCTAGAGATATACATTACAGGATGCAGAGTTCCAGAGTACTCTTGCATTAGTGCCGCTCCAATCCCAGTGGATGAAGCGTCAATACGAAGAACAAATGTCTTATCTGTAGTAGGTAACACTAAAATAGGTGGTGATGAAAACAAAGTTTTGATCTTATCCAAAGAGGATTGGCATTCTTGTGACCAGTGGACCATATTAGGCGACCCTTTCTTTAGTAGTGTAGAAAGAGGTGCCATGATAGAGGATAGATTCGGAATGAATCTTCCATAAAATTGAATAAGACCTAAGAGACTTCGCACTTGCTTTTTTGTCTTAGGAATAGAGATGTTAAGTATCTTAGTGATATTATGGTCCTCTGTCTTTAGGAAACCATGACCAACTCGATGGCCTAAGAAAGAAATTTCGCTAAAACCAATGTAGGCTTTAGAGGATTTCACTGTCAGGTTATACTCGCGTAGAGTAGACAGCAATTCAACTAACCCCGAATAGTGATCTTCCCAAGTATCGCTGAAAAGACAGATGTCGTCTAGATACGCGATGACATCTGACCGATAAGATAGAATTCGACGCATCATACGTACGAATGTAGCTGGTGCGTTCATAAGGCCGAAAGGCATGAAATTCCATTGAAAAAGGCCTCTAGGTGTAGAAAAAGCCGTGAAAGGTTCGGCGCGTTCAGATTGTCGTGAAACATTCTAAATCCACATATATAAATTAAAAGGTAAATGTAAAGCCTAACACATAATTCAATTAAAGGAAAGAGAAATGGTAAAAGTACAGTGCTGTCACAATGGCGTACAAAAATCCCCCTTGTTTTATGCTTCGTCTGCATATTTTCACGCTTTCACGTTGATAGTAAAGCCTACTGCATCACTACACGCTTTCTACAATAAAACGTGTACTGCATTTCTAAGAAAACCTTGAGCTAGGCACACCGCGTAATGACCTAAATTAATACTTCCATTAATTTCATTTTATACACGGCGTGATGAAAAGACAGATGAACTTAGGATAGAGAGAAGGGAGGGCTGAAAGCAGGAACGCATGCAACCCTAACACGCGTCTCGCGATATACAATTAATGCCACCCTCCCCAAGCGAAAGGCCAGAAGCAATACTTTTTTTCAGATGGACAGTGATAAAAAATACTACCCATACGAGAGTTAGGTTTAAAAACCTGAAAAACGCTTATTGGGAAACATGACATTATACTGGTTTACGGTTGAAAGCCTGACAGTACCCAGACACCACATCGTATCGAAGTGAACAGGAGGTAGAAGAAAATGCACATTTTGAACGCAGCCACCTAGCTCCCTTAAATTTATATAATTGGGTTCCTTAGGACTTGCTGACAAAGAATATGTTAAACGTTACGCAAATAGTCTAGGAATTAACAAATTATAGCCAAAATAAAATGGTGGTGCTGTCAGACAACACCAAAATCAGAATTGCGCAGTGGCAGGTTTTGAAACCACCATTGTACGGGAAATAGGCCAACATGTTACATCCTATTTGATTGGATAGAAGTAAATGTAAGGCTAAACACGATTAGTCGGGCTACAAATACTAATTCTTTGTTGTTAGGGAAACGTGAGTAGGAGTACTTTTTTTTAAAAGCTGTGTAAACATGGCCCGATTGGTTAGACCCGCCAATATAGGCAATTAGGAGCGTCAGTTCAGTGCCACATGTTAAAATAAACTTACTAAGAAACAGTGCGTTGAGAGCCAGATCATATTTTTCTAAATAAAAGCCTGGGACAGAAGCGGATCGGAATTTGTGCCATAATTTGTGCCATTATTCATCGCCAGTCAACGTATCTGTGTAATATTTCCATGAATTGTGGGACTGTGGTCCTAGTTATTGAAGCAGCACCTGGTCTAAGTTTTGCTGAAATCCAGAGGCTGACAGCATACTCCTTGGTCCAGATAGCGACCAGTGAGGTGTCTCCAGAACACAGGAAGCAATCGAGCAGAGGAGTCTTTTCCTGCCGCCATCACGAAAGATAAGCTTCTGTGGCCAGAGTAGCTCAACATTATGTGCCCCCTCAAAAATTGACATTTTGTTAACCACAGAGGGACAATTAATTGGTTCAAATGACAGGAACTGTGAAAGATTCCCAATACTATTTCCCCGATAATCAAACACTTGAAGTCATGATGAAAAACAACAACCAGGCTTGAACAAAACCAGTATTACCTCATATTACTACTGCACAAATTACACACATAGAATAATAATAATAAACTATGTCAATACAAAGTTCATATATATAAACTGTGTAAATAATACTTGTAATTACATTTGATTGTGATTCCTGGTTCACTGTGTAGTTGAATCAGGATATCCATTATTGACAAAAATTAATACATATATTTTTAAACTTAAACACTTGACTCATTTAAGATAGTCTTATAGATTGTTATATGTGTGTGAGTGTCACAGTGTTGTAAAGTGTTGTGGAATAAAATAAATTGTTTATCTGTCTGTTGTTGTTGTGACTTACACTTCATCATTTTCATAACCCTAGACATTTAACGTAGTCATCACAATATTCCAGAATAATTCTGACTGAGGCATAAATGTGGTAGCAAGTAAGGTCATCTGTAATACACCACACTTATTAGATACAGATACCTTCACAGCTGATCTCAGTCAGTACACTAAGTCCCCTATAAATATTTATAACATCCCACTTTACCACACAGATAAAGGAACTTGCCAATATCCTTTAGACAAATCTAGTTTAGTGAAAAAATGAGATTTAGAAAGCCTAGTAAGTAGCTCTTCTAGTAAAGGCATAGGTTCAGCATCGAACTTCGTAACTTGATTCAATTTGCGATAGTCAACGCAAAGACGTATGTTATTGTCTTTTTTCCGAAAATAGCCATCGGCGAAGAAAACGCAGAAGTGTTCAATTATTTTTAAATCTATCATCTCATCCAAATCCTTCTCAACCTGTGCTTGAAAATGTATAGGGATAGGATAAGGTCTGACCCTGATAGGATTATCTTCTTCTTCTTCCATCCTTAGCCATCAACCGGCAAAGCAGTATGTGGCCAGTACGCCTAGTGGCGTCTTAGGGCAACAACAAATTGATCGATCTATCGCTGTTTCCACCACGCCTAGTGGCGTCTTTGTGGAACAAAAACAGACCAAACAATCTATCATTGTTTCCGTAATCAGATTGGTTGGCAAGCAGGTGATCAGCCCACTGTGCAAAGTTTTTACGGGATGGGGTAAACAGCCCCATGCCCATACCCTCCTTAGTCGCTTTTTACGACATGCGTGGTAGGGTGCAGTGTTACTATTCTTTGCTCCCCTTTCGGGCCCCGGTAACACACGGGTGATGATAGGATTATGGTCAGTTAGAATAATGTCATGTTCAATGACATGAGTTTGTCCAGGGATGTCAGTAAGGACATCCTGAAATGTTTGTAACATAGCCGAAACATGACGCTGTTCTCCTAAAGACAAATCCGGAGAAACAGTAACGTTTTTCCATGATTCACTCGAATGAAGTGGAATCATCGGAAGCGGAAGATTAACATCCGAAAAACTTGTTTCCTCATCCTGTATTACGGACAGTGATGAGTAATGACCATGTTGGACTGGTGAATCGTCCGTTGTCTGGAAAATAGGCTGTTAATAATCCGGACGTTCGTGGAATTCCGTAAGCATATTGATGTGGAAGGTTTTATGCTTTCCATCAATATCGACAATGTAGTCAACATCGGAAATTTTCGAGATTATATTTTACGGACCTTTCCGAGAAATAAGAAGTCTGTTTTCCCTACAAGGTAGTAAAACAAATGCTTTGTCACCAGGACAAAGCTGTCGTAAGGTTCTTTTCTTATTGGCAAATTGTCTTGCTTTCTGCTTAGCAAATTCAGAAGAAGCAGTTGCCAATTTGCATGCTTCGATAATCTTTTGTCTCAGCGCGATGACATATTCGTAAGAAGATTTTGTGTCATCGGTAATATTATCAGCGGTTATGAGATCATGAAGCAAAGACATAGGGCCGCGTGGTCGCGCGCCAAAGACAAGTTCAAAGGGAGAAAATCCTGTATGTTCATTGGGGACCTCTCTGTAAGCGAAGAGGGCCGCGGGTAAAACCCTGTCCCAATCTTGAGGATGATCCTCAGTTATCTTCCCTAATAAGTTTTTGAGTGTTCTATTTAGCCGTTCGACCATCCCATTGGACATAGGATGATAGATACTACTCAAAGATCTCTCTATCTGTAGAGTAGACATTACTTGAGACATGGTATCCGATATCAGTTGGGTGCCATGATCTGATGATATTTCTCCGGGGAATCCCAGCCGAGAAAATATAAGCCAAAGAGCATCTGCAATGTCAGCCGTAGTAATGCTCTTCAGAGGAATAGCCTCTGGCCAACGTGTGCACATGTCCACACACGTTAAGATAAACTGATGTCCTCTAGCAGATTTGATCTTAAATGGACCAATGATGTCTATCGCCATTTTCTGAATTGATCGAATAGGAATGTTTGCAGCCTGAATAGGTGCAGCATGGCGTGGACTTTTGGATTTGACTTCTTGACATATTATACAAGATTGACAATAAATCCGTATGTCTTTGTTCACAAAAGGCCAAAAGAAAGCTGCAAGAACTCTTGACTTTGTACGGGAAAAACCCATGTGTCCAGCACACTGAGAGTCGTGTGCGTGTTGCAAAATTTTAACTCTCAAATTCTTGGGCACAAGAATCTGAGAATGACTTGACTTAGCGGAGTCTTGCACCATACGTACAAGTACGCCATTCTTCATTGTAATCCAAGATTTACGCTTTGTATCTTTATTCGGATCACCTTTTGTTGCAAGCGTGAAGAATTTCTTTAGAGTCGGATCATCTTCTTGCTGTTTTATAAACGAGTCACGAGAAATTACCAAGGGATCATCCTGGTTATGCACTTCATTATCTTCAGTAGATGAAGTTTGAGGCATATTAAGAGCTTGAGCTCTAGTGACTACAGCATTAGCAGTTTGCATATTTTGTTTTTCCCAAACGGAAATTTGTTGTGGAGTGCATTCTTTGACTCCGTGAATACGACCGATGATAAGATCAGCGATCGGATTCGGCAGAAGACATGCGTGTACATCTCCTGTAAAGAAAGGAGTAGCAATCCTAATGATAGCAGTAGAGTATTTCTCTAAGGTGCCGCCAAATGTTACACATTTGACTACTTTTCCAGTGGCACGAGAAGGATCTACAAGCGACTGCCTAACACCAATTGTGGTGCATCCAGAATAAAAAAAAACTGAGACTGGATTGTCATTTACTAAACCTCTATGTAAGACAAGAGAACCTCTTCCATCATGCGCGACTGACGCAGGAAGAGCGGGAAGAGGATGGCCACAACTTAAAGTGGACACCGTAGTTGGTTCAAATAATGTTTTGCATTGGGGGCACTGAGATGCTCTCCCAAAATCAAAAGCGGAACATGCCATATTACTAGCATCATTATTATCTTTAGTCTGTTTATAGGCTTCATGTGACTCTTGCTGTGCAGAGTTTGCCTGATAATGTGATTTATGTTTTTTGTATTGTGATCTACCTCGATTATTATTGCCTCTGTAATCATTATTATTTCCTGTATTGTAACCCCTATTTGGGTTTGAGTCATAGTTCTCATGGTTACCATTATCATATTCAGTATAATGAGTATCTCTATAATTATGGTCTTGTTGTCTCCATGATGGATGACTTTGATAGTTTCTATGACTTCCTCTGCGGAAATTTCTATAATTATGACCACCTCTGTATCGAGGGCTGTCAGCTTGTCTCCAGTTCTTCGCAGAAGAACCCTGAAATGATTGGTTTCCTTGGTTTTGATAACTATTATGGTTACCTTTTTTCCCAAACTTGTTTTGTGGTCCCTGACATTTGTGTAAATAATTAGGGTTGTATGGTGTTGCTGATGCAACTGGCATACTCTCTTCAATCTTAGTGTTGCTAAGAGTTACGTCAGGGTGTGCAGTGACGTATTGGTCACAATATTCTTGCATTTCTTTTAGAGTCTTGGGTTTACGCTCATGTAAGAATTCAAGAAATGGTTTATTAAAACTTGACATAATTTTGTCCCTGAGCAACAAGTCCATAAGGGCTTCATATGTCTTTTCTGTCTTGGACAACTCAATCCAACGATTAAATGTAAGACGTGTCCTTGCAATGAATTCTGAGAATTCTACCCCTGATTCAGGTACCATTTTCCTAAACAAAATACGGTAACCTTCCTCAGTTAACTGATATTTTTTCAATAAAGCTGCTCTAATAACATCATAACTATCCTTGTCAGCCTCTTCAACCAAACTTAAACTAGTCAGAGAATCACCTTTCAAATTTTCTGATAACTGGTTAGCATATTGTGATTTATCCACATTATGAGCTCGACAAGAACGTTCAAAACGATCTAGCCAGAATGTTATATCGTCACTGGAAAGATTGAACGCTGGTACCTTGACCTTGTAAGTAAATGGTTTACCACTGTTACTATTTGACTGATTAACATTACTCATATTTGTCAATTTCAATTTTTCTAACTCAAATGCTAAAAGTTCTTTTTGATGTTCATGTTCTCTTATTGCTTTTTTCTCCTCAGCTTCTCTGTCTAATCTCTTCTGCTCAGCTTCTCTTTCTAATCTTTTTTGTTCAGCCTCAGCTTCTCTTTCTAATCTTTTTTGTTCAGCTTCTCTGTTTTGTTTTTCCATTTCCATTTGGAATCTCTTTTCCTCAACCTGCATCTGCAATTTCTTTTGTTCCAATTTTATTTCCATTTTTCTATCCTCACTTTTTTTGTTTCCTCTCTTCAGCCTTCAGTTTTTCGATTTCCAATTTTTGAGCTTTTTCATATTGACTGGTAGCATACTCCTCCAACTTATCTCCAGTCTTGCCTAGGGATTTCCCCAACTCAATAAAGTGTTCCAATGTAGACATGATGTCTAATAATGATAGCAATCACTTGAAACAATAATGTAATCTATCTCCAAATAAATGGCAACAAGCTCTTAATAGCTTGAATAATCAGCTCCTTTATCCCAATCTGTGTGGGAAACAAGCCTTTAAATAAGGTCTTGTATAATCAACTGTGTACCTTTAGTAACAGCAATTAGTCATCAGTTGATTATTTCTCATAAGTGTATGATCAAATATATTTTCTAGTATATGTCAACCAATAACATACATAAAGTACAAATAAGAAAGACAATCAAGAAAAACAATACGAAAACATTTGCAGAAATCAAATAAATGAAAAATCTTAACCAAAAATAATGTCACAAAGTATGTGATGATAACTGCAAGGAAATAAACAAAACACATAACGCCACAGTGTATAAATATAAATGGTGTATAAAACTAAATTATAGGACAGAGTAGATCTACAAATACGAACAAACCAAAACAAAACTGAAGAACAGAAAAAATATTACGAAAACAACAATGGGACAGATCATCACAGCTAACAAAAATAGCAACAGATGTTGCAGCAAATTTCCAACCAAGAAAATTGCTCCCTATAGAACACTAATATAGGACCAATATGACTCGGTATATCCTATACTAGTCCTCACCAACCACCCACGACATAGACACACAAATAATATGCAAGCATGTAAACATTAAACATAAATACATATATGTCATATAAATGCATATAATATAATGTGTTGCAGAAAAGTGTGTTGCAACTAAGGCTCAGTTCTAACTGCCACTTTAATAAATTATATTTCTGTATTAACTTATTACAAAGTTCAACAATATGAATACACAAGAAGATCCACCGTTGACATGTAGACTTCTCAGTTCAATAGTACTTCTCATCAACACAGTTAAATATTCACTTGTAAACAAACTTGCTGTGTAACGTTGTTTGTCCTATGTAAACACTGTCTGTTAATGAGCGCTGACCTATTTACAGCATACGATCGATAGGGCAGGTCATGCTGACTTCAACTGTAAAGTTGAACTGCTTGTGTGTCGTATCAGGCCACAGGAAACGGTCTGGTCTCAGTAGCTGACTTCGCAAAATGTCCACTGTGCAGATCGACCCAGGAAACTGGCCTACCAGTTGATAACGTCTATATATTGGTGGTTACTGGACATCAGTTGATAAATGCCCCATCAAGGCCAGCTCCTTGACGTGGAGATGGGGCTCAAGTACAGCCATCAGCGGCTGAAAAACCAAGACTGGCCAGGCCCTCCTAGACTCGAGCAAGACCACAGTCTGCCCTAGCAAGTCAAGGTGCTGAAGACGGAGGCAACCAGCCAAGAGGCGCACCACAGCAATCAGGATGCCACGCATTAGCGCTATGGGAAGTATGCCTATATCTGCAAAACGTTATGGCACTCGCCCTGTGACGGACACCCAGGCAGGCGCAGTGCCGGGCCCTCTGCCTCGGAAGGGCCCAACCCCTACTACTGGGGGTCCTTCTCAATTGCCCAGTGGAGCCAGGAGGCATGAGAATAGAGCTACTGGCCAAGCAAAGAAAAGACCATTTAAAATAATGCACTGGAATGCTGAAGGCGTCAATAGTAAAAAAGACGGCTACAGCAAAAAATTAGAGCTCGAAAATATCTTGAATGAAGAGCAAGTAAAATGTATGTTGCTTGCAAGAAACCCACCTCAACAAAGACATAGCCTTCAAAATCAGAGGCTACCAGTGCTACCGATCTGACCGAGTAGACAGGCGAAAAGGTGGAATACTGACACTCGTGAGGAATAACATCAGTGCATGTCAGCTTGAAACATATATGGAGGGGGCGGAATACCAGATGTTTCATCTCAGGACAGAAAGTTCAGAATTCCACCTGCTTAACTACTACTGTCCGAGCGACCGCCCACTGGCACTAGATACAATCCCAGCAAAAGAAAGACTGATTGTATGTGGAGACTTCAACAGCCACTCACAGAGCTGGGGCTATGATCACATGGACAGGAGAGGTGAGGAGCTTGAAAACTGGCAGGATGACAATGGGCTTATCCTGATTAACCAGCCAATCGACCCGCCAACCTTCTACTCGAGATCATGGCACACCACCTCTACACCAGACCTGGCATTCCACTCACCCGGCTTGGAGTGGAACACCACACGCATTGTAGGGAAACAACTTGGAGGCAGCGACCACCGGCCAGTCTTCCTAATTGTGGAAAATGAACTTGTCAAGGAGAGCAGTACTCTCTCTAGGTGGAACTACAAGAAGGCAGACTGGACAATGTACCAGCACCGTACTAGTATACTGGCTAGAGATCTGACTGTAGACAAAGACATCAATAAGCTAGTCGATGAATTCAGCAGATGCATATTACAGGCTGCTCGTGAAACAATACCTAGAGGGGCTCGTAAGCACTACAAACCATATTGGAATAGTGAACTAGAGCAGCTGCACAACGACGTGGAAACATCTCGAAAGCAGGCAGAGACCAGTCCATGCCAAGAACACCACAATAACTACCAGCAAGCTAAGGCCAAATTTAAAAGGGCCAAGTTGCAGGCCAGGCGAAGAAGCTGGAAGGAGAAAACAGAGTCCTTGAACTTTGAAAGAGATACAAGGAAACTGTGGAAGCTGGTAAGGCAACTTAACGATGAAGGTACAGGGAGAAACTCAAGGATTGCTCTGTACAAAGATGGAAACATCCTCATGAGAAAACAGGCAGCTGATCACTTTGCAGACTCCTTTGCTAAAGACAACAACATCGAAGTTAGCCCAGAGAAGCAACAGGAGACTCGTGAGAAACACCAATACGCAGGACGAGATGGAACCATACCTGAAGTTATGGAGGCACTAATCACATTCAGAGAACTGGAGCTTGCAATATCCAAATTGAAAATGAGAAAGTCGCCAGGAGTTGATGGAGTGTCCAATGAAATGATTAAGAACTTGGGAACCGCAGCAAAAACAAAGCTGCTGCAGATCTTCAATATCTGTTGGAACTCAGGCAGAGTTCCACAGACCTGGAGGGAAGCAATCATGATACCACTCCTAAAACCAGGAAAAGACAGTTCCACTGCCTCCAGCTACAGACCAATCAGCCTTACAAGCTGCCTCTGCAAAACAATGGAACGTATCATCAACCTCAGGCTACAGTGGTACCTTGAAAGTGAAAACCTTCTTGTACCACAGCAGGCGGGCTTTAGGCAGTGTTATTCCACCGAAGATCAGGCAACTTACCTTTCCCAAGAGATTGAGGATGCGTTCCAAGATAAGAAACTGGTACTAGCAGCATGGATAGATCTAAGGAAAGCATTTGACAAGGTTTGGAAAGAAGGGCTTCTGAAGAAACTGAGAAATTGTAGAGTGAATGGTAAGATGTACAAATGGGTGAAAGCATACTTGCATAACAGAAGAGCCCGAGTACAACTAGATGGCCTCAAGAGTAAGAAAATTCTACTGCGTCATGGCGTCCCTCAGGGAGGGGTTCTGTCCCCCACACTTTTCCTAGTCTACATCAATGACCTGGTTGCTGAACTACCACATGGAATGAAAGTGGCAATGTACGCTGATGACCTGGTAATATGGTGCACAGATGAGCATGCAACAGTGGCCACCAAACTGCTACAAAGAGCTATAGATGCCTTAACCTCATGGGCAAATAGATGGTGTGTCAGCATCAACACAGACAAGTGCAGCACTACGCTCTTCACCCTCTCTCCCAAACAAAAAGCTGGTGTCATCAAGATAAACGAAGAGCTCCTGAGAGAAGATAAACAACCCACCTATCTCGGAGTTACATTCGATGATAGGCTGACATGGAAGCAGCACATCAACAAGGCAGCAACAAAGGCCAGGAGGAAGCTAGCCATCCTGAGAAAACTAAGTGGAACCACATGGGGAGCCAGCGGGAAAATACTTAGTAAAGTTTACCAGCAGGGCATACGACCACACCTGGAATATGGGTCAGCTGCGTGGTGTCCAGCATCAAACACCACATTACAAGAGCTAGATAAGGTGCAAAACCAGGCGCTTAGGGTCATCACGGGGGCAATGAAATCAACGCCTATAGTGGAGATGGAGAAAATGGGGAGGATACAAGCACTGAGAGAACGCAGAGACACGAAAGTGCTAACACAGGCAGAAAAGTTCCTCTGTATGCCGAGCCATCCAATGAAGGACAGATTCCAAAACCTAGCAATGGGGCGACTGAAAAGAAGCAGCTTTATCCACCAGGCCAAACGATTTCGTAGACAAACCTCAGACCTGCCTGAAGTTAACAGCCCCCTAAAGTCTGTGCCAGAACAAACCCCTTGGAGAGAGGAGCATGGACTACCAGTACACATCCACACAAAAGTGAAAGGAATATTCGACAGGGATGAACAGAACAGCGTGCAACGTAGGACAGTCACTCTCAGTTTCCTGGATGATGAATACCCACAGGACCTCTGGGTCCGAGTATACACGGATGGGTCAGCACAGAATGCAGTAAAGAATGGAGGAGCAGGAGTGTACATAGAATACCCAAACAACACTAGGGATACGGTCAGAGTACCAACGGGGAAATTCTGTAACAACTATGATGCAGAAGTCCAGGCAATCAAGGTGGCAACTGAGAAACTACTGAACACCAATCTCGGTCCACAGCCTGTAGTATTCCTGACAGATGCAAGATCAGCACTCCAAGCACTTCAGTCCAGAAAATTGCCAGTTATACAAGCCCTACTTTCTGAACTGTGCAACCAGCGCAGGGTCGCCATGCAGTGGATACCGTCTCATTGTGGAATACCAGGAAACGAGAGAGCAGACGGACTGGCTAAAGAAGGTGCTGCAGACGAACAACCGGATGTACCAGTTACGTACCATCAGAAGAAAAAGATGATCAAATCTATCAGAAAGCCACCAACATCAACGCAGGATGACTACCATGCTATGAACAGATCAGAACAAATAGTCATTCTGCGCCTCAGAACAGGACACAACCGCCTCCGCAGCCACATGTATACAAAATTCAAGATTGGCAATTCAGCCATGTGTACATGTGGACAGGCACCCCAGACAGCGGAGCACGTACTTCAAGATTGCCCCGAATATGATATATTGAGGCAAACCCACTGGCCCAGAGAAACAACACTGGAAGCAAAACTATATGGACCTCTGTATGAACTACAAAAGACAGTGAAGTTTATACAAGAAACAACATTGCAGATATAGACAATATATTTCAAGCGAACGAAAGAAGAAGAAGAAGAAGTTGATAAATGCACCTTCCGTGGATATGCTTGGGTAAAGTGCCACCACATTGATAAAGCTTTTCCAGTCACAATGTTCGGTACATAGGTCAGGTTACCGACTGTTGGGGCCCTGACAAGGTGTACTGTTAGTGTGATTATACTGGTGCAATGGGTGAGTGTGAACATCAATAATGACAAACGCGAATGGATGATAGTTCGACAAGTGCACAGGTCACTCACTCCAATCACAGGTGGAAGTCAAGGATGGCTGGACTACTGTAGTCGTTTCATATTCTTTAATAGGACGTACACATGGACAGTACGAGCATCGTTACAGGAACACAAGTCGACATAAACAGCATAGTGTTGATCAATGGACTACCATCATAAATTAGCATTAATGTTGAATAACATTGCAATGGAACATCTGTAAACAAGCACTTAGAGTTCCATTGTTTATAAATACAATCCTCAGGCCTTACTGACCGAGCATGTCAGTTAATCAATATTGTTCAAACTTGACTCCTAAACAGGACCTCTTTCTAGCGAAGATTCCTTTAGGTAAATTACAGCAAATCTCTGTGAAGATAATGTTAACCCACTAGTATTGGGTTTTCTTTATAATAGTGATATCTTAATCATCACCTGATAATAAGGGGCATTCCCGTTCTCTGATTGATGATCGGCAATAAGTAGGATTCCAAAATAAATAGAATTCCAAAATGGCTTCTGGTTCCCTGTTGAGCATCGCTCACTATTCGGGTGTATAGCAAATCTTCAATCGAAGCCTTGTTCATCAACAATAAATGATTCTACAATAATCATTATATTCTGTCCTCATAATTGCTGCATATAAACATATTAGGTGCTGCTAGATAATATGTCGTCCCGACATATACATAGGTAAATTCATATCGACGTCTGCCCATCTGAGCCTAGGGATGAAAAAGTTCAGAGAACAGTTCTTTACCTTGCCATATGAAATATACTAGCAAACACAAAACACTCTCCTGGCGTTACTGAATCAACACTGGGGAACTTATGGATCTAACAATCCTAGAAGAAACTATCTTCGTTCCCATAATCAATCGAAGAGATCACAAACTTTGGACAGGTCTAAGACATGACGTCCCGCCAGGCTTCTCCATCACCGAAGAACTCTCTAACCTATCTTCATGCGCCGAAAGCACCTGACCCCGAAGTACAGTACAAGGAAAAATAGTTCCACTTAAACATACTAAGATATCCAGATATAAGACATACTCGTCCTACATAGACAAGAACTACACATAGATTCGGGCCATAGATATTCTGAAGCAAGAACAATCTATTTCTAACCAAACACAGAACAGATTGCTATAAACCCAGATTCCTACGCTTAGTTCGATCTTCAGGAAAGATACAAGAAGCGATAACTCACAAAATGAATACACATCGCCTAATCTGAGTTCAGTCCTTTTAGACTGAAAATCGTGAATTCAAAGATAAATATATTTTTATCAGACAAATAAATACATTTTACATTTGTATGCGTATTTACAGTAATCTGTGCGCCACACAAAAGAATATGTGCGCAACACTGGGTCGACCCCAGAGCCGTTTGCAGTCTTAAAAAATCACACCTCAACTGGGGATTGAACCATGGACCACCGAGCTATGAAGCCAGTGCACTAACCACTGCGCTACTGCGGCTCTATAAACATCATAGATCATATCCATTTTCCTTTGTGCTCCTTACGAAGCATGGAGCCACCACTGCAGCTGGTCTTCCTTGCCCGAAGCATGCACCAAGCAAGGTTTCTGTGGCAATTTCTTTAAGATGATGAGGTTTCCAGACCAATGCACAACCTCATTTCAACTCTTTAAGGAGCAGAGGCATTATGACAAGTCTTCCTGTCCCGTGCCATCATCTCTTCATGTCTCTCTCTAGTTCTCTTCTACATGT
This sequence comes from Oreohelix idahoensis, assembly GCA_024509875.1. Lineage (NCBI taxonomy): Eukaryota > Metazoa > Mollusca > Gastropoda > Stylommatophora > Oreohelicidae > Oreohelix > Oreohelix idahoensis. Next base: position 1,198,600 of record JAMPIV010004153.1, on the reverse strand, counting down.
GTTCCTTGGTCTTCCTCTGCCTCTCTTACCCTGGGTATTCCAGAACAAGGACTGTCTGCTTACGCTATCAGCAGGTTTGCCCAGTGTGTGTCCTATCCATCTCCAAAGTCTTCTTCTCATCTCTTGTTCCAATGGCACTGGTCTTGTTCGTTGTCATCAGTTCCACATTAGTGATCTTGTCATACCACTACAATTTTTTCTATTCTACAAGAGGGCTGTCGGCTTATTCTTTCTTAATCTCATCAGAGACCCTCGACAAAATCCCTGATAATTCATACAAAGGTTAATCCCCTCTATAAATTCAAAGAAACAGCGCGTAATTACAATAATGAACGTACAAGTTACACACAGATCTTATCTACCTTTTTTGTTTACCTACCGCGTTCAAACACAAATCTTGATGGCAACTGGTGTTTATTGATCGTCCACACAATCTGTCACTTGTTTACTTAGTGAATAAAAAAAGTTAACTTGGCTTTTTCCCTTTTTTTTATATGTTAGACTAAACAGGCATGCACACGTACACTAAGAAACTCGGGGATAGGTTTGTACTATGGAAAACTGCAGCGGAAGTCTTAATTGTAAGAGGAAAGCTATGATAGATAGTAGCGTTCTTCACGAATAGTCCAGAAAATGTTGATCTAACACCAAATTCCCAATATGCCTCAATGGACATGTAACGGAATCCTTTACCTTTTTTTTTTAAACTTTCGCGCATGCGCTGTCAGTAGATGCAGTCAAAATAATGCAGACCTGAATGACCTAAGAGCAGTACTCTACACACTAATTCAGCGAGTCAATAGACGTGTGATACAGTGGATCCCATTTCATTGCAACATCCATGTTAATGAAGAAGCTGACAGATTAGCAATGGAGGATGGAAAGCTACTTCAGCCTGATTCGAGCATAACTTAAGAAGAGGCCAAGAGTTTTATGAGGAGCATATACAGAAACAAGTGGGATGCAGAGCCTCCTGGCCACCTGAAGAACGATGCATATTACCAGCTTAGCAGAAGTGAGCAAGTAGTAACGTTTAGACTCCGCACAGGCCACAGCAGATTGACATACCATCTTTTCAACAAGTTAAAGATAGGAACTACCGATGAGTGCAGCAGTGGCACCAATATAATAACAGCTAAACATCTGCTAAAAAAGTGCCCAACATATGATAACCAGAGGCATCACACGTGACCGTCACCAGTATCATTCCTGTTAATAATACCATGAACAGCTAAAAAGAGTATTGAGGATGTCCTGTAGACTGGAAGGGAGGTCAACCACTTAAAATACTTTGGAGCTGTCATACACTGGAAGAGAGGCACCAAAGAAGAGTTGGTTACCCGAAGAGCCGCAACTGGGAGACTTTTTCAGGCCAGAAACCGAGGATTCCTTAGTAAAAGAAGTTGGCAAGAAGACGAAGATGACTGAATACCGCTCCACCTATGTTGCAGTATTGACGTATGGATGCGAGTCATGGTCAATGACTACAACCCACAAAAGTCAGCTCCAAACCTCAGTCCTACCTGAGGCAGGACGTTGAAATAACAAGAAGAGACGTGGTTCGCAAACAGACGACACGGCAAGGCCTCAAAACCACCCCTTGCAGACCCAAGTAGAACAGTCCCAACTACGATGATTTGGCCATGTCTGCAGAATGGGAGAAGATCGGCTACCATGACAAGTATAGAATACTAAGAGCCAGGGATCCAGACCTCCAGAACGACCCAGAGGCCCCTGGGAGGACAAGATTAGACAATCTCTAAAGGACCGAAGACAAGATTGGAACCAGGCCAGTAGGAAAACAGCCGATAAGATAGTATGGCGCTCTCTGTGGCAAAACTCTACACCCCAGGGTAGAAGAGGAACGACTAAGTAAGTAATAAGTAAAGATGTCCTGAAAGCGGCCAGGGCAGAAATGAAGCTTATTAGTCTTATTAGAAGGACGCACTCGACTTTCTTCGGCGTGTCATCACAGGAAGAAATATGTAATACAGGAAGGATTGAAGGGAAAAGAAAACTGAGTATGACAATGAAAAAGAAGACGGCAAAGAGAGAAGATTATGGACAGTTTAACATCATGGCATGGAAATACGTCAACAACAGAAGTGATGACCATCACTAGGAATAGGAAAGTGTGGAAAAACACTGCACCCATATGTGATAAATTTAACCGTGATACAACGTTAAAATATCTCCAAAGATAAAATGTAGAAATAAAAATAAGGCGTAAGCTACTAGAAGACATGATCGCCCATGCCGCGGTTCACTACCCGCCATGGAAACTACTTGTTAGACGTGAAGACAAAACGTTTACCCTTGGAGACGGGAGGGAACGGAGATCAAAAAGAAAAAATATGACTGAACACGTGCTTGAAACTAGCAAGGCTAAAAAGACGCAATTGGTGGGGAAAGGAAAAAAATTCACGTCCCCAAGTTGACACAATGTAAAGAAATGGACAAAAGGGACCTTAGCTATTATACGCAACAGTCATTTCTTGGACGCTTTTACGATACTTAGTCCTTTTATTTGAATTCAGCGGCAAACGCATTACAGAAGATGCTCGAACATATTTCAAAAAAACAACTAACCTTGAAAAAGTAACTTTTTCTTAATAATAATGTTAGGAATATAAAACCTAGCTAGTCGGATAGACCATCTTGAGCAGAGAAATAATATGCTTTCATTTATACAGACGGATAGATAATAATGAAGATATTGACAAAAGACTGTGTTGTTCATAACAGACGAGCGACTGCACTGTTAAAAAAATGTCACTAATTTTCAAAAATTGCGGCCTTGAGACTCAAGTGCTAAAATCTAGTTGGAATGAAAGAGAGGGGGAAATAGTGGAAAATTGTGGCTAAAAATAACTCTAGAGACCGATTCGTGTAGAAAGGCATGTAGAACCAAGCGTGTTTTTTTTGTGAAAAAGCAAGTAGAGACAGACAGACCAACAGACAATAATACATACTTGACTGAGGTATGACTGAATTGACTTTTGGTAGGAGGTTTGAAATTTGAAAGGGGGGAAGTCGGTGATTGGCCACAGATAATCATATTATCGGCACACAGACGCGCATTTTTGCCATTCACATAAATTGTCCAGTAGTAGACACAGTAATTCTTCAGTGGTGTAGTTCCCAGAAGCTAATTGCAATATTTAGAGGGACGCCATACTAGAGCCAGCAGCTCAGCTGAGTTTTGCTAGAATATAACTGTGTTCTCTATTCATAATTCTGGTAAGACTGAAAGTATTTCTTTGTATATTTTAATATTGTTTAATGTTTCGAGTGATTTGATACTGCCATATCAAAATATATCCCTTACAACAAGTAAGGATTCGCTCTAGATCCCCAGCCCAAGTTCAGGGTCTAGAGACAAACAAAATACATAAACGCCAGCAAGGATTATGAAGGGCGGATCAAGTGTTGAGATCAGTGGAACATATCACCTATCTTATTCAATAGCAGGAAGCTAATGAACATATTTCAGAATATGTAGTCTTGGGGAACTAGTACTATGTGAAACCAACTTGGTAAGATGTGCTGTATGGTCAGAGAGATCTGACCCCGTCTATGTGGTGTTGTTGTGTAGTGTTGTGTGTAGAAGTGGCTCAGGAGGTAGAGTTCTGACACATGACCCAATACTTTTGTTGCAGAAGTGTGAGTTTTTGTTTGGCACCAAAGTGGTGTCAAATGCTGTGTTGATAAATACAAGTGTGGACCAGTGCAGTCTAGTATTTTGTCAGAGCAGCCTTATATTGCCCCCAAGCACGGAGAGGTGGGGCCACCAGATTCCAGCACCAGAACTACTCAGTCAAGATACGTGAGCGTCTGGCCTGCTGGACCTTCACCAACTTATTTACTAACTAACACACCAACTATATTACCATCACTAGAACCCACAAAAATTTTGGGAAATAAAACTAGTATTACTCCCATCAATGAAGGACAATGTTTGGTAGTCATAGACAGGGAGTGATGATATCACCCCAACAGCATATCTAGAAAAAAGTTCTCCTGGGACTATTGATAATACTCTTTTTCTACCACTGATAATAGTTTCTTTTTATATTAATAATATTCTCATACCAAATACTTCCACTGTTATATTCTACCGTGTTGGACACAGTTAACAATCTAGGTCGAGGACTATCAAGCAATGCGAGAATACATAAGCCACGCCCACACAGGGCTCTCATAACACGTGAACTCCATGGGTTTCATTCCGTTAAATAAACTGGCCCACCAGACTGTAGAGATCTTAATTTGTTACAGATGGGTTTATTAAATATTATAACTGATGACTGGTCTTAGAGATTGATTAAATGGTGATGGGTGTTTCTTTAATGGTTACACTGTTCATACGCCCACACAGAGCAGAACATAATTCTTATATCACGCGAATGTCAAAATATCAAGTTCTGTGCTACTAACATACCACTGCTACACACGAGATCCTGCTATTGAATTCAATCTGTTTGTTGACCTAAATTTCCGCCACCCAGGCTATTTATGGTCATGCGTTACTACCGTCACGCCTACTGTTCTCCTACCGTGTTAAATGTTGTAGTGAGTGTGCGTGGGTACATTCACACGCCACAGATACACACATCAGAGGCATGGAATGGTGTAACGGCAGGCGAATGTTAATAACGTTTATTACACCACAACACGTTCATGAAATACACAGTAAAACATAACTCACAACAAGAAAGTACTATAGTCACATCTCCACTTCTCATAATCATTAGCGCTCTACAACATCAACACTAGATCCTCTCAGCAACGGTCGGCATCACCGTGCTAATGTAATAAATAATTTCCTCCTCAAATATGCTTCATCAAAGACGCTCTCAACCTTGGCGCTTTAATTTAAATATGGATCCTCTCAATAATAACAATTGCCTCCTCAAATATGCTTCATCAAAGACGCTCTCAACATGGCGCTTTAATTTAGATATGGATCCTTTCAATAATAACAATGGCCTCCTCAAATATGCTTCATCAAAGACGCTCTCAACCTTGGCGCTTTAATGTAGATGTGGATCCTCTCAATAATATCGATGGCCTCTCAAATATGCCTCATCAAATATCATATAGATCCGGTTAGCCAACGGACATCATCCTCGCCGTGCTAACTACATCAATGGTGAATACTTTCGGCAATTTCTCGCAAGACTGCACTCCCTGGCAATCTGCAGTAATCTCGCCTTCACTCATCTTGACATTTATATATTCAAACATAAGTCCTGGATCCTTACCTCTTCAAAAATACTCACAAACACAATTCTCCAATAAACTCAGAAATTATAGGCCTACACAAAAATGGTCTCTAGAACTTTTGCACTGCGCAGGCATACTCGAAACACACACTGTAGGACCGACCTCTCTCGTCGGTACCCAAAAACAGACTGCCTTTCGTTCACACACTAGACCTGCCAAAAAAGACACGAGACTCGGTTGTTTAAAAAACACAACTCAGTCTCGATAATTGCATGGGCTAGTCACACGAGCTTACTCACAGCTCAAGACAGTTCAGAGAAAAAACATCTCCGCGATTTGAACTGACCAGTGTTCGCCACTTGGAAACTTCTCGATCACGCGAGGGAATTCCCCTAATACATTTTTAACTTAACATCAGCTTAACCAAGCAACGTAACCCGCAATCGAATCTATTCGCTTAACATTTTCAAGATCACCTCCCTTTGATAATATTTACTCTGTATCAACTATCTTAAGATAATTACTATTAACCAGTCATTTGAAATACATATGTACACATTTTCTATTTTATTATGACATATATTCATGCATTTCATTCATAATTTCAAAATTTTTCATATGTTCTGACCAAAATAAAACCTTGGTTCAGAACAAATAAACTTAAAGAAAATTTAATATCAAAAATTTAAACAGCTTGAGTTAGTCCAGTGTATTATAAATTTTATTAATATTATTAGACTTCTTAAATATCTGTGTGTGTGTGTATGTAATCTACCACAACACATTACATATCAGTACCCTAGAATTTTAACGTAGCCACATTCATTAGTAAAAAAGATATGTGTGAGGTCGTAAGTGGTAGCAAGAAGGGCCTTCTGTAAATTCACAGCTACATTTATCTCAGGAGCCTTCACAGCTGACCTCATGCATCACACTAGGTAATATCACAACCATACAGTACCATCAAATCCACTACATATATTGGGGGCTCGTCCGGGATAATTAGCTTATCAGTAATATTAGGATCTCCTGGTGGGAGAATTAAATTAGGGGGACAAATTGTAAAAATTAAAAGTGTCCCTTAAAATAAAAGTTGGTGAATCTTCACAGCCAGTGGTAGTTAATTGATTAATTAATTAATTAGAATTACTTTAGTTATTAATTGGTTAGAGATTTATCCTGCTCATTGCTAAATTGTCTAAAAAGTATGGCGGAGCTGGCAAAGTTCAGATCAGCTGCTGTGCTAACGGCGAAGGAGATGGGAATGGATGGTCAGGGTTTAATTCAATACGTAACTGCAGAATGTGATAAGTATATTGAAAGGGAAGATAGGAGGTTAGCTGAAGAGAAGAGGTTACAAATTGAGGCCGATAGAGAACTTAAGAGGCTGCAGATTGAGGCAGAAGAAAAACGACAGCAAAGGGAGTCAGAAGAAAAAAGATTGACTGCCGAAAGGGAGGCAGCAGAAAAAAAGGCCGAAAGGGAAGCAGAAGATAAAAAGGCCGAAAAGGAGGCAGAAGATAGAAGGTTGCAAAGGGAGCATGAATTACGACTAAGGGAGCTGGAATTACAAGGCCATGCTCCTGAAAATGGTGCCAGCCCTTTTGCCTCAGATGTTACGCCTAGTCAGTGAGCCTCAACATCAGCTATGGGGTTTCATTTAGACCATTTTGTTGAGAAAGACGATGACATAGAGGGGTACCTCAGTCGTTTTGAATTATTAGCTACTACATATGGGTTAGAGAGAGAGAGGTGGAGTTTAAAGTTATCACAGGGACTGAGAGGTACTTCTTATGAAGTCTTCGCAAAAATGAACAGAGAAGACCAAGACAATTATGACATGTTAAAGCAGGCTTTGTTGTTAAGATACGAAAAAAATGGTGAATTTTATCGTAAGAAATTTAGAAATGCCAAACTGTTGTCTGGGGAGACATACCACCAATTCTCTGCCAGACTGGAAACCTATTTGGAGAAATGGACTGCTCTGGGGAAGACCCAAGATCTTAAAGAGATGATCATGATAGAGCAATTGAGAGAGTCCATGGCTCCAGACTTGAGAAAATTTCTCATGGAACAAGGTGCAGAGAGGTTGGGGGAGGTTTTAAATGTCGCTGAGAGGTATCAGGCAGCCCAGGCAGAGGTAAGTGGTGCTAAAAAGAAGCACATAGACAATTTTAAAGCTCCACAGCAATTTAATAAATTTGATAATAGAGAACAGGGTAATAAAGGTAGGACAAACCTTGAACGGCCAAGAAATGACTATCGTGACAGAAACTCACAGTTCAATGACCAAAAATACAATGAAAGAAAACCGTTGAACCAAGGAAAAAGATGGTGCAAATGGTGCAAGAAAGATAACCATAACACCGAATTTTGTAGAAGGAAACCTTCAAACAATGAAGTCGGGGACTCAAAGATTAAAGGTTAATCCTAAGGGACAGCAGGAACCTTATCACCCCCCAGTTTGTGAGGATGTTATTTGTAATGGGGTCACCACAAGGTGCCTTTATGATACAGGTTTGGATTATGATTCAGTTGTGAAGTCTAGCCTAGTGGACCCAAGTCAGTATACCACAGAAACAGTGGAAATACAAGGGGCGACTAAGGACATACCACTCATGACACTTCCCATCGCAAGGATAACGGTGAAAACTCGCTATGTGGAAGGAGAAATCAGAGCAGCAGTGATAGATGAACCAATCTACCCTCTGATATTGGGGTGTAGATACGTCTTCTTGGGGAATCCCGAGAGACCTGTGATCATGGCGACAGTGCAGACCAGGTCACAGAAGAAGGAGGAAGAAGGTGAACCTATAAATGCTCATCCAGAGGAGATGAGGAAGGCGCAGGCTGAGGATAAGACCCTTAAGCCATGTTTCAAAAAATTGCCCAAATGCCACACACCTCCAAGCAAGGGAGAATACTTTATGAAGAACAAACTATTATATAGGAAGGCCGGAACTGGAACAAATGGTCACAACCAGCTGGTTCTTCCCACTTCATATAGGGATAAAGTGATGGAACTCGGGCATGCGATTCCCTTCAGTGGTCACATGGGGATCAGCGCCACAGGACAGCGTATAGCTTGTCATTACTTCTGGCCAGGGATAACGGAGGATATAAAAAGATATGTCAAATCCTGCCCAGAATGTCAACGGGTAGCTCCAAAGCATTGGACTGCTCCTGCAACTCTAGGGGAAATGCCCATAGTGGGAACACCTTTTGAGAGGGTTGCAGTGGATATTGTGGGACCTCTCACTCGGACCAAGAGGAGGAACAGTTACATCCTTACTCTGGTGGACACTTGTTCTATGTGGGGAGAGGCGGTAGCCCTGCCATCAATTGATTCAAAACATGTAGCAGAGGCACTACTTACAATATTCACCCGATTAGGATTCCCGCATCAAATCTTGACTGATAATGGCTCACAGTTCAAGGGGAAACTAACGGAAGAAGTTTTTAAGCTATTTCAAGCCAGACACTTTCATTGTAGTCCGTACCATCCACAAGGGAACGGCCAGGTAGAGAGGTTCAATGGGACTCTCATTTCTATCCTGAGGAAGCTGGCACACGAAAAACCGGATCTGTGGGATCAATTCCTGCCCGCCGCGTTGTTTGCGTATCGGGAGGTACCACATAGTTCAACCGGGATGGCTCCCGCAACTCTGCTATTTGGGAGACCAATAAAAGGTCCATTAGAAGCATTATTAAGGACCTGGACAGATGAGAAGGCAGAAGAGACTGTTACCTCATCTTATCAATACGTGAACGAACTGACCACTCGTTTGAAAGCTGGATGGAAACTGGCAAATGATAATTTGAAACAAGCCAGGAAGAAACATGCAGCATATTTTAATAGGAAGGCAAAGGACAGAGAACTAGCTGTGGGAGAGAAGGTGCTGCTTCTACTACCCGGTAGCCAGAATAAATTACAAATTGGATGGCAAGGTCCATATACGGTTCTAGAGAAGGTGTCTAGAACAAACTATAAAATTGACAAAAAGGGGAAGGAGAAAGTTTATCATGTAAACCTTTTAAAGAAGTATCTGGACAGACCACTCCAGGAAAGCACCCCCTTACTGACCTTGGCTATCGCAACTCAAATGCAAAAGGAACCACTCACCTCACATGAATACCCATTACATCCTTGTGAAACAGCAGCACAGGTAAAAGTCAGTAAGCACCTGACTAAAAACCAGAGGGAGAGAGTTCAACAGGTTCTGGAGGAACATACAGATGTATTAACAGATAAACCAGGACATACAAATTTGCTACAGTATGACATGAAACTGGTAGACTCAAACCCAATCTGTATGAGAGCCTATTCTATTCCGTTCGCGAAGGAGAAGGCATTGAAAGAAGAAATAGATTATTTGTTGAAGGAGGGGATTATTTCACACAGTGAATCATCTTTTAGCTCCAGTGTGTTTTGTTGAGAAAACCGTCTGGGGAACACAGACTGTGCATAGATTACAGGAAACTGAATGCTGTCACAGAAGGACAAGTGGATCCATTACCAGACACAAAACAGTTATTTGCCAGATTAAACAAGGCAAAATACTTTTCAAAGGTGGATCTTAGTAAAGGCTATTACCAGATTCCAGTGAAGCCTGAAGTGAGGCCTTATTTGGCTTTTAGCACTTCGGATGGACATTATGAATTCAACATGCTACCATTCGGACTGAAAAATGCTCCGAGTGTATTTTCAAGGATGATGCGCAAATTGTTGGATCCCCTGAATAACCCATGTATCACGAATTTCATGGATGATATTCTCGTCGCCACAGAGACATTTGAAGAACACATTGACTCCCTAAAAATGTTTTTTGATAGGCTTAGGGAGGCGAACTTAACTGCTAGGCCAACAAAATGTTGTATTGGATGCAAAGAGTTGGAATTCTTGGGACACACTGTATATCAGGGCAACATGACCCCTGACCCCAAGAACTTGGAAAAACTGCAGAGAGCACCTAGACCACAAACAAAAAAGGACGTGCGATCATTCGTGTCGTTATGTGGTTTTTACCAAAAATATATCAAAAATTTTAACTCAATATGTGCTCCTCTGACTGATTTGACTCGCAAGGGACATCCAGATAAAATAATTTGGACTGCGCAATGTGAATTAGCGTTCCAAGAGTTAAAGGAAAAACTCACTAGCAAGCCTATTCTCAAACTGCCTGATTTGACACAGGACTTTGTCGTAAGAACAGATGCAAGTAATGTAGGACTCGGGCGGCTTTGTTGCAAAGATCATCTTCACCTGATGGGGAACTGAACCCAGTCGCTTATGCAAGCCGCAAATTGAATAAGGCGGAGCAAGGATATTCCACAAGCGAAAAAGAATGTTTAGCGTTAATATGGGCAATAAAGAAGTTTCAAATCTATCTGTATGGTAGGACTTTTGTGGTCCAGACGGATCATCAGCCCCTAGTATTCTTATCTCAGGCTAAGCATGAAAACGCAAGATTGTTGAGGTGGTCTTTATTACTGCAACCTTATCAGTTTAGTATTGAGTACATCCCAGGGTCATTGAATGTCGGTGCAGATTTCCTCAGTCGGCACCCCTGTGATCAAAATTAGAGTAGTGGTAGGCGTGAGGAGTAATTTTATCTATGTGTATCACTGGTTTTGGAACTTGCCGTAGGCATGTTTTCAAGTGGGGAGATGTGTGATAAATTTAACCGTGATACAACGTTAAAATATCTCCAAAGATAAAATGTAGGGATAAAAATAATGCGTAAGCTACTAGAAGACATGATCGCCCATGCCGCGGTTCACTACCCGCCATGGAAACTACTTGTTAGACGTGAAGACAAAACGTTTACCCTTGGAGACGGGAGGGAACGGAGATCAAAAAGAAAAAATATGACTGAACACGTGCTTGAAACTAGCAAGGCTAAAAAGACGCAATTGGTGGGGAAAGGAAAAAAATTCACGTCCCCAAGTTGACACAATGTAAAGAAATGGACAAAAGGGACCTTAGCTATTATACGCAACAGTCATTTCTTGGACGCTTTTACGATACTTAGTCCTTTTATTTGAATTCAGCGGCAAACGCATTACAGAAGATGCTCGAACATATTTCAAAAAAACAACTAACCTTGAAAAAGTAACTTTTTCTTAATAATAATGTTAGGAATATAAAACCTAGCTAGTCGGATAGACCATCTTGAGCAGAGAAATAATATGCTTTCATTTATACAGACGGATAGATAATAATGAAGATATTGACAAAAGACTGTGTTGTTCATAACAGACGAGCGACTGCACTGTTAAAAAAATGTCACTAATTTTCAAAAATTGCGGCCTTGAGACTCAAGTGCTAAAATCTAGTTGGAATGAAAGAGAGGGGGAAATAGTGGAAAATTGTGGCTAAAAATAACTCTAGAGACCGATTCGTGTAGAAAGGCATGTAGAACCAAGCGTGTTTTTTTTGTGAAAAAGCAAGTAGAGACAGACAGACCAACAGACAATAATACATACTTGACTGAGGTATGACTGAATTGACTTTTGGTAGGAGGTTTGAAATTTGAAAGGGGGGAAGTCGGTGATTGGCCACAGATAATCATATTATCGGCACACAGACGCGCATTTTTGCCATTCACATAAATTGTCCAGTAGTAGACACAGTAATTCTTCAGTGGTGTAGTTCCCAGAAGCTAATTGCAATATTTAGAGGGACGCCATACTAGAGCCAGCAGCTCAGCTGAGTTTTGCTAGAATATAACTGTGTTCTCTATTCATAATTCTGGTAAGACTGAAAGTATTTCTTTGTATATTTTAATATTGTTTAATGTTTCGAGTGATTTGATACTGCCATATCAAAATATATCCCTTACAACAAGTAAGGATTCGCTCTAGATCCCCAGCCCAAGTTCAGGGTCTAGAGACAAACAAAATACATAAACGCCAGCAAGGATTATGAAGGGCGGATCAAGTGTTGAGATCAGTGGAACATATCACCTATCTTATTCAATAGCTGGAAGCTAATGAACATATTTCAGAATATGTAGTCTTGGGGAACTAGTACTATGTGAAACCAACTTGGTAAGATGTGCTGTATGGTCAGAGAGATCTGACCCCGTCTATGTGGTGTTGTTGTGTAGTGTTGTGTGTAGAAGTGGCTCAGGAGGTAGAGTTCTGACACATGACCCAATACTTTTGTTGCAGAAGTGTGAGTTTTTGTTTGGCACCAAAGTGGTGTCAAATGCTGGGTTGATAAATACAAGTGTGGACCAGTGCAGTCTAGTATTTTGTCAGAGCAGCCTTATATTGCCCCCAAGCACGGAGAGGTGGGGCCACCAGATTCCAGCACCAGAACTACTCAGTCAAGATACGTGAGCGTCTGGCCTGCTGGACTTTCACCAACTTATTTACTAACTAACACACCAACTATATTACCATCACTAGAACCCACACAAATTTTGGGAAATAAAACTAGTATTACTCCCATCCGTGAAGGACAATGTTTGGTAGTCATAGACAGGGAGTGATATCACCCCAACAGCATATCTAGAAAAAAGTTCTCCTGGGACTATCTTAAGATAATTACTATTAACCAGTCATTTGAAATACATATGTACACATTTTCTATTTTATTATGACATATATTCATGCATTTCATTCATAATTTCAAAATTTTTCATATGTTCTGACGAAAATAAAACCTTGGTTCAGAACAAATAAACTTAAAGAAAATTTAATATCAAAAATTTAAACAGCTTGAGTTAGTCCAGTGTATTATAAATTTTATTAATATTATTAGACTTATTAAATATCTGTGTGTGTGTGTATGTAATCTACCACAACACATTACATATCAGTACCCTAGAATTTTAACGTAGCCACATTCATTAGTAAAAAAGATATGTGTGAGGTCGTAAGTGGTAGCAAGAAGGGCCTTCTGTAAATTCACAGCTACATTTATCTCAGGAGCCTTCACAGCTGACCTCATGCATCACACTAGGTAATATCACAACCATACAGTACCATCAAATCCACTACACCATACAAGTTGGCCTGGAATTGAGAGAAAGAAAAGCCAGACTGCAACAGAGCGACAAAATACATAGAGAAACATTACACATGCAACACTTGGACCCATGCATATACAGATGGATCAGCAACAAATGCAACAGAAAATGGAGGTGGAGGTGTCTTTCTGAGCTTAAGCACTGGTGCACAAAAGAGGCTGTAAGTGGCATCAGGACAATTCTCAAGTAACTTCAGAGCAGAGGCAGAGGCCTTGAAAACTGCAGCAGATGCTATAATGACAGAGGAGAGTTCAGAGAGACAAGTTAATTTCTTTACCGATGCACTGTCAGTAATTACAACGTTGAAAAGCAAAAATAATGCAGACCTGGATGACCTAAGAATAGTGCACTACAAACTATGTCAACGATTCAGAAGATCTGTAATCCAGTGGATCCCATCTCATTGTAACATCACCGGCAATGAAGAGGCTGACAGACTGGCAAAGGAAGGTGGAAATCTACCTCAGCCTGATGCAAGCATAACTTTCGAGGAGGCATAGAGTTTTATCAGAATCAGATACAAGAACAAATGGGATGCAGAGCATCCAGGTCACACACAAAATGTTGCATACTACCAGCTCAACAGAAGAGAACAAGCTGTAATCTTCAGACTCCACATGGGCCACAACAGATTGGGATACCACCTATTCAACAAGCTAAAGATAGGAGCCACCAATGAGTGTAACTGTGGCACTGATAAAATGACTGCTAAAAATCTACTTCAAAGATGCCCAACATATGTAGAGCAGAAAAAAAAGCATATGGCTGTCACTAGTACCATTCGCAGAAAAACTTTACGGAGATGCAAACAGCCTCAAGCCGACTACTACTTTCTTGGAAAACATTCAAGTAGACGTCTGAGAGTGTACAAAGAAGAAGATTAGCTCTTGTGTGCAACAAATAAATATATATATTAAGTCTTGTTTTGTAACAATTCGTTGTGTTTCAACTCGTGTTCCTTAACACTGTAATGTCCCTCTTAACTTCCGAGTAAGATTTTATTGTTTTCGAACTTGTGTGTATAACATTTTATTGTTTCCGAACTCATTTTCTTCAACTTTTTTTTTTCTTGTGGAAAAAATAGAATTGCAATTGTTGCTTGCTATCGATTTCTATTTTGAGTGGGATTTTCAGCTCTTCCCATGAAATCACGGCTATTATGTCGTCCTTTTACATCGTGCTTTTCCAAGCTCGTCTTGACCTCCCTGTCTTCCATTCCCCCGTAAAGGCATGTCATGTTTAGCTGTTTGATTGTTTCCTGAGGGTGAAATAGGAATATCGTTAATATCTGTATCATGAAGAATCTAAATAATTTCGCCGCTACGTTATAAATATTTTACTAACAATTAAGCACAGGAAAAAGGTCGCCATTTTAGATGCACGGTCTGAAATGCCCACTAACATTTAGAAACAGATACCCCCCAATGTGTACATGTCGTATCCCTGGTTGAGAACCACGGGTCTAGACAAGCAAGGATATGCAGATGAACCAGGATCAAAGGATGTGCCTGAAAGTATATAACAGTAAATATAAGGAAGAAATAGAATCCTTGCTATTTCTGTTCGTGTTGTGACCGTCAAATGTGTGTCACACGGGTCGCGAAATATAATGACGGACAGGTAGGAAGCTATAAATACTTCCACACAGCATTAACTTTAAAAGAAAAGATACCGGTACGTGTTATAAGAATGAAATAGTGTATACTTAATCTGAATTTAACTTTGCAAGATTTGTTTTACTAAACTGTTTGTTGTTTAGAAAGCCCGGATTACTTTCGAGCCTGTTGCTGGTTAAATGTTCTTTCTGTGCAGGGGTTAAGGGCACACATGATGTACGTTAGTGTTGTTTTTAAAATAATGTATTATTAATCAATGACGTGAAGTCACGTTGCGTAAACTTGGGATGTGGTATTGGACATGCTGTGTTTTATACTCTCCACATCACAAGGCAAAGTTTCTACACAAAGTGTTGCATAGAGGGCTTATGTTCTTGTTGTAACTAAAAGTGATGTAATTATTTTCTGTGATACTTCGTTCGAAAGTGAGTCTTTTGTATTTTTTGCATTTTCAAACTTCGGTTGAAAAGTAACTGCTTGACATTTTAATACGTCGTGTAGACAAACATTCATCATCATCATATCTGAAAGTAAGACAGTGTGACATTCTGAAGTAAATGTAAGACATTGCCAAATTCTCCCACTTTGTCTAGCAATAAATGTTATTTTTCTATCTTGTCGATTTGTTTACTCCTCAAGTATAATGAAGCCGCTACTAATGTTGGCTGTCAGTGAGGTGGCCTGGGCCTAAACACGTCATATCCTCTTGCAGTGGCACTTTATGTAGCATTTTCAATATGATAATGTGACAAGTAGCTCTGTGCACAATCGTCCTTACCTGCTTCTGACATCTTGCTTGAGAGGGCAGTAGCAGTGTTCCTTGCTGCCCTACTTCTGGCCCCGGAATCCACACGGACCAGTAAATAAGATTACTTTCTACAAACTGGTCGTTATAGTTGGACAGACAATTTGCTTGAGACTCTTAATTTAACGTATATTATTATGTAAGCCTAATTTCTTAAAAGAAATATCCTGGTTATGTACCATTGTTGCTGTATCAATTATAAAACATGTGATTATCAATACAATTGACAAAACATCCAGATATTTGTGTATAACTCAGAGGGTGTTCAGCAAAACTAATCCCGTTTCATCATCGGATACAAAATATGTTAATGTGGGCTTTTAACGCGTGTTTGGTCACGTATGACACGGATATCTGTTATTTCCTTCAACTTTTGCCGCCGGTAGTTAAAGGGAGATGTTCCAAAACTGTAAGGTGTGTGTCCGTGTCTATCGATAATGTATTTTTATTGAGGATTTCATTCGTACGACATCTCTGTCTCCAGTGAAGAATCTTCAATGCTCTGACGCCATCCTCTGACCTATTAAAGTGGTTTTTAAATCCAAGATTGCTCTAGGATCAGTTTTACATGAACACTCACTGAAAATAAAAATCATCGTTTAAAGATGGGTCAAAAAAGCTCCTATGACAAACTGGAAGGGGAAACCTTTTGTCCAGAGAAGACGTCAGATGTATCCTGTTTCAAAAAGGTTAGTGTCAATTCTGTGTGTTCGTACATGCGTCTGATGTTTGTCTGCATTTGTGAAAGTGTGTGGTATTTGTAGAGGTATCGAAATTCTTTCTTGTTGAGAACTTCCTTGGTGCTTCGATCATCTGCTATGCCAGCGCGCAAACGTAAGGCACTGTCTGTGTTGTGCAAGTCTGTGTATGCTCTTGTAAGTGTAAAGTAAGTTATTATTTGGTTAATTCAAATTGTCCTTATCGATAACTTACTTTGCAGCAAGAATTGCGCTGGCAAGTTTGCATCATCCCCGACACGAGGCACCATGCAGAAAAGCCTATCCCGCCATTTTTGTCTACACCTTTCGGCCTTTAATGCTGTCTGACACTTCTGTTCTTGACTCTGCCAATCTAAGTAGGTTGTCCCTTATTTCTTGTGTCCCCCCAATTCGTTTCACCAGTTGTCACAATGCATGTGTAACGGGGTATTTTACGTAGAAGAAGGTTCATACTGGATACCATAAATGTAAAGGCCCGTAATGTAGAAGCCCGTACTGACCACTATAAATGTAAACAGTCAGGAATGGTCTGTGTTCGTCCGAGCGCAACAAGTGTCCGTGACACAAATAGGACAGGCTCAGTTTGGCCACATTAAATGTAAAGTTGAATGTTGTCGAATGTCCAGTATCAATGTTGGAAACGATTAAGCGCCACAACGGCTGACATAACTATATATAAGCCCTGGTTGGTCGCAACAATGCTGGCATTCGTTTGGATGACTTGAAAGTGTTGAGGCGTTGAATAATATAGAGTGTGAGTAGACTTCAATGAATGCGAATGCGTGTATGACAGTTCGTGGAAGACAATGCTTCTAAATGACATCACACTTGTTGTAGTAATTACATGCAGTAATTCATATAGTTCTTGGAACGCCTCTGACGTTAGATAGACTTTAATACATCACAACGACAGGTACGCCGACATCAACATAAAATAGTCATTGGCAATTCAGGACATAGCATGTATGAATACAGTTCATCAGCAAGATGTGCATGTATATAATAAAGCTGATCTCGTACAATTCCACCTTCGTCAGCTAGAGCAAAGTACAGCAAATATGTGAGTTTATACAACTACTTTCTGACATCAGTAAGTCAGATATATATATATATATATATATATATATATATATATATATATATATATATATATATATATATATATATATATATGAGTCTACAGCAGGCCGCGCAATATGGCGGGCTTATAGATATGATGGCCTCTGTGATATTTCTATAACAAACAGGATGAGTCAAACCTGGTTAAATGGCATCACCGCAGATAGCGGGATACAGCACCTGTAAAGTTCTTTGGGCATACACCAGCCCAGTGCATATAATATTAGAATACCTCGTGAGCTCCATTACTGGTATTCATAGATGGACTCACTAACAGGCTACAAAAAGTCATATATCATTCTGGCAAAAAAGGAAACTGTTTTAAGGGTAAATTACCTTAATGTCCCTCAGAATAAATATCACCACACTCACTCGCCTCCTAGGCGCTTCAGAATATAATATTGGGAACAATCTTAAACCATCTTGGTCGAACACACACAGAGACCTTTCCCAAAATCGTCTTGACCCTTTCAAAGACTACAGCTCGACACCTTAACACAGGATGTCTTCAAATTGCGCCAGATTCTTTGCGCATGCGTCGAACGCTCGACCCTTGAGATAAGCTCAGATGGGTGAACATATCAGGAAAAGCTGACATCGGTTCTAAAATTAAACCGCTGGGCTAACAGACAAGTGGGACAACCACCACTGTCAACTACAATCCCAGTAAAACATGAGTACCTCCCCTTTGATCAAGAATCTATTGAATTAATGACTCCAAAATTAAATAGGTACATTTTAACATACTATAGACTCAGCAAACTGACCGCAACAGTTTACCGAACCCCCCGGGAAAAAAATGAAACTTTTTTTTTGAAATACATCCAAGAGCAAGATACAACAAGCTCATAACGCACGAATGATGCGCAGATGAGAAGTATCCCAAATAAATATAGCCTAATATGAGGCCAACTCGACGCATAGAACGTCAGGTGAGAATATATCTCAGCACATTAGAGAAAGCATTCCTCTAAGTACACACATATCCAGGGAGGTGCCACCAACGTACACTACAGAGCTGGCAAAGTTACAATGCAAACCAAAATTACATAAATATCATATTATATTACATCAAGTACCTTATTTCCAAGTTTAGCAATGGACAAATCATCAAAAACAGTGATACAATCACTTTAACCAATAAATGTACATTATTATAACATGCAATATACGATTTAATATCATGTTATACAATATTAACAATATAGCAGATAAATGATGTCGGAGATCAAATTCTAAGCGGGCGCATCTACAGTGTCGTCCGACTGGTACGTATGGACATCGTAATACATCATGGAAAACAACATGTACAGATTCTCCCAGCACCAGTAATTATTCTGCTGAGAAAATACAAATAATTCTATATGATAACCATAAGATTTTCTAATATACAGTAATCAAACATACATTCATACTATAACTGTGGCTTTGGGAACTTTCGTCCCTTATATTGTGCTAACTAAACCTTCCTCCGTTATACCAAAGGTGGTAACAGAGAAAGAAATCAGCTACTTTACAACACTAAGGTGAACACAAATGTGCTAACATATATTGTTATAGCAAAGAACTGTCATACGTCTAGACGTGTATCAGGAAATTTAGGACACAAGAGTTAAGTGGAGTCATGTGGGCATCTAGACAGTATATCCGCCATGACATTATCCGAACCACGGATAGCTCGTACCGTGAAATGAAAAGGTTGAAGAGCAATGGCATATCGAGTGGATCTCGAGCTCTTCAAATTCTTACTCTGAATGGCTGTAAGAGCTTTTTGGTCGGTTTCCAGAACGAAATGCGCACCAAGAAGGAATCTTTGTAACTTAAGGATTGACCAAACCATAGCCAACAATTCACGGTCTAGAACCGAGTAATTCCTTTCTGCCGCATTCAGTTTCCTAGAGATATACATTACAGGATGCAGAGTTCCTGAATACTCCTGCATTAATGCCGCCCCGATCCCAGTGGATGAGGCGTCACTTCGAAGAACAAAAGTCTTATCAGTAACAGGTAGCATTAAGATTGGAGGAGATGAGAATAAATTTTTAATCTTATCCAATGAAGATTGGCATTCATGGGACCAGCGCACCATATTAGGAGACCCTTTCTTTAATAGGGTTGAAAGAGGTGCCATAATCGAAGACAGATTCAGAATGAATCTCCCGTAAAATTGTATTAAACCTAAGAGACTACGTACTTGCTTCTTCGTCTTAGGAATAGAAATGTTTAGTATCTTAGAAGTGTTGTGGTCCTCTGTCTTCAAGAGACCATGACCAACACCGTGACCCGGGAAAGAAATTTCACTAAACCCGACATAGGCTTTAGAGGGTTTTGCAGTCAAACCATGCTCGCGTAGAGTAGATAGTAACTCATATAAACCCAAATAGTGATCTTCCCAAGAATCACTGAAAAGACAAATATCGTCCAAGTATGCAATGACATCTGAACGATATGAGAGAATTCGACGCATCATGCGTACAAAAGTAGCTGGGGCGTTCATAAGGCCGAAAGGCATGACATTCCATTGAAATAAACCACTAGGTGTTGAGAAAGCAGTGAGAGGTTTGGCTCGTTCAGTTAACGGAACTTGCCAATAACCTTTCGACAAGTCTAGTTTGGTAAAGAATCGATAATTAGAAAGTCTAATAAGTAGATCTTCTAACAAAGGCATATGTTCAGCATCAAATTTCGTAACTTGGTTTGATTTGCGATAATCAACGCAAAGACGTATGTTATTGTCTTTCTTTCGAACAATAACCATGGACGAAGAGTATGCTGTAGTGGATGGTTCAATTATTTTCAATTGTATCATTTCATCCAATTCTTTCTCGACTTGTGTTTGAAAATGAATAGGGATAGGGTAAGGTCTGACCCTGATAGGATTATGGTCGGTAAGTATTATGTCATGCTCAATGACACTTGTGTGTCCAGGAATGTCGGTAAGGACATCCTGAAAAGTTTGTAACATAGAAGAAACTTGTCGCTGTTCCTCAATTGATAAATTAAAAGAAACAGTAACGTTTTTCCATGATTCCGTAGAATGAAGTGGAATCACTGGAAGAGGAAGATTAACATCAGAAAAAATAGTTTCCTCATTCTATATTACTGGCAGGGATGAGTAATGACCATGTGGGACTGGAGCATCGTCCGTAGCCTGGAAAATAGGCTGCAAATAGTCTCGTCGTTCATGAAATTCCGTAAGCATATTTATATGAAAAGTTGTATGCTTTCCATCAATATCGACAACATAGTCGACATCGGAAATTCTTGAGACTAGTATATGGACCTTTCCATGCAATAAGAAGTCTGTTTTCCCTACAAGGTAGCAAAACAAGAGCTTTGTCGCCAGGACAAAGTTGTCGTAGGCATCTATTCTTATTTGCAAACTGCCTTGCCTTTTCTTTAGCAAATTCGGATGAAGAAGTTGCTAGTTTGCATGCCTCCATAATCTTCTGCCTGAGAGCAATGACATACTCATAAAAAGATTGAGTGTCATCGTTAATATTATCAGCAGTTATAAGATCATGAAGTAAAGACATAAGACCGCGCGGTCGCGCGCCAAAGACAAGTTCGAACGGAGAAAATCCTGTATGTTCGTTGGGGACCTCTCTATATGCAAAGAGAGCCGCGGGTAAAACCCTGTCCCAATCCTGAGGATGATCCTCAGTTATCTTACCAAGTAAGTTCTTGAGTGTCCTGTTCAGACGTTCGACTAACCCATTAGACATTGGGTGATAAATACTACTCAGAGACCTTTTAATATGCAGAGTAGACATCACCTGCGACATAGTGTCTGATATTAATTGGGTGCCATGGTCTGACAATATTTCTCTGGGAAATCCCAAACGAGAAAATATCAGCCATAACGCGTCTGCGATATCAACAGTGGAGATGCTCTTAAGACGTATAGCCTCTGGCCAACGTGTGCACATGTCAACACATGTTAGGATAAATTGATGTCCCCTGGCTTACTTGATCTTAAAAGGACCAATAATATCTATTGCCATTTTCTGAAACGGCCGAATATGAATGTCTGGAGCCTGGATAGGCGCTGCATGACGTGGGCCTCTTGATTTCACTTCTTGACATATTTTGCAAGATCGGCAATAAATATGTATGTCTTTGTTTACAAATGGCCAAAAGAAAGCCGCAAGAACTCTAGACTTAATACGGGAAAAACCCATATGTCCAGCACACTGCGAGTCGTGTGCATGTTGCAGAATTTGCACTCTTATACTCTTGGGCACGAGAATTTGTGAATGCGTAGACGTAGACGAGTCTTGTACCATACGTACAAGTACGCCATTCTTCATTGTAATCCAAGATTTGCGATTTGTGTTCTGGTTTGGATCACCTTTTATTTGCACGGATGACGAATTTTTTTTAAAGAAGGATCATATTCTTGCAATTTTATGAAAGAGTCACGTGAAATTAATAAAGTAATCATCTTAGCTATGCACTTCAATACTTTCAGTTGAAGAAGTTTGAGGCATATTAAGAGCTTGTGCTCTTGTGACCACTGCATTGGCAGCTTGGATATTCTGCTCTTCCCAAGCAGCAATCTGCTGCGGGGAACATTCCTTAACTCCGTGAATACGACCGATGATAAGATCCGCAATAGGATTCGGTAGAAGACACGCGTGGACGTCTCCCGTAAAGAAGGGAGTAGCAATGTGAATGATAGCTTTGGATATTTTTCCAAAGTGCCACCAAATGTCACACATTTGACCTTTTTCCCAGTGGCACATGTAGGATCTACAAGAGATTGCTTAACTCCGATAGTAGCGCATCCAGAATCGAAAAGTACAGAGACTGGATTACTATTCACTAGACCTTTATGTAAGACAAGAGATCCTCTCCCAAAATCAAACGCAGAACAAGTGAAAGCATTAGAGTTTTTATTATCATTCACTTGACCACAGGCTCCCTGAGACTCTTGTTGTGCAGAGTTTGCCTGGTGATAAGATCTATGTTTGTTATGCTGAGATCTACCACGATTATTATTCCCTCTGAAATTGTCATTATTTACCCTACCTTGACCACAGTTCTGGTTCGAATCCCAGTTTCCACAATCACTATTGTCATTTCCCCATTGATTAGAGTATCTACCTGTTTGGTTTCGATGTCCCCGCGAAGAATAGCATTGATAGTGTCTATTGTGACTACCTCTACGAAAGTTTCCATAATTATTGGACCCAAAATAACGAGGACTGTCAGATCGCCTCCAGTTCTTAGAAGAAGAACCATTATGTGATGGGTTACCTTGATTCTGATCATAATTACGATTGCTCTTCTTATTAAAGTTGTGTTGAGCACCTTGAAATTTACGAAGAAAGTTAGGGCCGTATGGTGCTGCAGAAGCAACTGGCAAACCTTCTTTAACTTTATAATTGCTAACAGTAACATGAGGGTGCGCAGTGACAAACTGGCAACAATATTCTTCCATGTCCTTTATATTCTTAGGTTTACGCTCATGTAGAAAAGCAAGGAAAGACTCATTGACAGAGGATATAACTTTGTCTCTAAGTAATAAGTCCATAAGGGCTTCATATGTATGTTCTGTTTTAGACAGTTCAACCCATCGTGTAAATGTAAGACGTATCTTTGAGTTGAATTCTGAGAATTCTACACCAGTTTCAGGTAACATATTCTTGAAATGAAGACGATAACCTTCTTCGGTAAGTTGATATTTCTTTAATAAGGCTGCCCTGACAACCTCATAATTATTCTTGTCAGGCTTATCCACCATGCTTAACATAGTCAGAGCTTCACCCTTAAGTATCTCTAACAACTGATTAACATACTCTGACTTATCCACCTTATGAGATTGACATGAACGTTCAAATCTATCCAGATAGAACGTTATATCGTCACTGGACGAATTGAAAGCAGGTAATTTGACCTTATAAGTAGTAGTATGTGTCTTATTAGAAGCTGACTGATTATTTGGATCATTAGCATTACCCATATTCATCAACTTCAATTTCTCTAACTCCAAAGCTAAGAGTTTTTCTTCATGTTCCATTTTCGCTTTTCTCTCCTCAGCTTCTAACCTTTTATTTTCATTTTCCATTTGTAGCTGGATTTTTCTCTCATCAGCCTCTCTTTCTAACCTTTTATCTTCAGCTTCTCTTTGTAGCTGGATTTTTCTCTCATCAGCCTCTCTTTGTAGCTGGATTTATTTCTCCTCAGATTCTCTGTCTAATCTTTTATTTTCAGCCTCTTTTTCCATCTTTTGTTTTTCCATTTCCATCTGGAATTTCCTTTCATCTGCCTGCATCTGCAACCTTAAATTCTCAGCATCCATTTTCTTTTGTTCAGCTTCTATTTTCTGTCTCTTTTCTTCCGACTTCAGTGCCTTGGCATACTGACCAGTCGCGAATTCTTTCAACTTATCACCAGATTTACCAAAGGATTTCCCTTGCTCAATAAAGTACTCAAGTGTAGACATTATGTCTAATCATATGAGATCAGTATCCTGAAATCATAAATTACATTATTTCAACCTTAATGGTAACAAGTCTTTTAATAAAGCACTTGTATAATTAGCGCACTTTATCCCAATCTCTGTGGGAGACAAGTCTTTCAAATAAGAACTTGTATAATCACCTTTATAATAATATTACCAATAATCACCTCTATAATCTAAGTACCCTATAGTACCAATAGTGTATGACTACATATAAATATATAAACAGCGTATGACAACAAATACTAACATAAACAAAGAACAAGCATCAAAGACAATACGATAACATTCGCAGAAATCAAATAAGCATTAAAGCGGAACTAAAGAAAATATCACAAAGCATGTGATGATAACTGCAAAAATAAACAAAACAAATTACGCAACAGTGTATAAACACAAAGGTTGTATAAAACTAAATAAACGGAAGAGAAGACGAGCAGATACAAACAAATCAAATAAAAAAACTAAAGAACAGAGAGAAAAAAAAACAACAAAGAAAAGTACACCTCGTCACAACTAAACAAAAATAGCAACAATTGTCGCTAGCAATTTCACTGAGGAAATTTGCACAGTCCCTAAAGAACGCTTATAGTAGGCCCTCTGTTACGTGGGATCTCCTACCACAAGACAACATGTAAACATGTAAAAATGTAAACATAAAAGCATAAACAAGGATGTTTAAATGTGGAAGGCTTAGTTCATAACACAATACAAGGCACAGTTCACAACAATAAACAGGCCACTTATCTTTACACTCCTATCGTCAACAACAGCAACGATGAAGAACTATCGTCAGCATTCTAAGGATTAGATGATCCAACGCTGAAAACACATCAGAACTTGCTTCCAAAATGATGATAACGGTGATAATAACGGCACTTGACCTTCTTAAATACCGCAGCTGAACTTGCTTCTATCAAACAGTGACAGTACTAGTAACGGCACTTGACCTTCTATACTACTGCATCAACGAAGGTATAGTAATTTGACCTTCTGACCTAGTTACGTCCTGTTAAGCTGGGGTAGTCAATGTGTCAACCACTACACAGCGCTGAGTACTCTCAAACGAAGACGAACTTGAAAACTTCCAAATAGCCCCATCAAGCTGGCACACCATAAATGTAACGGGGTATTTTACGTAGAAGAAGGTTCATACTGGATACCTTAAATGTAAAGGCCCGTAATGTAGAAGCCCGTACTCACCACTATAAATGTAAACAGTCAGAAATGGTCTGTGTTCGTCCGAGCGTAACAGGTGTCCGTGACACAAATAGGACAGGCTCAGTTTGGCCACATTAAATGTAAAGTTGAATGTTGTCGAATGTCCAGTATCAATGTTGGAAACGATTCAGCGCCACACCGGCTGACATAATTATATTGGCCCTGGTTGGCCGCAACAATGCTGGCATTCGTTTGGAAGACTTGAAAGTGTTGAGGCGTTGTATAATATAGAGTGTGAGTAGACTTCAATGAATGCGAATGCGTGTATGACAGTTCGTGGAAGACATTGCTTCTAAATGACATCACACTTGTTGTAGTAATTACATGCAGTAATTCATATAGTTCTTGGAACACCTCTGACGTTAGATAGACTTTAATACATCACAACGACAGGTACGCCGACATCAACATAAAATAGTCATTGGCAATTCAGGACATAGCATGTATGAATACAGTTCATCAGCAAGATGTGCATGTATATAATAAAGCTGATCTCGTACAATTCCACCTTCGTCAGCTAGAGCAAAGTACAGCAAATATGTGAGTTTATACAACTCCTTTCTGACATCAGTAAGTCAGATATATATATATATATATATATATATATATATATATATATATATATATATATATATATATATATATATATATATATATATATTTGGGTCTACAGCAGGCCGCGCAATATGGCGGGCTTATAGATATGATGGCCTCTGTGATATTTCTATAACAAACAGGGTGAGTCAAACCTGGTTAAATGTCATCACCGCAGATAGCGGGATACAGCACCTGTAAAGTTCTTTGGGCATACACCAGCCCAGTGCATATAATATTAGAATACCTCGTGAGCTTCATTACTGGTATTCATAGATGGACTCACTAACAGGCTACAAAAAGTCATATATCATTCTGGCAAAAAAGGAAACTGTTTTAAGGGTAAATTACCTTAATGTCCCTCAGAATAAATATCACCACACTCACTCGCCTCCTAGGCGCTTCAGAATATAATATTGGGAACAATCTTAAACCATCTTGGTCGAACACACACAGAGACCTTTCCCAAAATCGTCTTGACCCTTTCAAAGACTACAGCTCGACACCTTAACACAGGATGTCTTCAAATTGCGCCAGATTCTTTGCGCATGCGTCGAACGCTCGACCCTTGAGATAAGCTCAGATGGGTGAACATATCAGGAAAAGCTGACATCGGTTCTAAAATTAAACCGCTGGGCTAACAGACAAGTGGGACAACCACCACTGTCAACTACAATCCCAGTAAAACATGAGTACCTCCCCTTTGATCAAGAATCTATTTAATTAATGACTCCAAAATTAAATAGGTACATTTTAACATACTATAGACTCAGCAAACTGACCGTAACAGCATGTTAACATTTCTCTTCTGAAGACGAGAACGACAAAGCAGACTTCTCTGCATTTATCTTTGCAATAGTTTTGTTTGTGCGTTGGACTCTTTCAGGAACTTCATAAGTTTATTAGTTGCCAATCGAATTCTTAATATTCTGTTGCAAAAACTGCATCCCCACAACTTCCATTGATCTTCTGCGCGAAAACATTCATTTATGCATGTCTGGTTTCCCACTCTATGGAGTATGGAACTACAGCTGCCAGTTGCCTCCCTTGCAGAAAACCTGCACTAAAGCATTCATGCGCTCTTGCCGTGATGGTTTCTGCGGCAGCAGTTAGTTTTAAATCATGAGATTACCAGCCCCAGGTCAACCTTATTTTAGTGACTTCTTATAACATGTGTGATAAAAGCAGTACGCCTATTCTTTCTGCATCTCCCCAGAGACATCCCCTCCCCACCCCGGGAACTATACAGGGCTTGCAGAAAGTCATCATTATCATGTGACGTATTCTTTCCAGAACGTTGTCTCCATTACAGCTGCTCTGAACGCATCACGATTCTGGGCAAGCCGACCTGCATCATCCAAAAAGACAGCTGCCTCCCTATTAGGATATAATCCCATAAATGACCTCATTGCAGACAGTAGCTATATAAAATGTACATTAAAAGTTTGTGAACGAGTTTAGGTTGCTATAAGTTTACATTGGTGATCATTTATGTGACTCGGAGCTGTGAGTCACAGAACAATTAATAACAACAGAAATTACTTGTTGCTCGTTAAGTTTGTGTCGTGTCTGGGTGGTATGTAATCAATATAACCCAACCAATTATAATTAGGGCAATTTAAAAAACACTTCGACTCTATCTAAACAATGGTTTGTTAACCTTTTTTTGTGCCATGGACCCTTTCATTGCCCGAAGAAGGTTATGGGCCCCTATGATTGTCCAATCATTGCTGGGACCCCTTCTTGGAAAATAAAATGTACATAAGAGCATAATTACAAATTTTACATTTTAAATTTTAGGTTTATGTACAGGGACGTGTTTAGGTTTTTACAAGTTCACAGTGGTGATCATTTATGTGACTCGGGGCAGTGAGTCACAGAACAATTAAAAACAACAGAAATTGCTTGCTGTTGCTCGTTAGATTTGTGTCACGCCTGGGTGATACATAATCAGTATAACCCAACCACGTATTATAATTAGGACAATTTAAAAAAAACCAAAAAAAAAAAACAAACAAACAAAAAAACACTTCAACTAAATTATCTAAACCAGGGTTTCTCAACTTTTTGTTTGTTGTTAATGGACCCCCTTGATTGTCCAATGAACACTGTTGACCTTTTGATTGTCTTATGAAGGCTATGGACCTCTTTGATTGTTCAGTGAGGGCTATGGAGCTATTTGATTGCCTAGTGAACGCTATGGACACATGACAAAAAAATATACATACAAACATAATTTTAAATTTTAGATTATGTACACGGACCCCCTAGAATCCATTCATGGACCACCAAGGGGTCCATACACCACAAGTTAAGAAAGCATGATCTCAACATTCACAGTATAACCAACCATAGACTATATTAAGGAAATTATTTTAAACAAAAAACACTTCGACCAAACTATCTAAACATTCGCAGCAAAACTCATCCACAGATTATATCAGGGCAGCGTTTCTCAAACGTTTTTGTTTCAGGACCCCATTTCCGCACATATTTATACCCTAAACCTACTACCTTAGAAAATTTTAGAAAACAAAAGATTACACAAGCACACATTCCGCGAGCCGTCAGAGCGAGGACGTCATCACACTCTTGTAGCACGCGAGAGAGTGAGACTGAAAGGGCAAATACTGTCTCAGATTATTATGTAAATAGTTTTGACCTCGCGGACCCCCTGAAAGGGTCCCGGGGACCCCACAGGGATCCGCGGACCACACTTTGAGAACCAATATATTAGGGCATAATAGTGTAATAGGAAGTGCGTGTGTCAGAAATCCGGTTTTAAACATTTGCATAAGGCCAAGTAACAGACTATATAATTTAACTTGAACGGCGAAAATCTATGACTTATGAATTAGTAAGCTAAGGGTGGTAATCCATAATAGGGGTCAACGGTAGAGTTTTTACGTCCCTTGAGGAAAGTGCTAACTCAAGACAGCTGAGCGAAGTTAATCTTGCACGAGAAAGTTGATTTTTAATGAGCTGTTTTGAGACAAACTTGATCTAGAAAGTTCGGGTAAAGGTATCATTGTAAATCGTGGTACAAACTAGAGTCAGTCAGATTCGAGAACGCGTTAAGCGTAGGTTCAGTAAAATGGGCTATCTCTCAAATTGTGTGTAAAGATAGTGTGGTAAAGTGGGATATTATAAATATTTATAGGGGACTTAGTGTACTGACTGAGATCAGCTGTGAAGGTATCTGTATCTAATAAGGGTAGTGTATTACAGATGACCTTACTTGCTACCACATATTTATACCTCAGTCAGAATTATTCTGGAATATTGTGATGACTACGTTGAATGTCTAGGGTATGTATATGATGAAGTGTAAGTCACAACAACAACAGACAGATAAACAATTTAATTTATTCCACCACACGTGACAATAATGTGACACTCACACACATTTAACACTCTATAAGACTATTCTTAAATGAGGCACTGGTAAATTTTCAAATATAAATATGTATTAATTACTGTCACTAATATATATGTGTCCTGATTCAAATACAAAGTGAACCAGGAATCACAATCAATTTTAATTACAATTTATATGTACAGAATTTATCAATATGAATCTTGTAGTGACATATTTTATTAATATTATCCTATGTGTGTCAGTTGTATAGTAGTAATATGAGGTAATACTGGTTTTGTTTTTTCAAGCTATGCTGTTATTTGTCATCATGACTTCAAGTGTTTGTTTCTGTTGGAACTAGTATTGGAGATGTTCTCAGTTCCTTTCATTAAAACAATTAATTTCCCCTCTTATTTTTAACAATGTCAGTTTAAGATGGGGTTACATAATGTTGAGCTCCGCTGGCCACATAGGCTTATCTTTCGTGATGGCGACAGGAAAAGACTCCTCTGCTCGATTGCTCCCCTGTGTTCTGGAGACACCTCACTGTTTGCTATATGGACCAAGGAGTATGCTGTCCTCTCTGGATTCAGCAAAGCTCTGACCAGGTGCTGCTCAATAACTTTAGGACCACAGTCCCTGAAACAAGAAGGTTGTACCTCCTACTTCAGAACTAATTTATACTCTATTTCTACACTGAGCACAATACATAACAAACACTGAGTTCAGAGCGGTAGGCCAACTGCTATCTTCATCTGAAACAATTTTCACCAGTATATTCCTCCCTAATGGTTACTACGCCTCTGCAATTCCAGCATTATTTCTTTCTAGTCAATAATATAGGTGTCAGTGGACTGTTTGGCAATTCCATTTTGTTTTACTTTCCTCCGACACCTTCTGTTCAGGCTGGAGCACTATATAGTCTTTACCTCATGTTCGCTACTGAACCACACATATATACAGACATAAATTATCAATTTACATTCAATTTTCATTAAAAAGATGTCAAATATTTCAAGCTTACCACAATTCATGGAAATAATACAGAATTACTTTGACTGGCAATGAATATAGCACAATTTCGATCTGCCGATGTCCCAGGCTTTTATTTAGAAAAATATGCACTGACGCTCAACGCACTGGTTCTGTAGTAAGTTTATTTGCAAATGTGGTGCTGACCTGACGCCTCTGATTGACTATATTGGCAGGTCTAACCAATCATGCCATGTTTACACAGCTTTTCAAAAAAAGTACTCCTACTCACGTTTCCCCTAACAACAAAGAAGTAGTATTTATAGTCCGACTAATCGTGTTTAGCCTTACATTTACTTTCCGCCAATCAAATAGGAGGTAACATGTCAGCCTATTTCCCGTATAATGGTGTGTTGAAAATCTGTCACTGAGCGATTCTGATATTGGTGTTGTCTTACATCCCTCACTATTTCTTTTGGCTATAATTTGGTAATTCCTAGACTATTTGCGTAACGTTTAACATATTCTTTGTCAGCAAGTCCTAAGGAACCCAAAATATATAAATTTAATGGGGCTAAGGTGCTGCGTTCAAAATATGTATTTTCTTCTAGGATAGTCGTGCTGTTGCCACCTTCTCACTTCCAAACTTTATGGTGTCTGCTGTACTGTCATACTAATGTCAGGATTTCAGACATAAAACAGTAGAATGTCATGTTTCCTAATAAGCGTTTTGTAAGTTTTTTAAAACCTAACTCTCGTTTGTGTAGTGTTTTTTATCACTGTCGATTTGAAAAAATCTAGTGCTTGTGGTCTTACACGCGTGATGGTAGTAATTGTATAGCGAGACGCGTGTTTAGTGTTGCACGCTTTCAGCCCCTCCCTTTCTTTCTATCTTTAGTCCATCTGTCTTTCGTTTTTGGTAACGTAGTGTATAAAATGACATGAATGGAATTTTAAATCTAGGTCAGCTGCGTATCTCAAGGTTTTCCTTAGAAAGGCAGTACCAGTACACGTTTTATCGTAGTAAGCGGGTATTGAAGCAGTAGGCTTTTACTATCAACGTGAAACGTTACAATTTGCAGACGAAGTAGAAAACAAGGGGGATTTCGAGTACAGTCATTGTGACAGCACTGTTCTTTACCATTCTTCTTTCCTTTTATTGAAGTTATTTGTTAGGCTTTACATTTACGTTTTAATTTATATATGTGGATTAGAATTTCTCACGACAAATCCTCCCCACTTAAAACAGACGTTATATGTCAGTCTATAATTCTATATACACATAGAGAAATTTATTATTTTTCCTGGAGTTTAGGGTGATTCTCATCACACGGATGGCGGCTTAAAAAATCCGCTCCCAGATTTGTTTTTCCACTTATATACTCTATGCTAAACTCAAATGGCTGCATCAATAAGGACCAACGGAGTAATCTCGAGTTCTCATGCCTAGCCTGTGCTAGAAACGACAAAGGTTTGTGATCCGTTTGCAACTTAAATGCCTTCCCATACAGATAAATATTGAATTTCTTTATCGCCCATATTACTGCAAGACATTCTTTTTCGCTAGTTGAGTAATTGGTTTCAGCTTTATTCAACTTTCTGCTAGCATATGCCACTGGGCTTAATTCCCCATCCAATGCATCTGATCTCTGTAGCAGAGTTGCACCTAACCCAATATTACTGGCATCCGTCCTTACAATGAATTCTTGACTTAAGTCAGGTAATTTCAAAATAGGTTTGCTTGTGAGCTTTTCCTTCAATTCTTGGTAAGCCATTTCACATTGTGGTGTCCATGTAATTCTATCTGGATTTCCTTTACGTGTCAAATCAGTTAACGGTGCACATATGGAATTAAAGTTTTTGATATACTTTTGGTAGAAACCACATAATGAGACAAAGGATCTCACGTCTTTCTTGGTTTGTGGTCTCGGGGCTTTCTTTAGTTTCTCTAAATTCTTTGGGTCAGGGGTCATGTTTCCCTGATAAACTGTGTGTCCCAAGAATTCCAATTCTTTACATCCAACGCAACATTTGGTTGGTCGGGCTGTTAAATTCGCTTCCCTAAGTCGATTAAACAGCATGTTCAGAGAGTCAATGTGTTCCTCAAATGTTTCTGTTGCTATAAGGATATCATCCATGAAATTTGTGATACATGGATTATTCAGAGGGTCCAATAATTTTCTCATCATTCTAGAGAAGACACTAGGCGCATTCTTCAATCCAAATGGCAATCTATTAAACTCATAGTGTCCTTCTGAGGTACTAAAAGCTAGGTATGGTCTAACCTCAGGCTTTACTGGAATCTGATAGTATCCTTTACTCAGATCCACTTTTGAGAAATATTTAGCTTTATTTAGCCTGGCAAACAACTGATTTGTATCCGGCAATGGATCCACCTGTCCTTCTGTAATAGCATTCAGTCTCCTGTAATCTATACAGAGTCTATGTTCTCCAGAGGGCTTCCTTAAGAGTACAACACCGGAACTATACGAAGATTCACTGTGTGAAATAATTCCTTCCTTCAACAAATAGTCTATCTCTTCCTTCAAAGCTTTCTCCTTAGCAAAAGGAATCGAATAGGGTTTCATACAGACAGGTGTGGGGTCTATCAGCTTCATATCATATTCCAATAAGTTTGTATGTCCTGGTCGGTCTGTTAACACCTCTGCATGATTATCTAGAACCTGTTGCACTCTCTCTTTCTGAGTTTTCGTTAAATGTGTACTGATTTTCACCTGTGCCGCTGTCTCACAGGGGTGTAATGGATATTCAAATGATGAAAGTGGTTCCTTTTTCATCTCCATGGCAATGGACAAGGTCAACAAGTGTGTCTCTTCCTGATGTTCTCTTTCCAAATATTTCTTCAGGAGATTCACATGATAGATTTTTTCTTTCCCCTTCTTATCTATCTTATAATTGGTTCTAGACACCTTCTCTAGAACTGTATATGGACCTTGCCATCCAATTTGTAACTTATTCTGACTACCGGGGAGAAGAAGCAGTACCTTCTCTCCCACAGCCAAATCTCTGTCTTTCGCTTTCCTGTTATAATAGGCAGCATGTTTCTTCCTGGCTTGTTTCAAATTTTCATTGGCAAGTTTCCAGCCAGTTTTTAAACGAGTGGTCAGCTCATTCACATATTGGTATGAGGATGTAATATTTTCCT
The DNA here is from genome assembly GCA_024509875.1 of Oreohelix idahoensis. Taxonomy (NCBI): domain Eukaryota; kingdom Metazoa; phylum Mollusca; class Gastropoda; order Stylommatophora; family Oreohelicidae; genus Oreohelix; species Oreohelix idahoensis. The sequence goes on along the minus strand of JAMPIV010004153.1, from coordinate 1,165,302 downwards.
CGGCCTTTTCATCAGTCCACGTTCTTAACAGCGCTTCAAGTGGACCTTTTATGGGCCTTCCAAACAATAATGTTGCCGGGGCCATTCCGGTGAACTATGGGGTACCTCCCGATAAGCAAAGAGGGCGGCGTGCAGGTACTGGTCCCATGTATCTGGTTTTTCGTGTGCCAACTTTCTCAGGATCGACATCAACGTGCCATTAAATCTTTCCACTTGGCCGTTCCCTTTGGGTGGTACACACTACAATGGAAGTGTTTGGCCTGGAAGATCCTGAAAACTTCTTCAGTTAGTTTCCCCTTGAACTGAGAGCCATTATCAGTCAAGATTTGATTGGGAAAGCCTAACCTTGTGAAAATTGTGAGCAATGCCTCTGCCACATGTTTAGAATCAATCGATGACAGGGCTACCGCCTCTCCCCACATAGAACAAGTGTCCACCAGAGTCAGAATGTAGCTGTTCCTTCTCTTGGTTCGGGTGAGAGGTCCCACAAGATCCACGGCAACTCTCTCAAAGGGTGTTCCCACTATGGGCATTTCCCCCAGAGTTGCTGGTGCAGTCCAATGTTTAGGTTCTACTCGTTGGCACTCTGGACAGGATTTTACATATCGTTTGATATCTTCAGTTATTCCTGGCCAGAAATAGTGACAAGCTATACGCTGTCCTGTTGCGCTGATCCCCATATGACCACTGAAGGGAATCGCATGCCCTAGTTCCAACACTTTAGTCCTATATGAAGTGGGAAGGACCAGCTGTCCGTGACCATTGGATTCAGATCCAGCCTTCCTATATATCAGCTTGTTCTTCATTTTTTTTTTTTTTTTTTTTTTTTTTTTTTTTTTTTGCGTTCGCCCGCTAATACTCTAGGCGAAATCTCAGGTTATTATTTTTTTATGTCTAACCTGACATTGATTTTACGTGAGTATCCCTTTATTTCTTGTACAGAGACAGGTGTCCCTCGCCATTCAGGCAAATACTCGCCGATTTCGGAGGTACCCATTGCAGCTGGGTCGGCTCAGGAGCTGCCAGTCCCTGGTCGACGACACTCCTTCAAATGTCCTCGCCAGGTCTCGAGTTAATCCAGTCCAAATCCCGGTCGACGAAAAATCCTCAAATGCCGTCGCCCGGGTTTGATCCTGTATCACCCGGTCGCCAGAGCGGTGTTGTAACCACTACGCTAGCGCGGCTCTTCATATAAAATTCTCCCTTGTCTGGAGGTGTATGAGATTTGGGCAACTTCTTGAAACACGGCTTGAGTGTTTTGTCCTCAGCCTGTGCCTTCCTCATCTCATCTGGATGAGTATTTATTGGATTATCCTCCTCCTTTTTAGACTGTGATCTGGTCTGCACTGTTGCCAGTATCACAGGTCTCTTGGGATTCCCCAAGAAGACATATCTACACCCCAATATCAGAGGGTAGATTGGCTCATTTATCACTGCTGCTTTTATGATTCCTTCCACATATCGCGTTTTCACCTTTATCCGGGCGACGGGAAGTGTCATGGTAGCTACATCCTTGGTTGCAGTTTGAATCTCCACTGTTTCTGTGGTGTATTGATCGGCCTGCACCAGGTGAGAACTCACAACGGAATCGTAATCTAAACCGGTATCATATAAACACCTTATAGTGACACCATTACAGATGACATCTTCACACACTGGGGGATGGTATGGTTCCTGTAGTTCTGCAGGTTTGACTTTTTTTTTCCTTTTTCCCAGATGTCATAGCAGCACAATGAGGAGGTTTCCTTCTACAATGGTCAGTGTCATGATTGTTCATCTTACAATTTTTACACCACCTTTTTCCTTGGTTGAAAGATTTTCTTTCATCATATTTCCTTTCATCGAATTGTGGGGTTTTATTTTTATTGTCATACCGTGGCCTATCAAATTGGTGCTTACCTTTGTTTTGATCTCTAGGATCAAATTTATTAAAGTTCTGTGGTGCCCTAAAATTTTCTACCTGTTTCTTTTTATTACCTGATACCTCTGCCTGAGCTGCTTGATACCTTTCAGCAACATTTAGCAACTCACCCAGCCTCTCTGCACCTTGTTCCATGAGAAACTTTCTCAGGTCTGGAGCCATGGACTCTCTTAGTTGTTCTATAAGGACCATTTCCTTAAGATCTTGGGTTTTCCCCAGAGAAGTCCGTTTCTCCAAGTATGTCTCTAACCGTGCAGAGAACTGGTGATAGGTTTCACCTGACAGTAGTTTAGCATTCCTAAATTTTTTCCTATAAAATTTTGCGTTCTTTTCATATCTTAACAAAAGAGCCTGCTTTAGCAGGTCATAATTTTCCTGATCACCTCTGCTCATTTTGGCAAAAACTTCATAAGCTGCCCCACGAAGACCTTGAGATAACTTTAAGCTCCACCTTTCTCTCTCTAACCCATATGTGGTAGCTAATAGTTCATATCTATTTAGATAGCTCTCAATATCATCGTCTTTCTCAACAAAATGATCTATAGCACGTTTCACTAGCTTTGCCCAACTTCAAATGTAATTATCTGATTAACCGTCTAACGTATTAATGCCATTTTTTGCATACGATGTTATATTGGGTTAGACCCAACAAATATATACTTTATATCTGTGCATCTTGTCCAGTTCCCACAAACGGATGAAATCCTTTGATCTTTGTCGGCATACTAATTATTGTGTATCGAAAAAAGAAATTTTACCACTTCAGTCACAGATTCTGTGAATTGAATAGGCATAGGCGTGTCTACTATTACAATAATGTGGCCATCACGTTTGCATATGAATACCTGTTGAAGATGATTTCTTAAATGATCTGCATGGGAGATACTCGTGACATTGTTTGTCATTGACATTTAATGCGCTACCAAACTGGACCTTCATTGATCTGATTATTTCAATAGGTATCACCACTTTGCGGTTCATAAATATCATAATGGAAAGTTTCTCCTCTACTGTGCTTGTAAATAACGGTAAGGTCATCTTTAAAGAAATTAAACTTCATCCGAATCATAATCAGATGTCTCTGAGAAATTGATAATCAATCTCGGCTGAATGAAGGACAAACCATCATTCGTCCAATATTCCTCTTCCTCTTGTAACACATGGTTCTCACATTTCTTCCAATAATCCCTGGCTATGTTCGAGATGGCGGCTTTTGTAAGTATTTCAACATCTTTTAATTTGAACGTCCTATTTTCTGTTGCTACCTGTTCCTTAATTTTAGCCCAGACTAATTCTATTGGGTTTAAGTGAGAATGGTAAGGAGGCAATCTTAAACATCTGTGGCCATGTTCATGGATTGCCTTGTCTATGTGAAATATCTTTGTATGCTGTGTATTTTTTACAATTTCAAGTAATTCAGGCTTCAGGGACATTTCGTTGAATGGAATGTTGTTTTTGGTCAGTCAAATCTTTATTACATCTTTAGTACTTGATGAATTAGGAACTTTATCTTCTGGTGCCACAACGTTGTGATATGAAGCATTGTCCATTATCAAACACGACGGTCTATCCAATGAAGGAAGTACATGATTCACAATCCAATCTTGAAATATCTTGCCATTCATCTCTGTATGATAATCCCTATTATCTGTGGATTTTGAAACAAATATGAGTTCAGTATTATTTAGAAGCCCATGATGGCTGCTTCCTGCATGTGCAATTATTAGGCGCTGTCCTTTGCTGCTTGGTACTAGTCTCTTAGTTGTCCCATCAGATGATTGCCATTCTCGTTCATTACTGTGGTGCGCATTGATCCAAGTTTCATATAAATACACAAAATCATAACAATCTCTTCTCATTTCTCTGACCTCGCGTAAATATTTGCTTCTCATTGCAACTATACCAACGGGCTGATCACCCGTTTGCCAGTCACTTCGATTACGGAAACAACAGCACATGGATTGATTTGCCGTTGCCCTAAAGACGCTGTTAAATTCTGTTTAGTTGTTAACTCATACTGGCTACTAGTTGTTGAATCACGCTTTATTTGTTAAATGACGTGAATGTCCACCAGTTGATAAATGTAGATGTTGGGACTGGTGTAGTAAAGTGTAACGATTGTCAACTCATTAAACCCAGCACAGTTTTGGTCATACAGGTCATCTTGTCCTGGAACGTGATGAGGCTCCGACAAGAATGTGAGTGTAAACAATGAGTGTGTATGTGAATGTCAGAACGCGAATGGTAGCATGATTCGATAGAGTTGACAGGTTGGTAGTACATCACTCATACTCACACTGTTCGAATTCAAGAAGTACTGGAACTACGGTGGTCTTTTTATAACATTTAATGGGACGCACACTTGGACAGTACGTGTATGGTTACAGGAACAAATGTCGACATAGACAGCATAATGTTGATCACAGGAATATCATCTTAAGTTAGCATTCATGCTTGGCAAATATCATAATGGAGCATTCGTAAATAAGCATTCAGAGTTCCATCATGTAAATCATCTGGCTTTACTGACTGGGCACGTCAGACCATAACCAATATATAGGAAGGCTCCTAGACCTAACCTCGTCTAGTGAATATCCCTTCACGTAAAGTTCAATATATATATTTTCCATAAAGATATAGGAATCCCAGACATGGGTTCTCACATGTAGCAGTGATCTCTTGGTTCATCGAGCGATAGTACAGGCATCCCTTTTTCTCACTCGATAAATACAAAGTATATGAATTTCAACATGGCTGTTCTTCTCTCGTGAGTTTCACTCACTATAGGACCCAGACCAAAATTGGTCATTCGTTAAATGTCCTCATTTCTTCATAGCTTCTCTCATAGAGGTGATTGAATAATATCATACAATCTAGTGTTGATACATAGGAATGTCGTCTTCCTTTGAATAAATATTCTTTTCAAAAGTACCACTGTGCATCTGTTTATCGACAACGATGGCGAAGCCCAAGTTCATAATAAATTGTGGTTTTACCTTTCTATGCGAAATATAACTTTGCCATTCCTTGGCAAAAGAGAATAAACACTGGGGTAAAGTACATACAACATGTCTAAATGACTATCACTTTTCCCCATTGACTTATAGATCACTTTTTCGGCGATAGGCCTGCTACAACAAAATTCGACATCCAGACAGGATGACAGCCATGAATCACACCCCTTGCTAGCGATACTTCCGCTGCATAGCCTTTGACCTTTTCTAGCGACAACCAACATAGTTCGACTTAGAAATGTAAAGATATCCATATATAAGACAGACTCGTCCTACTCATACAAACACTACGTATAAATTCAGGCCATAGATATACTGAAGCAAGAACAATCTATTCCTACCCAGCCAAAGAATAAATCGCAGTAGGCCTAGACTCGTCCGCGGAGTCCGATCGAAGATGACGGAACTACTTTCAAGGGAAGTAACTCAAAAATGACTTCTCCTTAAGCACTTAAAAAGGAAATACTTTGATTACAAAATATTTGCGAACATAATAAGTATATAAATGTATTATATTGCAAGATAGTAAAAATTGCCCTTTACAGTCTCCCGGGAAAAAAAAAATAAAATTTTTTTTTTAAATACATCTAGGAGCACGTAGAATAGGCTCACAACGCAAGAATACTGCGCAGATGAAAATATCAGGAATAACTATAATTCCTAATATGACCGGTGAGAATATATCTCAAAATCTGAGAGAAATTGTTTCTCTACGAATAAATGTTTCCAGGAAGGTGTGATGTACGTATAATACAATTCTGGTAATTATACAATGCATACCAAAAATTCACACTATAATCTTAAATTTATGATTTATGAAGAAACAATCATCAAAGAACAGCGGTGAATAAACATCAATAAACCGCTAAGTAGCGATACCATCATTCTATTATTAAATTACAAATGTGTATCTTAGTAAAGAAACAAAAAATAACTGTTGTAAAGTTATACATATTAAAAAGATCCAATATTTAACAGTTAAGTGGCATCATGTGGGCATCTGGACAGAATGTCCGCCATCACATTTTCTGAACCACGGATAGCTCGTACCGAGAAATGAAAAGGTTGAAGAGCGATTGCGTATCGAGTTGATCTCGAGCTCTTCAAGTTCTTACTTTGGATAGCCGTAAGAGCTTTTTGGTCAGTTTCCACTACGAAATGCGCGCCCAGAAGGAATCTTTGGAGTTTGAGAATTGACCAAACCATTGCCAATAATTCACGGTCTAAAACCGAGTAATTCCTTTCTGCAGCATTAAGTTTTCTGGATATATACATTACAGGATGCAGAGTTCCAGAGTACTCTTGCATTAGTGCCGCTCCAATCCCAGTGGATGAAGCGTCACTACGAAGAACAAATGTCTTATCTGTTGTAGGTAACACTAAAATAGGTGGTGATGAAAACATAGTTTTGATCTTCTCTAGTGAAGATTGGCATTCATGAGACCAGTGAACCATGTTAGGCGACCCTTTCTTTAATAGTGTAGAGAGAGGTGCCATGATAGAGGACAGATTCGGAATGAAACGTCCATAAAATTGTATGAGACCTAAAAGACTTCGCACTTGCTTTTTAGTCCTAGGGATAGAGATGTTAAGTATCTTAGTGATATTATGGTCTTCTGTCTTCAAGAAACCGTGACCTACTCGATGGCCTAAGAAAGCAATTTCGCTAAAGCCAATACAAGCTTTGATGGTTTTGCTGTCAGGTTATACTCACGCAGAGTTGATAATAATTCAACTAACCCTGAATAGTGATCTTCCCAAGTATCGCTGAAAAGACAGATGTCGTCTAGATAAGCAATGACATCTGACCGATACGATAGGATTCGACGCATCATGCGTACAAATGTAGCTGGTGCGTTCATAAGGCCGAAAGGCATAAAATTCCATTGGAAAAGGCCTCTGGGAGTAGAGAAAGCGGTAAGAGGTTTGGCGCGTTCGGATAATGGAACTTGCCAATATCCTTTAGACAAATCAAGTTTAGTGAAAAAATGCGATTTAGAAAGACGAGTAAGTAACTCTTCTAGTAAAGGCATAGGTTCAGCATCGAACTTCGTAACTTGATTCAATTTGCGATAGTCAACGCAAAGACGTATGTTATTGTCTTTTTTTCGAACAATAACCATCGGCGAAGAATATGCAGAAGTGGATGGTTCGATTATTTGTAAATCTATCATTTCATCCAACTCCTTTTCAACCTGTGTTTGGAAATGTATAGGGATAGGATAAGGTCTAACCCTAATTGGAGTATGTTCAGTTAGAACAATGTCATGCTCAATGACATGAGTTTGTCCAGGGATGTCAGTGAGGACATCCTGAAATGTTTGTAACATAGACGAAACTTGTCGCCGTTCTCCTAGAGACAAATCAGGAGAAACAGTAACGTCTTTCCATGATTCACTAGAATGAAGTGGGATCATTGGAAGCGGAAGATTAACATCCGAAAAACTTGTTTCCTCATCCTGTATTACAGACAGTGATGAGTAATGACCATGTTTGACATGAGAATCGTCCGTTGCCTGGAAAATAGGCTGTAGATAGTCAGGACGTTCATGGAACTCCGTAAGCATATTGATGTGGAAGGTTTTATGCTTCCCGTTAATATCGACGATGTAGTCAACATCTGAAATTTTCGATATTATATCGTACGGACCTTTCCAACTAATAAGGAGTCTATTTTCACGACAAGGTAGCAAAACAAATGCTTTGTCACCAGGACAAAGTTGTCGTAAAGTTCTCTTCTTATTAGCAAATTGTCTTGCCTTCTGCTTAGCAAATTCAGAAGAGGACGTTGCCAATTTGCATGCTTCGATAATCTTTTGTCTCAGCGCGATGACATACTCGTAAGAAGATTTTGTGTCATCGTCAATATTGTCAGCTGTTATAAGATCATGCAGCAAAGACATTGGGCCGCGCGGTCGCGCGCCAAAGACAAGTTCAAAGGGAGAAAACCCTGTATGTTCATTGGGGACCTCTCTGTACGCGAAGAGGGCCGCGGGTAAAACCCTATCCCAATCTTGAGGATGATCCTCAGTTATCTTCCCTAATAAGTTCTTAAGTGTTCTATTTAGTCGCTCGACCATCCCATTGGACATAGGATGATAGATGCTACTCAAAGATCTCTCTATCTGTAGAGTAGACATTACTTGAGACATGGTATCCGATATCAGTTGGGTGCCATGATCTGATAATATTTCTCCGGGGAATCCCAGCCGAGAAAATATAAGCCAAAGAGCATCTGCAATGTCAGCGGTAGTAATGCTCTTTAGAGGGATAGCCTCTGGCCAACGTGTGCACATGTCTACACACGTTAAGATAAACTGATGTCCTCTAGCAGATTTGATCTTGAATGGACCAATGATGTCTATCGCCATTTTCTGGAATGGACGAATAGGAATATCTGCAGCCTGAATAGGCGCAGCATGACGAGGACCTTTGGATTTGACTTCTTGACATACTTTACAGGATCGACAATAGATCCGTATGTCCTTGTTCACAAAAGGCCAAAAGAAAGCCGCAAGAACTCTTGACTTTGTACGGGAAAAACCCATGTGACCAGCACACTGAGAGTCGTGTGCATGTTGTAAGATCTTAACTCTCAAATTCTTGGGTACAAGAATTTGAGAGTGACTTGACTTAGTGGAGTCTTGCACCATACGTACAAGTACGCCATTCTTCATTGTAATCCAAGATTTACAATTTGAATCTTTATTCGGATCACCTTTCGTTACAAGAGTGAAGAATTTCTTAAGAGTCGGATCTTCTTCTTGTTGTTTTATAAACGAGTCACGAGAAATTACCAAGGGATCATCTTGGTTATGCACTTCATTATCTTCAACAGATGAAGTTTCAGGCATATTGAGAGCTTGAGCTCTAGTGACTACCGCATTAGCAGATTGCATATTTTGATTTTCCCAAACGGAAATTTGCTCCGGAGTGCATTCTTTGACTCCGTGAATGCGACCGATGATAAGATCAGCGATCGGATTCGGCAAAAGACATGCGTGTACATCTCCTGTGAAGAAAGGAGTAGCAATCCTAATGATAGCGGTAGAGTATTTCTCTATGGTGCCGCCAAATGTTACGCATTTGACTACTTTGCCTGTAGAATGAGAAGGATCTATGAGTGACTGCCTAACCCCAATAGTTGTGCATCCAGAATCAAAAAGTACTGAGACTGGATTGTCATTTACTAAACCTTTGTGTAAGACAAGAGAACCTCTCCCATCATGCGCGATTGACGCAGGAAGAGCGGGAAGAGGATGGCCACAGCTTAAAGTAGACACTGTGGTTGGCTCAAATAATGTTTTGCATTGGGGGCACTGAGATGCTCTCCCAAAATCAAAAGCGGCACATGCCATATTATTAGAGTCATCATTATCTTTATTTTGTTTATAGGCTTCGTGGGACTCTTGCTGTGCAGAGTTCGCCTGGTAATGAGCTTTATGTTTTTTGAATTGTGCTCTACCTCTGTTATTATTGCCTCTGTACTTATCATTGTTTCCACTATTATAACCTCTACTCGGGTTTGAATCATAGCTCCTTTGGTTACTATCATCATATTCATTATAATGAGTATCTCTGTAATTATGATCTTGTTGTCTCCATGAAGGAAAACTTGGATAGTTTCTAGAATGACTTCCTTTGCGAAAGTTCCTGTAATTATGACCACCCCTGAATCGAGGGCTGTCAGCTCTTCTCCAGGTATTCGAAGAAGAACCCTGAAATGATTGGTTACCTTGGTTCTGATAACTGTAATAGTTACCTTTTTTATTAAACCTATTTTGAGGTCCTTGGAATTTGTGAGAGTGATTAGGGTTGTATGGTGTTGCAGAAGCAACTGGCATACCTTCTTTAACCTTACTGTTGCTAATAGCTACGTCCGGATGTGCAGTGACGTATTGGGTACAATACTGTTCCATTTCTTTTAGAGACTTAGGTTTACGCTCATGTAAGAATTCGAGGAAAGGTTTATTTATACTTGACATAATCTTGTCTCTGAGTATCAAGTCCATAAGGGCTTCATAAGCCTTTTCTGTTTTGGATAGCTCAATCCAACGATCAAATGTAAGACGTGTCCTTGCAATGAATTCTGAGAATTCTACACCTGCCTCAGGCACCATTGTCTTAAACAACTTCCGATAACCCTCTTCAGACAACTGGTACTTCGTGCTGATAACGCGAATGTCGTGGGTTCGATCCCCATACCGGCCACCAGTTGTTAAATTCTGTTTAGTTGTTAACTCATACTGGCTACTAGTTGTTGAATCACGCTTTATTTGTTAAATGACGTGAATGTCCACCAGTTGATAAATGTAGATGTTGGGACTGGTGTAGTAAAGTGTAACGATTGTCAACTCATTAAACCCAGCACAGTTTTGGTCATACAGGTCATCTTGTCCTGGAACGTGATGAGGCTCCGACAAGAATGTGAGTGTAAACAATGAGTGTGTATGTGAATGTCAGAACGCGAATGGTAGAATGATTCGATAGAGTTGACAGGTTGGTAGTACATCACTCATACTCACACTGTTCGAATTCAAGAAGTACTGGAACTACGGTGGTCTTTTTATAACATTTAATGGGACGCACACTTGGACAGTACGTGTATGGTTACAGGAACAAATGTCGACATAGACAGCATAATGTTGATCACAGGAATATCATCTTAAGTTAGCATTCATGCTTGGCAAATATCATAATGGAGCATTCGTAAATAAGCATTCAGAGTTCCATCATGTAAATCATCTGGCTTTACTGACTGGGCACGTCAGACCATAACCAATATATAGGAAGGCTCCTAGACCTAACCTCGTCTAGTGAATATCCCTTCACGTAAAGTTCAATATATATATTTTCCATAAAGATATAGGAATCCCAGACATGGGTTCTCACATGTAGCAGTGATCTCTTGGTTCATCGAGCGATAGTACAGGCATCCCTTTTTCTCACTCGATAAATACAAAGTATATGAATTTCAACATGGCTGTTCTTCTCTCGTGAGTTTCACTCACTATAGGACCCAGACCAAAATTGGTCATTCGTTAAATGTCCTCATTTCTTCATAGCTTCTCTCATAGAGGTGATTGAATAATATCATACAATCTAGTGTTGATACATAGGAATGTCGTCTTCCTTTGAATAAATATTCTTTTCAAAAGTACCACTGTGCATCTGTTTATCGACAACGATGGCGAAGCCCAAGTTCATAATAAATTGTGGTTTTACCTTTCTATGCGAAATATAACTTTGCCATTCCTTGGCAAAAGAGAATAAACACTGGGGTAAAGTACATACAACATGTCTAAATGACTATCACTTTTCCCCATTGACTTATAGATCACTTTTCGGCGATAGGCCTGCTACAACAAAATTCGACATCCAGACAGGATGACGGCCATGAATCACACCCCTCGCTAGCGATACTTCCGCTGCATAGCCTTTGACCTTTTCTAGCGACAACCAACATAGTTCGACTTAGAAATGTAAAGATATCCATATATAAGACAGACTCGTCCTACTCATACAAACACTACGTATAAATTCAGGCCATAGATATACTGAAGCAAGAACAATCTATTCCTACCCAGCCAAAGAATAAATCGCAGTAAACCTAGACTCGTCCGCGGAGTCCGATCGAAGATGACGGAACTACTTTCAAGGGAAGTAACTCAAAAATGACTTCTCCTTAAGCACTTAAAAAGGAAATACTTTGATTACAAAATATTTGCGAACATAATAAGTATATAAATGTATTATATTGCAAGATAGTAAAAATTGCCCTTTACAGACGCCAATAGGCGTGATGGGAAACAATGACAAAGAAAACCTATCTGCTGTTGCCCTAAGACGCCACTAGGCGTAATGGCCACTGACTGCTTTGACGGTCAGTGGCTAAGGATGGAAGAAGAAGAAGAAGATTGCAACTATATGAGGCTTCTCACAAATAAGGTTTCTACCACCAACATATTTTCTAAAAGTGAATCCCAAACTCCTAATAGTCCTCCATAGCGTAGATTTGGAAATATCAATGTCATTATTCTTTCTTAACCAAATTTTCAATTTCCTTAAAGTCACTGCCTCATTATTGTGAAACATATTGCAAATTTCTCTGCGGATCAATTCTCTGTCAAAATTATCCACCACTCTTGGCCTAATTTTCGTGTGTAAAACACTGGAATTAGACATTTCAGATGTCGCTATCCAGCGGTGCAATGATCGTTTGCTTATCCCCAAGGCGTGAATAGTCCTCTTTTGTGGGTTTGAAATAGAATGATATAGTTTTCCTCGAGTAGCTTCATTGCAGAAATACTTAAAAATCCTATTTGTGATTTGCTGTAATGTCATAAAATGTACTCGCAGACTCATTTTTCCTTCTTAACCACACAATAATTTTTGTAGACACACCTCTGATTGACAATGTGTGCGTTGCACCGGATATAAACTGTTTTATGTTCAAGAAGTGCGATTTCACGCAATTTCACTCAAAAATCATGCCAAATACTTGATAAACCAAAAATGTGCAAATGAGGTCGTATAATTTACTGTAGACATTTCAATATGTGTGCGTGTGATGTGTGTTGGCAAGTAGGATTTTATATTATATCGCAAAGAGACGAAAATTGAAACCAATGGCCGCATTTTAATGAAAAATTTAATTCATAGGGTCTATACCATTTCAAATTCACACACAAAATTTCACTTATATGCGTTATATATTCGCTGAGATATAGCATTTTGAAGTTGGGAAAAGCTAGTGAAACGTGCTATAAATGAAAATTCATAGCTGAGGTTGAGGCTCCCTGGCTAGCAGTGGCATCAGAGGTAAAGGGACTGGCACCATTTTCAGGAGCATGGCCTTGAAACTCAAACTCCCTTAGTCGTAACTCATGTTCCCTTTGTAATCTCTTCTCCTCCTTTTCTGCTTCCCTTTCTGCAGCTAATCGCTTGTCTTCCCTTTCTGCAGCCAATCTTTTGTCTTCTCTTTCTGCCTCCAATGCTTTAGCCTCTTTGTCAGCCTCAATCTGCAACCTCTTAGCCTCAGCCTCAATTTGCAACCTCTTAGTCTCAGCCTCTAACTTTCTTTCGGCCTCTTTTTCTAATCTTCTTTCTTCCCGTTCAATATATTTGTCACATTCAGCAGTGACATAAGCAATCATAATTTGCCCGTCCATTCCTAACTCTTTCGCAGTCTGTACAGCAGCAGATCGAAATTTTGCCAAGTCGGCCATTGTCTAACATGCAATTGTAAACAATTCAATCTTTCAATAATTATCTAAGGACACTACAGGCACTGAGAGCTCAACCTTATTTATTTCCACCCAAGGATACCTTTTAATTCTTATTATTCCCAATATCTATAACAGGAGAAAGTTCAATATCCCTGGAGCGAGCCCCCAATATATGTGGTAAAGTGGGATATTATAAATATTTATAGGGGACTTAGTGTACTGACTGAGATCAGCTGTGAAGGTATCTGTATCTAATAAGGGTAGTGTATTACAGATGTTTCGCTTTGCGAGCCGTTGATCTTCTCAGATTCCTCCGCCTCACTCACCGTCTCAGTCTTTGTGTACTAGGGATGGACATTCCCTTGAGTAAGATTGCTCCTACTCCACCCATGTAGTTTAGCCAGTCAGCCAAGACTGTTGCCCGGGATGTGGCCACCGCCGTACACAAGCGGTATTCGAGGAGCCATACATGAGCTAGATAAAGAGAGGAGAACCAAATAGGATCCTGACTATCCTAAAAAGGACATGGCTGTCTCTCACCGTGAGGTACTATCCCTCTCTCTTTATCCTACATCACACTAGAGGCGTGTCGGACATAGAAAAAGACAATGGCTAGCCACCGTGGAAGAGATTGGGGCCTTACCACGTACTTCCTACAGAACGTAATGGGATCACAACAACAAGATAAGAAACGATATGTAGAGAACTCTCTGTCCCCTGGGGAAGAATCTACTGTACAAATTAACAGGGAAGAGGCAACTCCTCTAATGAGTAAGGAAGTACATAATGACGAGTGTTCCTTAAATTCTGTTGAAAGGGAGCATTCTGAGAAAGACCACCTAAAAACTAGTAGGAGAAGCCTAAAAATAGGAACATGGAATGTTAGAACTCTGAACGGAGAAGGAAAGCTTGACAATCTTATATTAGAAGCAACAGACATGAAACTTGATATACTGGGAGTTGCAGAGGCAAGACTTTTGGATACAGGCTACATAAAAAGAGACCAGTACACGCTTATACACTCAGGCGGAGAAAAACATGAAAGAGGGGTAGGAATGTTGATAAAGAAGGAGTTAGAAAAATACGTATGTGGATACTGGACACACAATGACAGAATGATGTTACTAAAAATGAGAGCAAAGCCATTCGACATATCAATCTTACAAACTTATGCACCAACTAAAGATCACAGCGAGGAAGAAATAGAAGAATACTATGAAGAGCTACAACACACACTTAAACCAGTCAAATCAACAGATGTGTTGATAGTAATGGGTGATATGAATGCAAAAGTAGGAAAAGGAAAATACAAGAAAATAGTAGGACAGTATGGATTAGGGACAAGAAATGATAGAGGAGACAGACTTATCCAGTTCTCTGAAGAAAACCAGCTGGTCATATGTAACACCTTTTTTGAACACCACCCAAGGAAATTATACACATGGAAAAGCCCAGGAGATATAACACGAAATCAAATCGACTATATCATGATAAAACATAGATTTAAGAACAGTGTCACAAGTGCAAAGACATATCCTGGCGCCGACATAAATTCAGATCACAATCCAGTCGTCATCAAAGTAAATATAAAGCTGAAAAGAGCAGGAAACAGAAGACAGGAGGAACCTGATAAAGTTGATATTTAGTTGGATATAATATATGTTGATAAAGTACACCAGAACACTCCTAGGCGGGAAGACAGGCGTCTATCATCATCAGTTGACAAGATCCCTATGGTGTTGCCTGCCCCACTGTAGTGTATGGAATGTCAACTTGACCTACGCAGTGTTGTGTAGACATGGATGGAGTGTATAATGTGCGAATGATGATAAGGGTTCGTGTTGTTGACAAATGTTCTCTTCTCACACTCATGTATGACCGGAAGTCATCGACACCAACGACTGTGTACCTTTTCTAAAGTTTAATTGGACGTACACACTCGACAGCACAGATAGTGACAAATCACAGGTTGCCATAATACATCATAGTACAGTGGACAAATGGTCTTGCAATGTTACATGGGCACTCATGTAGAATAATGGTATAATGGACTGTCAGTAGCCAAGCACTCAGTATCGCCCATACATATATCATCTGACTTCACTGACTGAGCACGTCAGCTTGTAAACAATATTTCAGATGGCTTCTAAACCTAATCTCGTCTAGCGACGATTCTTCAACATAATGTTCAGCACATATTTTTCCATATAATAATATTGAACCGCTAACAATGGGTTCTCATGTGTAGCAGTGATCTCTGGACTGATCAAGCGATAATACGGGCATCCCTTTTCTCTTCTTGAAAGTCCTACATGTTTTGGTTCCAAGATGGCTCCACTCGTGAACTGTCACTCACGTTTGAATACAGATAATGAATCTGTCCTAAAGTTAGTCATTCATACAACATTTCATTGCTCTGTAGATTTGATCATGAACAATTGACTGCATTCTACAGGATATAGTGCTGCTAGGAATCGAAGTCGTTTTCATCGAGTCAAATATATTCTCTTAAACATTCAAATCGTAATTATCGAAAATGGTGGCTTCGATCGAGAGTTCATAAGAGTATCTTTGATTACCTTGGTAGAGGGAATATGAAACTGCCATTCCTTGGCAATATGAATAAACACTGGGGTAAAGCATACACGATAGGTCTAGACGACTATCACTTTCCCCAAAATATAGAGATCACTTTTTCCGGCGACAAGCCGACATAGCAAAACACACACAGTCCCTATCAGGACGAAGCCAAATCACACCACTCAAGCGACACATCCGCCGAATAGCCTTTGACCTCTCTAGAGACAACAGAACATATAGTTCGACTTAGATATGTAAAGATATACAGATATAAGACAGACTCGTCCTACTCAGACAAACAATACACATAAATTCAGGCCATAGATATTCTGAAGCAAGAACAATCTATTATTACCCAAACAACGAATAAATCGCAGTAAAATGGATTTATCCGCGGAGTTCAAGGGAAGTAACTCAATAATGACTTTCCCTTAAGCACTAAAAAATTACCTATGTATAATATTGTAAGATATCAAAGACTGCACGTAACAGTCTTACCACACCTCCCGGGAAAAAAAAATGGAACATTTTTTTTTTTTGAAATACATCTAGGAGCAACGTACAATAGGCTCACAACGCATGAATAATGCGCAGATGAAAATATCAGGAATACCTATAACGCCTAATATGAGGCTAAGTCGACTTATGGAGCGACTGGTGAGAATGTGTCTCATAAACTGAGAGAAATTATTTCTCTACAAGTATATTTTTCCAGGAAGGTGTCATCAAAGTATAATACAATTCTGGCAATTACACAATGCCTAAAAAATTCATATCATCATTTCGCATTAGATATCTTAAATTTATGATTTATGAAGAAAAAATCATCAAAGCACAGCTGTGAATAAACATTAATGAACCGCTATGTAGTGATACAATCATTATATTATTAAATTACAAATGTGTATCTATCATGATATAGAAAAGGAACTACTATAGAACTAGACATATCAAGAAGTCTAAGCCCTAATAGTTATGTGGAATCATGTGGGCATCTTGACAGAATGTCTGCCATCACATTATCTGATCCACGAATAGCTCGCACAGAGAAATGAAAAGGTTGAAGAGCAATTGCATATCGAGTAGACCTCGAGCTCTTCAAATTCTTACTCTGTATAGCAGTAAGAGCTTTTTGGTCGGTTTCTACTATGAAATGTGCGCCTAGAAGGAATCTCTGTAGTTTGAGGATCGACCAAACCATAGCTAATAGCTCACGGTCTAAAACCGAATAATTCCTTTCTGCCGCATTAAGTTTTCTGGAAATATACATTACAGGATGCAGAGTTCCAGAGTACTCTTGCATTAGTGCCGCTCCAATCCCAGTGGATGAAGCGTCACTACGAAGAACGAATGTCTTATCTTTAGTGGGTAGCACTAAAATAGGTGGTGTTGAAAACAGTGTTTTAATCTTATCCAGAGAGCATTGGCATTCCTGAGACCAGTGGACCACATTAGGCGAACCTTTCTTTAGAAGTGTTGAGAGAGGTGCCATGATAGAGGATAGATTCTGAATGAATCTGCCATAAAATTGAATAAGACCTAACAGACTTCTCACCTGTTTTTTAGTCTTAGGGATTGAGATGTTAAGTATCTTACTAGTATTATGGTCCTCTGTCTTTAGGAAACCATGACCAACTCGGTGGCCTAGGAAAGAAATTTCGCTAAAACCAATATAGGCTTTAGAGGGTTTCGCTGTCAGGTTGTGCTCACGCAAAGTAGACAGCAATTCATCTAACCCTGAATAGTGATCTTCCCAAGTATCGCTGAAAAGACAGATGTCGTCTAGATATGCAATGACATCTGACCGATAAGATAGGATTCGGCGCATCATGCGTACGAACGTAGCTGGTGCGTTCATAAGACCGAAAGGCATAAAATTCCATTGGAACAAACCTCTAGGTGTTGAAAAAGCCGTGAGAGGTTTGGCGCGTTCAGATAAAGGAACTTGCCAATATCCTTTAGACAAATCAAGTTTAGTGAAAAAATGAGATTTGGAGAGTCGAGTAAGTAGCTCTTCCAGTAAAGGCATAGGTTCGGCATCGAACTTCGTTACTTGATTCAATTTTCGATAGTCAACGCAAAGACGTATGTTATTGTCTTTTTTACGCACAATAACCATCGGCGAAGAATATGCAGAGGTGGATGGTTCGATTATTTTCAAATCTATCATCTCATCCAACTCTTTCTCGACCTGTGCTTGAAAATGTATAGGTATAGGATAAGGTCTAACCCTAATAGGAGTATGGTCAGTTAGAACAATGTCATGTTGAATGACATTCGTTTGTCCAGGGATGTCAGTGAGTACATCCTGAAATGTTTGCAACATAGTTGAAACTTGTCGCTGTTCTCCTAGAGACAAATCAGGAGAGACAGTAACGTTCTTCCATGATTCACTGGAATGAAGTGGGATCATTGGAAGAGGAAGATTTACATCTGAAAAACTTGTTTCCTCATCCTGTATCACGGACAGTGATGAGTAATGACCATGTTGTACTGGAGAATTGTCCGTTGCTTGGAAAATGGGTTGCAAATAATCCGGACGTTCATGGAATTCAGTAAGCATATTGATGTGGAAGGTTTTATGCTTCCCATCAATATCGACAATATAGTCGACATCGGAAATTTTCGATATTATATCGTACGGACCTTTCCAAGAAATAAGTAATCTGTTTTCCCTACAAGGTAGTAATACAAATGCTTTGTCACCAGGACAAAGTTGTCGTAAGCATCTCTTCTTATTGGCAAATTGCCTTGCCTTCTGTTTCGCAAATTCAGAAGAAGAAGTTGCTAATTTGCATGCTTCGATAATCTTTTGTCTCAACGCGATGACATATTCGTAGGATGACTTTGTGTCATCGTCAATATTGTCAGATGTTATGAGATCGTGAAGCAACGACATAGGGCCACGCGGACGCGCGCCAAAGACGAGTTCAAAGGGAGAAAATCCCGTATGTTCATTGGGTACCTCTCTGTAAGCGAAGAGGGCCGCAGGTAAAACTCTGTCCCAGTCTTGAGGATGATCCTCAGTTATCTTCCCCAGTAAGTTTTTAAGTGTTCTATTAAGGCGTTCGACCATACCATTAGACATTGGATGGTAGATACTACTTAAAGATCTATCTATCTGCAGAGTAGACATTACTTGAGACATGGTATCTGATATTAGTTGGGTGCCATGGTCTGACAATATCTCTCCGGGGAACCCCAGACGAGAAAATATAAGCCAAAGAGCATCTGCAATATCAGCAGTAGTAATGCTCTTCAGAGGAATAGCCTCTGGCCAACGTGTGCACATATCAACACACGTCAAGATAAACTGATGTCCTCTGGCAGACTTGATCTTAAATGGACCAATAATGTCTATGGCCATTTTTTGAAACGGCCGAATAGGAATGTCCGCCGCCTGAATGGGTGCAGCATGCCGTGGACCTTTGGATTTAACTTCCTGACATACTTTACAAGATCGACAATAAATCCGTATGTCCTTGTTTACCAATGGCCAAAAGAAAGCCGCAAGGACTCTTGACTTAGTACGGGAAAAACCCATGTGTCCAGCACACTGAGAGTCGTGAGCGTGCTGCAAAATTTTAACTCTCAAATTCTTGGGAACCAGGATTTGAGAATGACTTGACGTAATGGAGTCTTGAACCATACGTACAAGTACGCCATTCTTCTTTGTAATCCACGATTTACGACTTGTGTCTTTATTCGGATCACCTTTAGTTGCAAGAATGAAGAATTTCTTCAGAGTGGGATCATCTTCTTGCTGTTTTATAAACGAGTCACGAGAAATTACCAAGGGATTATCTTGGTTATGCACTTCATTATCTTCAGTAGATGAAGTTTGAGGCATATTAAGAGCCTGAGCTCTAGTGACTACAGCGTTAGCAATCTGCATGTTTTGCCTTTCCCACGTGGAAATTTGTTGCGGAGTGCATTCCTTGACTCCATGAATGCGACCGATGATGAGGTCAGCGATCGGATTCGGAAGAAGACATGCGTGTACATCTCCTGTAAAGAAAGGAGTAGCAATCCTAATGATAGCAGTAGAGTATTTCTCTAATGTGCCGCCAAATGTTACACATTTGACTACTTGTCCAGTGGCACGGGAAGGATCTACGAGTGACTGCCTAACACCAATTGTGGTGCATCCAGAATCAAATAGCACAGAGACTGGATTGTTATTCACTAAACCCTTATGTAAGACAAGAGAACCTCTTCCATCATGCGCGACTGATGCTGGAAGAGCAGGAAGAGGATGGCCACAGCTTAAAGTAGACACTGTGGTTGGCTCAAATAACGTTTTGCATTGGGGGCACTGAGATGCTCTCCCAAAATCAAAAGCGGCACATGCCATATTACTAGCATCATTATTATCTT
Organism: Oreohelix idahoensis; assembly: GCA_024509875.1. Lineage (NCBI taxonomy): Eukaryota > Metazoa > Mollusca > Gastropoda > Stylommatophora > Oreohelicidae > Oreohelix > Oreohelix idahoensis. The sequence continues at coordinate 1,145,182 of JAMPIV010004153.1, read as the reverse complement.
TACTCTGTTTATAGGCTTCATGGGACTCTTGTTGTGCAGAGTTTGCCTGAAAATGTGGTTTATGTCTTTTGTATTGAGATCTACCTCGGTTATTATCACCTCTGTAGTTATTGTTACCTCTATTGTAACCCCTATTTGGGTTTGAGTCATAGTTCCCTTGGTTACCATTATCATATTCATTATAATGAGTATCTCTGTAATTATGATCTTGTTGACTCCAAGACGGATAACCCTGATAGTTTCTATAATTACTTCCTCTACGGAAATTCCTATAATTATGACCACCCCTGTGTCGAGAGCTATCAGGTCGTCTCCAGTTCTTTGAAGAAGAACCCTGAAATGATTGGTTACCTTGGTTTTGATAACTATTATGGTTACCTTTTTTATCAAATCTGTTTTGAGGTCCCTGAAATCTGTGTGAATAATTGGGATTGTATGGTGTTGCTGAAGCAACTGGCATACTCTCCTTAATCTTAGTGTTGCCAAAAGTCACGTCGGGGTGTGCAGTGACATATTGGGAACAATATTCTTCCATTTCTTTTAGAGATTTAGGTTTACGCTCATGTATAAATTCAAGGAAAGGTTTGTTCACACATGACATAATCTTATCTCTGAGCAACAAATCCATAAGTCCTTCATACGTTTTTTCTGTTTTGGAAAGCTCAATCCAACGATCAACTGTGAGACGTGCCTTTGCAGTGAATTCTGAGAATTCTACCCCCGTCTCAGGTACCATCGTCTTAAATAAAAGGCGATAGCCTTCCTCACTTAGCTGATATTTTTTTATCAAAGCCGCCCTAATGACATCATAATTATCCTTATCTGCTTCTCCTACAAGGCATAATCTAGTCAAAGATTCACCTTTCAAGTTTTCTGATAATTGATTAGCGTATTGTGATTTATCCACATTATGTGTACGACAAGAACGTTCAAATCTATCCAGCCAGAATGTAATATCGTCACTGGACTGATTGAACGGTGGAACCTTAACCTTGTAAGTAGAAGGTTTACCATTACCACTAGATGCCTGATTAACATTACTCATACTTGTCAATCTCAATTTCTCCAACTCAAATTCATGTTCTCTTATTGCTTTTTTCTCTTCAGCATCTAATCTTTTTTGTTCAGCCTCCCTGTCTAATCTTTTTTGTTCAGCCGCAGCTTCTCTTTCCAATTTTTTTTGTTCAGCTTCACTGTCTAATCTTTTTTGTTCAGCCGCAGCTTCTCTTTCCAATTTTTTTTGTTCAGCTTCCCTGTCTAATCTTTTTTGTTCAGCTTCACTGTCTAATCTTTTTTGTTCAGCCGCAGCTTCTCTTTCCAATTTTTTTTGTTCAGCTTCAAATCTCCTTTCCTCTACCTGCATCTGCAATTTCTTTTGTTCAGCAGCAGCCTCAGCTTCTTTTTCTAATCTTTTCTCTTCCGCCATAGCTTTTCTTTCTTCTGCAGCTAATCTTTTCTCTTCTGCAGCTAATCTTTTCTCTTCTGCAGCTAATGCTTTGTCATATTGAGCAACTGCCCATTGTTCTAATTGTTGACCAGTCTTATCAAGAGCTTTCCCTTGTGTAATGAAATAATCTAAAGTAGACATGATGCCTAACAATAATACTAATCACCTGAATCAATAATAATACCCCAAGTTCTCAATGACCTGATTAATCAGTATACTATCCCAATATCTGTGGGTCACAAGCCTTTAATAAGGTCTTGTATAATAGTAATAATAATCAGGTACTGGTCTATACCATAATCCAAGTGCAGTGCACAGGCAATTGTGTCTTATGAAATATACCCATATAAAACATATGTCAACCAACAGAATACATAAAGTACAAATAGGACTGACAATACAAGAACGTTTGCAGAAATCAAAATAAATCAAATAGGGAAATCAATGAAGATAATCACTGAATCTGCAAAGAATAACAACACAAATGACGTCACAATATATGAATATAAATTATGAATAGAACTGAAAGATAGAAAAGGTTAGACCAACAAATTACAAACAAATCAAAACAAAACTAAAGAACAAAGAAATATTACAAAAATAACAATAATTACAGACTTCACAGCTAACACAAAAGCAACAGTTGTCGCAGCAAATTTTCAATCAAGAAAATTGCACCTATAGAAAACGCCCACAACGGACCCTCTATGACGTGGGATACTCTGTTGTGAGGACGCCGCCCAACCTTAAACACAACCCGCTGACATAGAAACTAACATACTATACAAACAAATAACATGTAAACATAAATATATATAAATTATGTGTATGATAGTATGTGTTGCAAAATAGGCTCAGTCTTACAGTAATGGCAAAGTTATTTTTCATGAAAACAAACAAACTGCCACTTTATTCAATTAAACATTCTGGCCTTAAATATTAAAGTTCATATATGGCAAACAAGAAGATCCATCGATGAAACCAGGACTTCTTAGTTCACAAATACTGTCTTTCTGTTAACACTGACAAGAATTGATCCAACTGTTCTGTGAAACTCTATAATGTCTAATGTAAAAAATGTCAACAACGCTGACCTACATACTGCATTCACTTGACAGGTCACGTGACGAAGCGTTGACAAAGAGCAAACCAATACTGCAAGTGTGTCGTATCAGCCACAGGAAACGGTCTGGTATCGGTAATCTGTTGACTTCTGAATTTCTGCGAGGTCAAACCCAGAAAGCTGGTCCACCAGTTGATAAAGTTGATATTTAGTTGGATATAATATATGTTGATAAAGTACACCAGAACACTCCTAGGCGGGAAGACAGGCGTCTATCATCATCAGTTGACAAGATCCCTATGGTGTTGCCTGCCCCACTGTAGTGTATGGAATGTCAACTTGACCTACGCAGTGTTGTGTAGACATGGATGGAGTGTATAATGTGCGAATGATGATAAGGGTTCGTGTTGTTGACAAATGTTCTCTTCTCACACTCATGTATGACCGGAAGTCATCGACACCAACGACTGTGTACCTTTTCTAAAGTTTAATTGGACGTACACACTCGACAGCACAGATAGTGACAAATCACAGGTTGCCATAATACATCATAGTACAGTGGACAAATGGTCTTGCAATGTTACATGGGCACTCATGTAGAATAATGGTATAATGGACTGTCAATAGCCAAGCACTCAGTATCGCCCATACATATATCATCTGACGTCACTGACTGAGCACGTCAGCTTGTAAACAATATTTCAGATGACTTCTAAACCTAATCTCGTTTAGCAACGATTCTTCAACATAATGTTCAGCACATATTTTTCCATATAATAATATTGAACCGCTAACAATGGGTTCTCATGTGTAGCAGTGATCTCTGGACTGATCAAGCGATAATACGGGCATCCCTTTTCTCTTCTTGAAAGTCCTACATGTTTTGGTTCCAAGATGGCTCCACTCGTGAACTGTCACTCACGTTTGAATACAGATAATGAATCTGTTCTAAAGTTAGTCATTCATACAACATTTCGTTGCTCTGTAGATTTGGTCATGAACAATAGACTGCATTCTACAGAATATAGTGCTGCTAGGAATCGAAGTCGTTTTTCATCGAGTCAAATATATTCTCTTAAACATTCAAATCGTAATTATCGACAATGGTGGCTTCGATCGAGAGTTCATAAGAGTATCTTTGATTACCTTGGTAGAGGGAATATGAAACTGCCATTCCTTGGCAAGATGAATAAACACTGGGGTAAAGCATACACGATAGGTCTAGACGACTATCACTTTCCCCAAAACCACTGAGATCACTTTTTCAAGGCATCAAGCCGACATAGCAAAACACACACAGTCCCTATCAGGACGAAGCCAAATCACCCCACTCAAGCGACACATCCGCCGAATAGCCTTTGACCTCTCTAGAGACAACAGAACATATAGTTCGACTTAGATATGTAAAGATATACAGATATAAGACAGACTTGTCCTACTCAGACAAACAATACACATAAATTCAGGCCATAGATATTCTGAAGCAAGAACAATCTATTATTACCCAACCAACGAATAAATCGCAGTAAAATGTATTTATCCGCGGAGTTCAAGGGAAGTAACTCAATAATGACTTTCCCTTAAGCACTAAAAAATTACCTATGTATAATATTGTAAGATATCAAAGACTGCACGTAACAGAACCCCAGATAGAAATATCAGCGCTGAAACAACCAGATATAAAACAGAAATATTTAATCGACGTCAAAAATAAATATCAACAATTATTGACAGAAAGCATGGAGCAGTATAGAAGAGAAAACCCAGAAGAAAAAGCAACCGCAAAATGGGAATGCTTAAAAACAAGCATACAATCAGCAAATGCAAATTTACCTAAAAAGGAGTCTAAGAAAAATCAAATTTGGATGACAGATGACATCTTGAATAAAATGACCGAAAGAAAGAAAGCAAAAAACACTCCAGAATATAAAACAATAGACAATGACATACGTACTATGTGTAGAGAAGCAAAAGAACGGTGGATAGAAACAAAATGCAAGGAAATAGAAGACTTGGAAGCAAAGCACAGGACAAGAGATATGCATGAAGAAATAAAGAAATTATCAAATCGGTCACGGTTTGCACAAGGAGGAAGCTGTATCAAAAACAAAAATGGTGTAATATTACTTGATGAGAAAGACATATCAAACAGATGGGCAGAATACGTAAAAGAATTATTCGAGGACAACAGAGGTAAAAAACCATCACCAGATTCTAATGAAGGCCCAAACATTCTCAGATCAGAAGTAGAGAATGCCATTCATATGATACAAAAAGGAAAATCAGCAGGCATGGATAACATAAAAATTGAAATGATAGAAGCTCTGGAGAGCTTTGGTGTAGATACAATCACAGAAATATGCAACGATGTATACAATACAGGATATATACCACACGACATGAAGACATCAGTTTTTATAACATTGCCCAAAAAACCAAATGCAACAGAATGTTCAGACTTCAGAACAATCAGCCTGATGAGTCATGCAATTAAGATACTGCTCAAAATCATACAGGAAAGAATAAAAAGTAAAGTAGACAGCGAAATCCAGGAAGAACAGTTTGGTTTTAGACGGAACAGTGGAACAAGAGAGGCAATATTTTGCCTAAGAATATTAGCAGAAAAATATACAGCGGTCCAAAAAAGTATGTATATGTGCTTCATTGACTATAAGAAGGCTTTTGACAGAGTCCATCATGAGAAAATAATTGAATGCCTCGAAGACATAGGTATTGATGGAAAAGATATAAGAATACTCAGTAACCTTTATTGGGAGCAAACTGCCACAGTAAGATCTGGAAGGAATTATTCACCATACATAGACATAAAAAGAGGTGTCAGACAAGGTTGTGTGCTGTCCCCCTGCCTATTTAATTTATACACCGAAAAAATTTTCAAACAGATACAAGAAATACCAGGACTGAACATCAGTGGAAGGTCAATAAACAACCTTAGATATGCAGATGATACCGTGTTGTTAGCTGAAAGCGAACAGGAGTTACAAGAACTAGTGAAGCAAGTGAACAGTATAAGTCAGGAATATGGACTCGACATTAATATTGAGAAAACAAAAACTATGATAATTAGCAAAACAGACGATAAACCCACATTAAAGATAAGCGTAAATGGGGAAATCCTGGAACAAGTCAAGAGCTACGTATATCTCGGTCATATAATAACAGAAGATGGCAGATGTGAAACAGAAATCAAGAAGAGAATAGGAATGGCCAAAGCTACATTCAACAACATGAAACATATACTGACATCCAAACAGTTATCTCACAAATTAAAACTGAGAATCATAAAGTGTTATATATATTCTGCATTTCTGTATGGTGCAGAAACATGGACGATGAATAAGCAGTTGGAAGAAAGAATTGAGGCTCTTGAAATGTGGATATATAGAAGAATGGGGCGTATCTCATGGAAAGAGATGAAAACAAATAAGGAGGTCCTAGAAAATCTAGGTATGAAAAGAGAACTAATGAGGGAGGTCAAAGTTCGACAGCTAAAATACTTTGGCCACATAAAAAGGCATAACACCTTGCAGAAGACCATAACAGAAGGGAGAGTTGAAGGCAAACGTGCAAGGGGAAGACAGCGCTATAAGTGGGAAGACAACATCAAGAGATGGACAGGAAAGAGTCTATCAGAGTGCACCACCAAGACAAGAGACAGAAGACGTTGGAGATCCATTACAGCCAACCTTCGTTGTGGAGATGGCAACTGATGATGATGATTACAGATGACCTTACTTGCTACCACATATTTATACCTCAGTCAGAATTATTCTGGAATATTGTGATGACTACGTTGAATGTCTAGGGTATGTATATGATGAAGTGTAAGTCACAACAACAACAGACAGATAAACAATTTAATTTATTCCACCACACGTGACAACACTGTGACACTCACACACATTTAACACTCTATAAGACTATTCTTAAATGAGGCACTGGTAAATTTTCAAATATAAATATGTATTAATTACTGTCAATAATATATATGTGTCCTGATTCAAATACAAAGTGAACCAGGAATCACAATCAATTTTAATTACAATTTATATGTACAGAATTTATCAATATGAATCTTGTAGTGACATATTTTATTAATATTATCCTATGTGTGTCAGTTGTATAGTAGTAATATGAGGTAATACTGGTTTTGTTTTTTCAAGCTATGTTGTTATTTGTCATCATGACTTCAAGTGTTTGTTTCTGTTGGAACTAGTATTGGAGATGTTCTCAGTTCCTTTCATTAAAACAATTAATTTCCCCTCTTATTTTTAACAATGTCAGTTTAAGATGGGGTTACATAATGTTGAGCTCCGCTGGCCACATAGGCTTATCTTTCGTGATGGCGGCAGGAAAAGACTCCTCTGCTCGATTGCTCCCCTGTGTTCTGGAAACACCTCACTGTTTGCTATATGGACCAAGGAGTATGCTGTCCTCTCTGGATTCAGCAAAGCTCTGACCAGGTGCTGCTCAATAACTTTAGGACCACAGTCCCTGAAACAAGAAGGTTGTACCTCCTACTTCAGAACTAATTTATACTCTATTTCTACACTGAGCACAATACATAACAAACACTGAGTTCAGAGCGGTAGGCCAACTGCTATCTTCATCTGAAACAATTTTCACCAGTATATTCCTCCCTAATGGTTACTACGCCTCTGCAATTCCAGCATTATTTCTTTCTAGTCAATAATATAGGTGTGTTACGGTATATGATATTAACGCCGTCTGCTAAAGGTTATCAGACGTGCAATTGTAAAAGGTTAAGGCATTTAATATATTGCGATAGATGTTTCAATTTTTGAACGCTCCATACACGATCGATCATGACGTGTATAGCGTTGTTTAGGACACAGTCGGTAACTAAGAAACGTTACCCTTTGTTACTTGACCGCCAAGCTGAATAGCTGCGTTTTCTAACCTTCCAATTCAATGGCATGATATAGCCAGTTATATATGCATTTTTTGATGGATCAGGGTCAGTCCTAGAACTCTATCTGAGAGGGAAATTTATGGAGGTTAGTATTTAACTAGAATTCTCAGAAGGAGAAGAATAATCGTCAAATCCATATGAAATATTCAGACTCGCAGTCTCACTGTCGGCAGGTAGCCATGTCTAGCTGCGCGTGCATATAGCTGTGATGTTCTGACGACAATACTGCATTGTATCCTTAAACGGACATTGACACATAACCAGCAGTCTACGTTGTTGATTAATTTATGCATGACTTATATGGACTTATGCTCTACTACTATTGAAATGATCATCCTATATGTACAACTGTGAATTAAATGTACGGACTCAATGAAATGACTTATCAAATCAATCGTATTCCAAGGTTCAATTATTGTTCGGAATCTTCCATCCCCGCATTCGCTTAATCTTCCATCGAAGGCACGATGCACTATCTCTGAACAAACAAAACTAACATATCAATGAAAAAAACAATGGCCAGAAATTTATAAGTGTTTTATTCATATCACATGGAACATTGTTCAGAGCAAACCACCACCCTTGTAACAGTGGTGTCCGGTGTGTGGGGACGAAAAAACAACCAAAAACCAAAATTTTTTTCATGACTTTCGAATGAAATATTTACGATCAAGTTTCGATCACATGACCATTACGAAGCTGACGTGACGCACGTGATCATGAATAGCAACATGACGTCACTGTTGCATTGTCGCAGTGAAGAAGACATATTTTCAACGCCTCTCTAGTTCGTTTCAAATTGATCAAGATGCACAAGATGGACTACCGTTGCCTGCCCATCAGGAGCAGACAGTCAAAGGCACAGGCCTAGCTGTCGACGACAACTAGCATCAAGTGAAGCAACGGAAAAGATAAGTCTAGGTGTTTAACTGTTGTTATTGCAAACAGTGCTACTGAGTCCATGCCTTTTGCCTGCATAGGCATGTCTGTTCTGAATGTGTTTCATGTAAATTTTGGTTGTCTTAATGTGTTGTTAATTCGTGGGCCGGTTGGAGGGAACTGAAATCTCTGGGGAATGTCGCGAACAGCTGACCACCTAGATTTCAGTCGTTCTTAGGGAACTTAAACGATTGCATTTTTGGAAGCCCCATTGAGGTTTGCCATTGGACGACCTGTCCAAATCTGCTACCGTTTGACGATTTGTGTTAGCTGTACCGTTCTGTAGATAACTGGCGTATTTTATATTCGTACTCAGTTAACAATTTTTTTTAGTTTTGTATCATGTTTGTTAACTATTTCGTCCAGTCTCCTCTTACTATCATTTATTTGATGATTGTTAAATTTTCGTCCGTTATGAGTCCTGTGATGTCATCATTTTTTGCAGTCATTTTTTTTTTGTGTACTTTGAATATTAAGTTGACCTCGGGTCAGACCTTGACCCTTCATTTGGCTTGTGACATTTCCGCTTGTTTTATTTAGTTCATAAATTCATTTTTAATTGTGAAAATGTCTTGTTTGCGTCTTAACATTGTTTGTACCCTTTAGTTGCATCATTGTTTTGTTTGTCCTCATGATATATATTAATACTACATTAATAATATGATATTATATGCAATAATATACTTGTAATTTAATTTAATTAATTTTTTCTGATAATTAAGGTTAATATGGGACATTGCATAAGTATGCAGTGATAGTCCAAGAAAGTAGCACTACAATTTGTAATAGATGCCTAGGGCATAATAATATAATATATATATTGACAAAAAATAATCTTATAGCTACCTTTGAGGTAATAGACCCATTGTATATTATTTAATATACTTTTCTGGTACTAAGAGAGTGACTTAGTACATTGAACAATATAATTACTAGGAATCATACCCAACATTATTGGATATTGAGATTAATTGTGTGAAGTAATTACATAATAGTTAACGGATATCATAACTATTTATGATATAGTTAGTACTTAGATACAATATTGTTACAAAATATTGTCTATTAGTTGAACTTAGACATTAAGTTCAGTACTATTGTGCTTATTTATATTGAATATTTCTAAGTTGAGTAAGTATAATAATTACTCTGAAGCTACTATTGACTATTTTAATCAGTAATTATCAATAATTACTTACAGATAAAAGTCAAAATGCTTACTATAGACCATTTCGTTAAAATTGGTCGGGAATATGGTTATAAATCTCAAGAACTTCGTCAGTTTGCTGAGGCAGAACTGGAAAAACATGAAAGAAAAGAAGCAGAGAAAAAAGCTGCATTAAAGAAAGAGGAAGAGGAACAAAAGGCTGCATTAAAGAAAGAGGAAGCAGAACTTGAGATGAAGCAAATTGACAAGGAAAATAGATTGAGAGAGATTGCTCAACGTGAAAGAGAAATCGCTCAACAGGAAGAAGAGAATAAATTGAAACGAGAGGAAATTATTTTACAACAAGAAATGGAATTGGCGCGTATTAAATTGGAGACAGCAAGATTACAAGCACAAAGTGCTGATGCAAACCAGAATAATAACGCACAAAATGGATCGTCATCCAGCCAACCTAAACATTTCTACAACTTTAAATTACCCATTTTCAACTTGAACGTGGACGACCTTTCATCGTTCCTGTCACGTTTTGAACAGACTTGCAAAACAAACCATTTGCCTGAAGAGTCATGGGTACTCAAGTTAAATGAATTCTTGGTTGGAGAACCATTGACGGCTTCTCAAAATGCTGACCCATCAATAGCAAATAACTACGGTGCTATTAAGTCCTTGCTTTTACGAAGGTTTCACCTGGACGAGGAACACTGTAGGTTGAAATTTAAGGGAATTTTACCTGAATCTCCAAAAGATTTTGCAGGATTCATTGCGAATATACGCAATACATTTAATAGATGGGTTGAACTGGCAGAAGTCAACAAATCATACGACAAATTAGTTGATTTACTACTACGGGATAAGGTATTATCTTCGGTTAGCCAGCCATTTTTTGCATATTTGCAGGAGCGTAAACCAGGTACTATGGACGAGTTAGAAAAAATTTCTTTAAACTACTGTTCGGCACATCCGAATGCAACCATTTCTAACTCCTCATTAAGAGAACCTCTACCTGTGGCGTCTAATATGGCCTACAATCATAATAACAAACAAAGACATCACAGTGTAGACAGAAGCAGGTTCCAAAGAAATCACAATGTTAACTTTCAGAAGGGACATAATAATGATTTCAACAATAAAAATGAGTTCAACAGAGGTAGATCACGAGATAGAAATTATTCACCTCAAACAAACTACCACAATGGTCAACATAACACTCATTATAATCGATCACATACTCCCAATAATAATAGTAACTGGAATGGTAATAATCATGGCTCGAGACATCGAGATAATAGTTACTATAGAGGACGACGAGATAATTCTAACAATTATACTCGGAATCGATCTCATTCTCGGGGATCATCTCATTACAACCATAATACAGGGGCGGCAGTTACAAATAATACTACCCCTATAGCTCAGGTCCCACTTGACAATAATACAACACAGTCTTCTGCTGCATGTTTTGCTATTAATTATAATGTGGCAAATAGTTGCCAACAATGCAATCTTATTTTTCAGAAGGCGAAAGAAACAGTGCTTAACTGCGGACATATTACACCAGAGGTAGGTCTTGCAGTCAACGATGGAACAGGCCTACTAATTTTTAACAGGGGATTAGTTAATGGATCCGTCGTCTCAGTGCTGAGGGATTCAGGATCCACAACGATTGGTGTACGACAGTCGCTGGTACATCCTAGCTGTGCAACGGGGGAATATGTCCGTTGCATGACTTTTGGGGAACTATTGAGTTTTACCCCACAGCTATTATTCATGTTAACACACCTTTTTTCACAGGGAACGTAAAAGTATGTATGCTAAAAAAGCCTATAGCTGATCTGATGGTTGGTCGTATACACGGCAGTAAAGATTGTACTCCAGATGAGATTATAGAATGGGAGAAACATAACCTATGCACTGGAAACGCCGTGACGACTAGAGCGCAGACTCAACTCATGGAGAAAGTTGATGATAATAAAATGGATGCAGACAACCAAGAGGAATTTGTAGTCAATTCACCTATTGACAGGGAAACATTTGCAACCAAACAAAAAGAGGATAAATCTTTAAAAAAAATTTTTAAGTTGGTTGATAAAGTTGACAATCTATCCTCAGGTAATAATAACAAACATTGTTTTGTTATTAAAAATGACATATTGATTAGATGTTTTAATGACAAATCACAAATGAAACAACAAGTTATGGTCCCATATACTTTTAGACGGTACATTCTTCAACATGCACATGACTCACATTGTGCTGGACATATGGGATATACTCGAACACGATCTCGAGTACTGTCTTCATTCTTTTGGCCAGGAGTGTCAAGAGATATTTCGCAGTATGTACGTTCCTGTACTACATGCCAAGAAGTGAAAGCACGTGGAGCTTTTCACACGGCGCCTATTCAGGCTTGCGATATCTCAGTAAGACCGTTTGACAAGATGGCAATAGATATTATTGGTCCATTGCTACCATCGGCCAGAGGACATAGATTCGTCCTTACGTGCATTGATTTGTGCACACGATGGCCAGAAGCTATCCCATTAAAGACCACCACTACCACAGATGTAGCTGATGCACTACATCTCATCTTTTCTAGAATAGGGTTTCCTAGAAAACTTTTATCAGACCATGGGTCACAGTTTATATCTGACACCATGAAGGAAGTCATGAAAACTTGGAACATTGATAGGAATTTAAGTAGTATTTATCATCCGATGAGTAATGGTGCGGTTGAAAGACTTAACCGTACACTTAAACAACTACTACATAAGGTTACTGCTAAGCACCCTCATGACTGGGACAGAGCACTCCCAGCTGTTCTATTTGCTTATCGGGAGGTACCGCATGAACAAACTGGCTTCTCTCCCTTTGAATTAGTTTTTGGTGCTCCCCCAAGAGGTCCTATGGGACTAATAAAAGACTTATTAATTGACGCGGAGATGACTCAGGACACTCAGTCATCTTACGAGTACGTGATTAATCTTCGGAAGAACATTATTGAGTCTTGCCAGTTGGCAACAGCTTCTTCTGAGGCTGCAAAAGCTAAGGCTCGATCTCTACAAAATAGGTCTCGACGATTACGCCAATTATTCCCAGGCGACGAGGCTTATGTGTTACTTCCTCACAATAACAATAAATTATTGATATCTTGGAATGGTCCTTACAAAGTCATTGATAAAATTTCCGACGTTGATTACGTCTTAGATATCAAGGGACACAAAAAGATATTTCATATTAACATGCTCAAGCAATTTCATACACGTCCTGAACACTTACAGTCAATTTTTCATGAACTAGATGACAACACAGTATCTACTTGTTATTATTCTAACTTATCTGTCATCCAGGAAGAAGAATCTTCTTTTCCTGAGGTACAGTTACCGTTACCGGTACCAGTAGTTCAACCTACTGAATCTTGGCGGGATGTAACCATCTCTTCAACGGTTACACCGCAACAGCGTCTACAGATTGCTAATCTATTACAATCTTATCCAGATGTGTTGACCGACGTCCCGGGTCGCACATCGGCTATCAGTCATGACATTACTCTCAATGATGATACACCTATTCGTGTACATCCCTATTCTGTTCCTTTACATTTCCTTGCTAAAACTACTAAGGAACTTGAACAGATGTTGTCTCTGGGAATCATTGAGACTAGTAATTCGCCATTCTCTTCTCCATTAGTGATTGTCCGGAAGAAGGACAATAACATCAGACTATGTGTTGATTATAGAAAATTAAATGCTAAGACTATAGTTGACAGCGAACCACATCCACTTATCGACGACTTACTGCCACGTCTATCCAACGCAACTATATTTAGTAAGATAGACTTAACTAAAGGTTATTGGCAGATACCACTGACCGAAAAGGCTAAGTACTACACCGCATTTTCCACTCCACAAGGTCTATACCAGTGGAATGTGATGCCTTTTGGGCTTGTTAATGCGCCAGCTACCTTCATTCGCCTGATGCGACAAATTTTATCAGGTAGACCAGACGTTATTACATATATTGACGACATATGCTTGTTTAGTTCGTCGTTTGAGGAACATGTTTCGGGACTTAGATATGTTTTCGACACTCTAAGGAATTATCATCTAACTGCTAAACCTACAAAGGTGCAAATCGCGTGTAATGAGATAACCTTTTTGGGACATATCATTGGATCGGGATATATCCGAACGTTACCTAGTACAGTCTCCAAAATTCTAAACATAGCAGTTCCTCAGACGAAGAAACAGGTCAGGAGTTTGTTAGGACTTGTTCAATATTACAGTAGATTCATACCAAACTTGTCATCCATCACGGCTGTATTGTCTTCATTGTTAAAAAAAGACATGCCGGTGAAGGTGACATGGACTGGTACATGCAATGAAACTTTCAACAAAATTATAAATTTGTTCTCGCATGAACCAATTTTAAGACTTCCCGATGCTTCCAAAAGATTTTTCTTACGAACAGATGCTAGTAACTACGGCATTGGTGCATGCCTGCTCCAGAACCATGATGGCATTCTACATCCTACCTTATACATTTCAAGAAAGCTAAAGCCGGCAGAAACAAAGTATTCAACAGTCGACAAGGAACTTTTATCTGTGATATGGGCAATAACGAAGCTCGAAAAGTTCCTGCTCGGTGCTCCCTTCACCATACAGACGGACCAACGTGCTGTAGCATCCTTGCGTCGATGTAATCATAAAAGCCAGAAACTCGCCAGATATTCAATCATCCTACAGCCATTTGAATTCTCCATTGAACATATTCCTGGCACTGAAAATATTGTGGCTGATGCGTTGTCACGTAATCCTATTGACGACGAATAATCAACATTAACATTCCTAAAACATATCAACTATAAAGGAACTAACCTTGTGTTACGCAGGGATCATTATTATTTTTCGTTTGTATGATCATTTTTCGTATGTATGATCATTTTTTGACTGAAGTGTGTATTATATATATTTACGGTCAAAGGGACAGAACCCGAAATATTGATACTGCTATTTTTTTAGGAGTTTACCTTCTCTTGTATAGAGACACGTTCGGTCTATAATTTCTTGAACGAAGCGTGACCATATCTCCTTATTTGGTAGTATCAGTCAACTGTTGTAGATGCCTGAAACCTTTCTTAACGCTTCTTTTCATGACCATAAAAGGCGCGACTGTGTAAGACTTTTATCTCGAATGTTCTTAGAATCGTCTTATTGTGAACGGCGACTCAGAGATTGTCGTTCTGCGCATGTCTCGACTTGGTTTTCGTTTGTTGTTCCGGCCAGCTCGGGGAGTTTAGAAATGGTCTAAGTCGCGAGCAGACGCGACCTGCGTCTTGTGATTTTCTGAGGGAAATACATTGTCTTTGTGAGTTAGTTAGCTAACTAGACTATTTCCCAGTATTATTCAAGCCTGCCTGGAGGCATATGTTCATGGTTGATTTTCCGAAATAAGGTAATTCCTCTTGTATCGAACTTTATGCTATCATCTAGAGGTTCGTCATTTTGTCGCCTTTTTGCTCGCCTGTGTGATTCAAAATGGAGAGGTACTTTGACTAGGATTAAGTCACCGGTATCTTTATACCTGAACTAGTTATATATATATGGGTCGCTCTAGACCAACAAGACTATTGTCTGTGTTCCAGGATTCGTTATATCAGAGATCACGTCCAAGTCAGATGGTTAGACTTAGGAAGGTTATAAAGGTCGAGCTGACCTGTAATCCATGTATGCTATTCACGTGCAGACAGTAAACGGACTGATTGTATACATCTGATCTGCTAGCATCAGAAAGGGAATATTTATTATTGTCTATGAACAGTGATGATCTGCAGCTGACACTGTTGCAGAATTTATATATATTATTTATACAGCTTCACGAACTAGAACTCTATGATTTTGAATGCTGAACTCGTTGAACTATGTTGATGATATAAATATCCTGACTGTTTTGTGGCGTGCAATAAATGGAAAAATATTATACAACGAAGTTACCATTTCTATGACTCTACACATCATGTTGCCTGTGTTATACCCTGTGAACTGTTCTACTACCACATACACAGCAACATCCTAAAATCAGAGAAGACACCTACATCTTGCACTTTAATACCAGGTGTCGATAGGGGTGGCAAGTGGTCGTCAATCTTATACGGAGCTAACGTACCTGGCATTGTGGCGCACCATTATCATTTAGCCTAAATCCACCCTTATCATTTTTGGTGGCCATATGTTGGTTTACTCTGATACCAGCTATCAAGGGGGTCAACAAACCCAGACATCATCAGCAGACTACAAGACAACGTTGCAGTTTCTATTCATCACCTTTGATGAAAGATTTTGAAAGTACCCGGCATTACTGACAGTTGTTGATATTTTGAAACTACCCGGCGCTGCTCGGCAGTATTGAAGTTTGTCTACAACTAGAAGGACAAGTACCGAGCGAATGGATTTCCTGATCTGTTAAGAAGAAGGACAAGTGCCGTAACAACTGTTCCGGTCTCAGAGGTACTGTTGCAGATTCAGAAGGTCAAGTTCAGAAGCTGTTTCCTGTCAGAAGCTCATTTCCCTCGTCATGGCTGTTTATGGGAGCAGATGTTAATCAACGTTGGATCTTTATCCTCAGAATGCTGATGACATCCTGTTCTGCACCGTGCTGACGTTTGGGACATATAGAAGTTAAGTGGCCTGTTTTGTTTGTGAACTGTGCCCTTATGTTCTAACTGAGCCTTCTGTCTATCACATTTTCGCACTATTTACATGTTTATATGTTATATGTTATTTGTATTTGTATATTTATATGTTTATATTCAGCGGGTTTTCTCGGTTGGGCGGTGTCTTTCAGTAGAAGATACCACGTCACAGAGGTTCTACTGTTAGCGTTTTCGTTAGGGACTGTGCGAATTTCCTACTGTGAAATTTGCTAGCGACAATCGTTGCTATATCTGTTTAGTTGTGACGAGTTGTGCTTTATTTTTGTTTCTTGTATTTTTTTTTTTCTTTTTCTTTTCTCTCTTTCTTTGTGTTTTTTAGTTTCGATTTCGATTGTTTGTATTTGTAGGTCTCCCCTATCTATTATTCAGTTCTTTAAGTATATTTTTGTGTATACACTGTAGCGTCATTTGTTTGTCATATCTTCGCATTTTGTCATCACATTTCTTTTTAGTTTCGCTGTTTATTTATTTGACTTATGCGAATGTTTTCATATTGTTTGATCTTTGTTATTGTTTACATTGACTTTGATCTTTGTTGTTGTTTACATTTGACTTTGATCTTTGTTATTGTTTACATTGTTGGTGACCTTTGTTATTGTTTACATTGTCTTGTTTGCATAGTTCTTGCATAGTTAGCTTTCACTATTGTTACATATATGCTCATGCACTATTGATCTATAGTGCACTTATCATAACTAACTGGTGGTTTTTTGCTTATGCACTATTGTAGTGCAGTTATGATAAATAACTGATGGTTATGCACTGATTTGGGTAGTGCACTGATAATTAAGAGGTGACTTGTGATATTATTATACATTTGATAATACAAGTTGGTGTCAAGTCTTGTTTCCCACAGAGATTGGAGTAAACATAGTGATTATACAAGCACTTTATTAAGTCTTGTTGCTATTAAGATTGAAATAAGATAATTAATTATTTCAGGTTCTGTACTCACATTTTAGACATCATGTCTACATTTGAGTACTTTATTGAGCAGGGTAAAGCCCTTGGGAAGACAGGTGATAAATTAGAAGAATTTGCGACTGTTCAATATGCCAAGGCATTGAAGTCGGAGGAAAAGAAAATGAAAGAACTAACTGAACAAAAGAGAATAGATGCTGAAAATTTAAAACTGCAGATGCAGGTAGATGAAAAGAGATTACAAATGGAAATGGAAAAACAAAAAAGAGAAGCAGAATCACAGGAGAAGAGACTTCAGGCTGAGGTTGAAAATAAGAGACTTGAAAAAGAAGCTGAAAATAAGAGACTTGAAAAAGAAGCTGAAAATAAGAGACTTGAAAAAGAAGCTGAAAATAAGAGACTTGAAAAAGAAGCTGAAATTAAGAGACTTGAAATAGAGGCTGAAAATAAAAGATTAGAAAAACAGGCTAAGGCTGAAGAAAGAAAGTTACAGGCTGAGGCTGAAGAAAGAAGGTTACAAAGAGAAGCTGATGAGAGAAAAGCAAAAATGGAGCATGAAGAAAAACTCTTAGCTTTGGAGTTAGAAAAGTTGAAGTTATCTAGTAATGCTAATGATGCTAATAAGGTATCATCTGCTAATAAGTCTAATGCTGTTGATTTCAAGCTTAATTTACCAGCATTCAATGCTTCAATTGATGATATAACATTTTATCTAGATAGATTTGAAAGTGCATGTAAGGTGCATAATATAGATAAAACATTATATGTTTATCATCTGTCCAAGATACTTAGAGGTGATGCTTTGACTTTGTTGGTATGGTAGATGTGCCTGACAAAAACAACTATGAGGTTGTCAGGGCGGCATTGTTAAAGAAGTACCAACTTAACGAGGACGGATATCGTCTTAAATTTAAAAACATGTTACCAGAAACTGGAGTTGAATTCTCTGAATTCATCTCAGGCATCCGTCTTACTTTTTTACGATGGGTTGAGTTGTCTAAGACAGAAAGTACATTTGAAGCTCTTATGGACTTACTACTTAGAGACAAGGTTATGTCTTCTGTTAATGAAGCTTTTCTTTCTTTTCTTCATGAGCGTAAGCCTAAAAACATAAAAGAAATGGAAGAATACTGTAGCCAGTATGTTACTGCGCATCCTCACATAACCATTAGCAACTCTAAAGTAAAAGAAGGTCTGCCAGTTGCTTCGGCAGCACCTTATGGCCCAAATTTTATGCGTAAATTTCAGGGTAGCCAGCAAAATTTCAATAAAAAGAGTAACCGTAATTATGCCCAGAATCATAGTAATCAATTCCAGGGTGATTCTTCTTCCCAGAACTGGAGACATCCTAATACTACACGTTATTCTACTCCGGTTAACTTTAGAAATTTTCACAAAGGTAATCGGTATAGAGGAAAATATTTTTCTCAGAGACCTCAATACCAAGATAATAGAGGTTCTCAACAGCATAGAGATGGTAATGACAGTTATGGAAACTGGAACTCAAACCAGGATAAAAATTACAGTAGGGACTTTAATGATAATTGCAGAGGCAATAATGGTCGCGGTAGATCGCAACATAAGAGAAAAAAATATCAACAGACAAACTCTGTTCAACAAGAATCTCAGGGAGCAGATAAACAGGTTAATAATGATAGAGACCATAATGCTATCGGATGCTCATCTTTTGATTTTGGTAGGGCAAATAAATGTATCCAATGCAGTACTTTATTTGATCCGAAAACCGTTAGTACTTTAAGCTGTGGTCATCCTTTGCCCGCTCTTCCTGCTAATGTTGCTCATGATGGGAGAGGTTCTCTTATATTACATAAGGGGCTTGTAAATAGTAATCCAGTCTCAGTGTTGTTTGATTCTGGATGTACTACTGTCGGGGTTAGGCAATCTCTTGTAGATCCATCCTGTGCTACAGGAAAGGTCATCAAATGTGTCACATTTGGTGGCACGTTGGAAAAGTATCCTACTGCTATAATACACATTGCTACTCCTTTCTTCACGGGAGAGGTCCACGCGTGTCTACTTCCAAACCCTATTGCGGACCTTATTATTGGTCGTATTCACGGAGTTAGGGAATGTACCCCACAGCAGATTGCTGTTTGGGAAGAGCAAAACATTGAAGCTACCAATGCGGTGGTCACAAGAGCACATGCTCTGGATCCACCTCAAACTTCATTAACTAATAATGATGAAGTAAATGACCAAGATAGTCACTTGACTATTACACGTGACTCATTTATCAAATTGCAAGAAGAAGATCCTTCTTTACAAAAATTCTTCATTCTAGCAAAAAAAGGTGATCCTAATCAAAATACTAATAGAAAATCTTGGATTTCTATGAAGAACGGCGTACTTGTACGTATGGTACAAGACTCGACTACGTCCACTCATTCACAAATTCTTGTGCCTAAGAGCATGAGATTGCAAATATTGCAACATGCTCATGACGCGCAATGTGCTGGACATATGGGTTTTTCCCGTACAAAGTCGAGGGTTCTTGCGGCTTTCTTTTGGCCATTTGTGAGCAAGGACATACGAATGTACTGTCGCTCTTGCAAAGTATGTCAGGAGGTCAAATCTAAAGGACCACGACATGCTGCGCCTATCCAGGCTGCTGACATTCCTATTCGCCCTTTTCAAAAAATGGCAATAGATATTATCGGTCCTTTTAGAATTAAGTCGGCTAGAGGACATCAATTTATCCTTACATGTGTCGATATGTGCACACGTTGGCCAGAGGCAATACCTCTCAAGAGCATCTCAACTGCTGATATCGCAGACGCTCTTTGGCTGATATTTTCTCGCTTGGGTTTTCCCGGAGAAATATTGTCAGACCATGGCACTCAACTTATATCAGACACTATGTCACAGGTAATGTCTATGCTACACATTAAAAGGTCTCTCAGCAGTATCTATCACCCAATGTCTAATGGGTTGGTCGAACGTTTAAATAGGACTCTGAAAACTTTACTTGGTAAAATAACTGAGGATCATCCTCAGGATTGGGACAGGGTCTTACCCGCGGCTCTCTTTGCGTATAGAGAGGTCCCCAATGAACATACGGGGTTTTCCCCTTTTGAACTTGTCTTTGGCGCGCAACCGCGCGGCCCTATGTCTTTACTTCACGATCTAATCACTGCCGATAATATTAGCGATGAAACTCAATCTTCTTATGAGTACGTCATTGCTCTTAGGCAAAAGATCATCGAGGCATGCAAACTAGCAACTTCGTCTTCCGAATTTGCTAAAGAAAAGGCAAGGCAGTTTGCAAATAAGAATAGATGTCTACGACAACTTTGTCCAGGTGACAAAGCTCTCGTTCTACTTCCTTCAAGGGAGAACAGACTTCTAATTGCATGGAAAGGTCCATATGCAATAGTCTCCAAAATTTCTGATGTCGACTATGTTGTCGATATTGATGGAAAGCATAAAACTTTCCACATAAATATGCTCACGGAATTTTATGAAAGACCTGACTATTTGCAGCCTATTTTCCAGGCAACGGACAATTCTCAAGTACCTCATGGTCAGTACTCATCTCTGTCAGTTATACAGGATGAGGAAACTACTTTTTCTGATGTCAATCTTCCTCTTTCTATGGTCCCACTTTATTCTACGGAATCTTGGAAAAACGTGACCGTTTCTCCAAATCTTTCCGCTGAGGAACATCGACAAGTTTCTTCGATGTTGCAAACATTTCAGGATGTTCTTACAGACATCCCGGGACACACACATGTCATTGAACATGACATTGTGCTAACTGATCACAATCCTATCAGAGTCAGACCTTATCCAATACCTATCCATTTCCAGTCTCAAGTCGAAAAAGAATTGGATGAAATGATACGTTTGGAAATCATTGAACCATCCACTTCAGCATACTCTTCGTCTATGGTTATTGTTCGAAAGAAGGATAATAACATTCGCATTTGCGTAGATTATCGCAAATTGAACCAAGTTACGAAGTTCGATGCTGAACCTATGCCTTCATTAGAAGAGCTACTCAATAAACTTTCTAATTCTAGATTCTTTACCAAACTAGATTTGTCTAAAGGTTATTGGCAAGTTCCGCTAACTGAACGTGCCAAACCTTTTACAGCTTTTTCTACACCTAGGGGTTTATTCCAATGGAATTCATGCCTTTTGGTCTTATGAACGCCCCTGCTACATTCGTACGCATGATGCGGCGAATTCTCGCATATCGTACAGATGTCATAGCATACCTAGATGATATCTGTCTATTCAGTGATTCCTGGGAAGATCACTATTTGGGTTTATACGAATTACTGTCTACTCTTCGCGAGTATAACTTGACTGCAAAACCCTCTAAAGCCTTTATAGGATTTAGTGAGATTTCTTTCCTAGGTCATCGTGTTGGTCATGGTCTTTTAAAGACAGAGGACCACAATGTTTCAAAAATACTTAACATTTCGGTCCCTAAGACGAAGAAACAAGTAAGGAGTCTATTAGGTTTGATCCAATTCTACGGACGATTCATTCCGAATCTGTCCTCCATTATGGCACCGCTTTCTACTTTATTGAAGAAAGGGTCGCCTAATCTGATCCGCTGGTCTAAAGAATGTCAATCCTCATTGGACCAGGTTAAAGCCCTATTTTCATCTCCACCTATTCTTAGGTTACCTACTATTGAGAAGACTTTTGTTCTTCGAAGTGACGCCTCGTCAACTGGGATTGGGGCAGCACTAATGCAGGAGTATTCTGATACTCTGCATCCGGTGATGTATATCTCTAGGAAATTAAATGCTGCAGAAAAGAATTACTCGGTTTTAGACCGTGAGTTATTGGCTATGGTATGGTCTATTCTGAAGTTACAAAGATTTCTTCTAGGCGCACATTTCATTGTGGAAACCGACCAGAAAGCGCTTACTGCTATTCAGAGCAAAAACTTGAAGAGCTCGAGGTCCACTCGCTATGCCATAGCTCTTCAACCATTTCATTTCTCGGTTCGAGCTATCCGTGGTTCGGATAATGTAATGGCAGACATTCTGTCCAGATGCCCACACGATTCCACATGATTCTTCTGTCATATATATTTCCTGATATACAGTCCAATGCTATAATGACATGTTAGTAGATTTTTTTTCTCACTTTTACCATGTAATTATCTAAGAAGGCTTAGTTAGTGATATACGGGCCAAAAGATCACTCGGCCACATTTAAACAATATATTTGCATAATTGTATTAAGAGATTTACCAGTTGTCTTTAAGATTTGTGTTATTGATATTTTCGCAGCACATCATTGAAGTCTGCGAGTTTATGTCCATTGTGGAACTTTGAGGATATCAAGTCCTGTCCTAGATTGGGAGCGGATGATGTCCACATCTTCTTCTATTGAATGTTTTATGTCAACGAAGATCAACACATGTATTACTTATTAATTACTGTTGCTTTATATAATGTAATAAAATAGTGCGGTATATTAATATATTACACCGCTATTTGCAACACATTGTATGATATCATAATAATATATTTAATTTCATATATTGGTATGAGAATAATTTGATTTTCATTATGATGTTGCCATCATTGTGGCGTGTGTTGGTGGCACCTTCCTGGAATATATAAGCGTATACTTAGATAAATTTTTTCTCTAAGGATCTGAGATATGATCTCAGTGTCGCTCCATGCGTTGAGCTAATTTGTTAGGTATATATCCGCGCATCATACGTGCGTTAGGAGCCTAGTTTTTTTTTCCGGCTCCAGGATTTAAAAAAAAAATGTTTCATTTTTTTTTCCTGGGAGGGTGCGGTAATGTTACGCACGGATCATTATTATTTTTCGTTTGTATGATCATTTTTCGTATGTATGATCATTTTTTGACTGAAGTGTGTATTATATATATTTACGGTCAAAGGGACAGAACCCGAAATATTGATACTGCTATTTTTTAGGAGTTTACCTTCTCTTGTATAGAGACACGTTCGGTCTATAATTTCTTGAACGAAGCGTGACCATATCTCCTTATTTGGTAGTATCAGTCAACTGTTGTAGATGC
Organism: Oreohelix idahoensis; assembly: GCA_024509875.1. Lineage (NCBI taxonomy): Eukaryota > Metazoa > Mollusca > Gastropoda > Stylommatophora > Oreohelicidae > Oreohelix > Oreohelix idahoensis. The sequence continues at coordinate 1,121,945 of JAMPIV010004153.1, read as the reverse complement.
CTGAAACCTTTCTTAACGCTTCTTTTCATGACCATAAAAGGCGCGACTGTGTAAGACTTTTATCTCGAATGTTCTTAGAATCGTCTTATTGTGAACGGCGACTCAGAGATTGTCGTTCTGCGCATGTCTCGACTTGGTTTTCGTTTGTTGTTCCGGCCAGCTCGGGGAGTTTAGAAATGGTCTAAGTAGCGAGCAGACGCGACCTGCGTCTTGTGATTTTCTGAGGGAAATACATTGTCTTTGTGAGTTAGTTAGCTAACTAGACTATTTCCCAGTATTATTCAAGCCTGCCTGGAGGCATATGTTCATGGTTGATTTTCCGAAATAAGGTAATTCCTCTTGTATCGAACTTTATGCTATCATCTAGAGGTTCGTCATTTTGTCGCCTTTTTGCTCGCCTGTGTGATTCAAAATGGAGAGGTACTTTGACTAGGATTAAGTCACCGGTATCTTTATACCTGAACTAGTTATATATATATGGGTCGCTCTAGACCAACAAGACTATTGTCTGTGTTCCAGGATTCGTTATATCAGAGATCACGTCCAAGTCAGATGGTTAGACTTAGGAAGGTTATAAAGGTCGAGCTGACCTGTAATCCATGTATGCTATTCACGTGCAGACAGTAAACGGACTGATTGTATACATCTGATCTGCTAGCATCAGAAAGGGAATATTTATTATTGTCTATGAACAGTGATGATCTGCAGCTGACACTGTTGCAGAATTTATATATATTATTTATACAGCTTCACGAACTAGAACTCTATGATTTTGAATGCTGAACTCGTTGAACTATGTTGATGATATAAATATCCTGACTGTTTTGTGGCGTGCAATAAATGGAAAAAATCATACAACGAAGTTACCATTTCTATGACTCTACACATCATGTTGCCTGTGTTATACCTTGTGAACTGTTCTACTACCGCATACACAGCAACATCCTAAAATCAGAGAAGACACCTACATCTTGCACTTTAATACCAGGTGTCGATAGGGGTGGCAAGTGGTCGTCAATCTTATACGGAGCTAACGTACCTGGCATTGTGGCGCACCATTATCATTTAGCCTAAATCCACCCTTATCACCTTGCCTTCAATTTAAACTTTATAAATACTGTATGCATCACAGAATGGAACTAAAAGACAATCAAGGTCTACATATTGTCATTGAAACTTCGTCTAACGTCCATACACGATATATGAATATTCGTTGAACAATCATGGAACAATATCTGACGACAAGTCGAACTTATTATCCTATGTGCACTTAATTCTTGGATGCTGGGATAAATGACATTTCTTTCCAACGTAAACGTTTGAACATTTTTGCCTAAAAGAATTCATCAGGATCAAGACTACGGATGGATCATCATATCCTATACTAATTAATTAGTTAACTTCTTAATTGAATTATTGTCAATAAAATGAAATGTGAGAAAAAAATGAAATGAAGAGAACAAAAAAAAAAAAAGAACGAAATATAAAAAGAAGAAATTATGAAAAGAGAAAATAAATCTCACACAAGTATTAGATTAATATTTTTTTTTAATGTACCTATACATTAGTTAGTTAGTTAAATTAGATAGTTATTATTCACTAACACTTAACACACACAATTAAGTTAAACTTATATTCGAATTTCTTTCTATTTCTTCTCACTTATTTTGTTTTTTTCTTCTCTCATAACATCGCGTTACATTAGAATCTTAATAATTTATCTCTTAGTTTAATTCATTAATTTAATTTTAATTAGTTAAATTAATTCCTATATGACATACTAATACGACAGACCTTACTTTCATTTAATTCTATCATTCACTATTAACATTGGACATTTTATTTAGTTGAAATAATAATATGTATAATTGATATATCATGTGATTAATGTTAGATGACTATGACAAATAGTTGGTTGACATGACCGCGACACGGTTCTACTCAGAACATCGTCGGCCATATGTCACAATTGTGTTAAATTTTTTTTTGAAAAATTGTTAAGTCAGATAGATCTTGAAAAAAAAATCTATCGATTTTTTTTTCCCGGGTGTACAGGGAATTGTTACGGTATATGATATTAACGCCGTCTGCTAAAGGTTATCAGACGTGCAATTGTAAAAGGTTAAGGCATTTAATATATTGCGATAGATGTTTCAATTTTTGAACGCTCCATACACGATCGATCATGACGTGTATAGCGTTGTTTAGGACACAGTCGGTAACTAAGAAACGTTACCATTTGTTACTTGACCGCCAAGCTGAATAGCTGCGTTTTCTAACCTTCCAATTCAATGGCATGATATAGCCAGTTATATATGCATTTTTTGATGGATCAGGGTCAGTCCTAGAACTCTATCTGAGAGGGAAATTTATGGAGGTTAGTATTTAACTAGAATTCTCAGAAGGAGAAGAATAATCGTCAAATCCATATGAAATATTCAGACTCGCAGTCTCACTGTCGGCAGGTAGCCATGTCTAGCTGCGCGTGCATATAGCTGTGATGTTCTGACGACAATACTGCATTGTATCCTTAAACGGACATTGACACATAACCAGCAGTCTACGTTGTTGATTAATTTATGCATGACTTATATGGACTTATGCTCTACTACTATTGAAATGATCATCCTATATGTACAACTGTGAATTAAATGTACGGACTCAATGAAATGACTTATCAAATCAATCGTATTCCAAGGTTCAATTATTGTTCGGAATCTTCCATCCCCGCATTCGCTTAATCTTCCATCGAAGGCACGATGCACTATCTCTGAACAAACAAAACTAACATATCAATGAAAAAAACAATGGCCAGAAATTTATAAGTGTTTTATTCATATCACATGGAACATTGTTCAGAGCAAACCACCACCCTTGTAACAAGGTGTCAGTGGACTGTTTGGCAATTCCATGTTGTTTTACTTTCCTCCGACACCTTCTGTTCAGGCTGGAGCATTATATAGTCTTTACCTCATGTTCGCTACTGAACCACACATATATACAGACATAAATTATCAATTTACATTCAATTTTCATTAAAAAGATGTCAAATATTTCAAGCTTACCACAATTCATGGAAATAATACAGAATTACGTTGACTGGCAATGAATATAGCACAATTTCGATCTGCCGATGTCCCAGGCTTTTATTTAGAAAAATATGCACTGACGCTCAACGCACTGGTTCTGTAGTAAGTTTATTTGCAAATGTGGTGCTGACCTGACGCCTCTGATTGACTATATTGGCAGGTCTAACCAATCATGCCATGTTTACACAGCTTTTCAAAAAAAGTACTCCTACTCACGTTTCCCCTAACAACAAAGAAGTAGTATTTATAGTCCGACTAATCGTGTTTAGCCTTACATTTACTTTCCGCCAATCAAATAGGAGGTAACATGTCAGCCTATTTCCTGTATAATGGTGTGTTGAAAATCTGTCACTGAGCGATTCTGATATTGGTGTTGTCTGACATCCCTCACTATTTCTTTTGGCTATAATTTGGTAATTCCTAGACTATTTGCGTAACGTTTAACATATTCTTTGTCAGCAAGTCCTAAGGAACCCAAAATATATAAATTTAATGGGGCTAAGGGGCTGCGTTCAAAATATGTATTTTCTTCTAGGATAGTCGTGCTGTTGCCACCTTCTCACTTCCAAACTTTATGGTGTCTGCTGTACTGTCATACTAATGTCAGGATTTCAGACATAAAACAGTAGAATGTCATGTTTCCTAATAAGCGTTTTGTAAGTTTTTTAAAACCTAACTCTCGTTTGTGTAGTGTTTTTTATCACTGTCGATTTGAAAAAAGCTAGTGCTTGTGGCCTTACACGCGTGATGGTAGTAATTGTATAGCGAGACGCGTGTTTAGTGTTGCATGCTTTCAGCCCCTCCCTTTCTTTCTATCTTTAGTCCATCTGTCTTTCGTTTTTGGTAACGTAGTGTATAAAATGACATGAATGGAATTTTAAATCTAGGTCAGCTGCGTATCTCAAGGTTTTCCTTAGAAAGGCAGTACACGTTTTATCGTAGAAAGCGGGTATTGAAGCAGTAGGCTTTTACTATCAACGTGAAACGTTACAATTTGCAGACGAAGTAGAAAACAAGGGGGATTTCGAGTACAGTCATTGTGACAGCACTGTTCTTTACCATTCTTCTTTCCTTTTATTGAAGTTATTTGTTAGGCTTTACATTTACGTTTTAATTTATATATGTGGATTAGAATTTCTCACGACAGATAGTATCTTAAAATTGGCAAGTGATATTAAGAGGTGCCAAGCGGACAATATGCCAATGAGTTGGTTGCTTCTGTGGTGACAGAAATATGAAACTACTGTCTTGCCTCTTAATCGTTTGGTACGCCACTCTGATCATTATATTTATTCGGTGGACAAAGAGACAGTGTTGCCAGTTTTCAAGAATGTGTGAAATGTCAAGACACCCAAGTATGTTAAGTGTTTGCCAACATTGATAAACTGTTTAGTACGTGACAAGAACGATAGACAGCAGCTAATCAGAGAAGTAGGAAACAATAGACTTGGAAAATTTATCATCCCTGGCGGTAGGCCAGTATCTCCTAAGATATACCAAGTTGATACAGAAGACAGTAAAACATCTAGAGAAAACAATATTACCATACAACGAATGAAGAGTACAGACAGAAATATTGACAGCAATAGTATCTTAGTCGTAACCGCCAGAGAAGATAATAGAGACAGCCAGAACTACTAAGCAGCATGAATGAACGAGAGAGCAAGAAATAAATAGTAAATATTGATCTGAACATTGTTTGCTGTACAAAGTCTACCAACCATAGGTGAAGGTTGGGCATAACATCTTTATTCAACTGTTGCTGATCTTTATGTAAATAAACTTCGCATAACTGTTCACTGCTGCCGGCGTGAAGTATGTTCATCAAGATGTTAAATCATAAACCATCTGTCAGTCATACACTGTTGTAAACATCAAGGTTAATAAGAAGTAACGTAACATCATCAACTAAAGCTGCTATCTGTTGGGGTAGGGATACGAACCTACTATACATCATCATCATCATTAGAGTATATGTCCAAGGCCACAATAGTATAGCTAAACCATAGCTACAGGGCTACGGAACCATCTAAACATTCGTAGTATAACTCAACCACAGATAATGTTAAGGTTTAAGGTAGTCCCGTAGCAGATACTGCCGTACGGAAATGAAGTGTTAGAGACTTCACTATACTAATGTCCAGCTTCGAGAGGTGGGGGTGACCAGCTGCCTTCACCGCTGCCTTTACCTTCCCTAACTCAAGAGCAGATTCAGGTACCCATTTACATCTGGGTAGACTGAAGCGTGACGCCACCGTGTTTCGAATCTGGTACCTTTGCCACGAAAGGCCAGCGCTTTAACCCACGCTGCCAATAGGACGATCACAGATTATATAAGAGCAATTATTGAAGAAAAATTCTTCCACCCAGCTATCTAAACATTGTTTTGTACAAGGTCCTAAAATCAAACAAAAGCAATACAGTTAAGTCTCATTTTACGACAGGGTTGCGTTCCTGATAATTCAGTCGTAAATTGAGTCGTCGTAAAAAGAATCCATTTTATAATGTATTTAAATGGGATAAGGATAAGTTCATGCTTTGTACATATTTTTAAAATTTTAATTTTTTAATATGGATTTTTATTTATACAAGTGTAATATTCGAAATTATTAATTTTAAAAAACAGATACATAATATAAATATTAGACAAAAATACAAAATAGAAACACATTTTTAAAATTTTTCTGCAGAACTTCAGGAATGCGGTTCGATACCTTTGAATAAAGAATGCAGTCTTAGCTGCTTTTATTTTTCTTCCTCTCTTACAGGGTTTGGTAATAAGGGCGCAGCATGGTATTAATGCCTCTTTTTATTGTAGAACGCTACCAGTCGGGATCAACGTCGCACAACTGCTTGGCTGCATTGTCTATAGCTGCAAGAATATCCTGAAGGTCCTTCGTCTGCATTGGCTTGATAACTGATTCTCCTTCCTCATGGTCGTTTTATTCTTTTGCTGCTCAGTCAAGTGATGTGCTAACTCTGTTAGTTCTTCATTCGACAAATGCTGAGCATATCTCTGCAGTAGGTCAGCGATGTCTTAAGGTTGAACATTGTTACGCTCAACTGCTAGTGCCAGTACCTTATATCATTTGTAAGCATCTCCACCTGCTCAAGATCTTAGCAATCGTTATGGCTATCAGATCAAATATTGTATACATGGAGGCATATCTGGAGTGACCTGACCACCAGCTATGCACAATGCTACAATATAGATATGTGAAAGTGAACCTCTGTCTGTGAGGCTAATTACACCTTCATTGACTCTTGAAATCATCCACACACTTCCAGGGATTCCGCCTGTGGTGAAACAGAGTTGAGAATCCAGCATTGCACGCTAAGTTTGGAGAAGTCACTTTAGCCCCAGACGTAATTCTTTGGCTTTGATCTGGTTGACTGCATTCAGGATTATCTCACTATGGATCCAATGATAGGCAGGGGAAGCTAAGAAGTGGCTCTATGCAGGAAGTGACAATTCCTTGGGAGAGCCCAGAACCAGAGCACAGTATTATAGCTCTGCATAGTTGGAGAGCCCCCTTGAATGGCGAGGAATGCACAGTATGCCATGCGCTTCTTCCTCCTAGTTTGGGACCAGATGTGACGATCCTTTAAATGCAAGCCAAACTGGAGAAACTCAAGCTCATGACTTCAACTCAGCACATTTCAGAAAAGCCACAGAAAAAGCCTAGATTTACAGTGTAGATAATACCAAATAGTCAACAACTTAGTATTGGCTGAAAAACACCGAGAAGCTAAACAACCGTAGTTAAACAACAACAGCAACCAAATATTGTGCCACACGCCCTTGATACAGGCAGTCTGGTGGGCATTTACCTACCTCGATAATTTTTTGGAAGATATTAGGAAACTCGTGAACGACCTCATCTTCAGCACTAGCAGCCTCTCCACTAATTTTTACATTATGAATTTGGGAACGCAGTTTTAATCTATTCTATGGACCCCTGAAGGAAAGCGAAAGAGAGGCCAGCCAAAAACAACTTGACGAAGAACTGTGAAGGCCGAGATGCAAAGAATGAACCAGAGCTGGGGCACTGCAGGAAGAATGGCCACGGACCGAGATAAGTGGAAGCAGTTTGTTGCTGCCCTATAAAGCGCCACCAGGCGTTATGGCCACTAACTGCTTTGACAGTCGGCGGCTAAGGATCAAAGAAGAAATTTCAGTCTAGTAAACCACCCTTCGCTAGCTGCAAATGTTTCATTTCCACCTTCTTTTGGCTAAATGTTATCAAATAAGCTCATGCAATAACACTTTATCTGAGGGGAGTTCTCCGTTCATTTAGATCATTCATCCATAATGCAAGCAGTTGTTCCATTTTGTTTCCATTGTGAAACATCTGGTTAACTTACATTAGATGCACAGAGTTTTGTTGTTTTCTGTATCGACTAGTGTAAAAGCCCGTCATAAGACGGGAATTAAATTCACAAGCACCAATACCTAACGGCAATTTTACGTATTCAAATACTTGTTAGGTGTGAATACCCGATTGTTTATCAGCAGAGTACCTAGATTTTCTGCCGTTTTAATGTATACTTTTATATAGTTGCAATTTCTTGATCGAGACAATGCGACGTACATCTGTCCGTGAGAGAAAATTGGTCGATCAAGAAAATATTGTTAACTTTAAGTAATTATTAAACCTGTTGACCTATAATTTTAACAGCAGAGCATCTTGATTTTCTGTTGTTTTAATCTGTACTTTTATATTGTTGTGATTTCTTGATCGAGACAATGCGACGTACAACTTAAATCATGGATCTCAGCATCTTCCTGTCTCCAGTTCATGTACTATTTATCAGTTGTGTTGTTTCCATACAGTATAATCAAACTTTTCAGTGCTTTCTATCTTTCGTGCCCAGTCTCCTTTTCTTCCCCCCTTCCTGCTGTCACAATATATAACAGCATTCTTCTTCTGGTAACATGCCAGAAGAAAGTTTAAGTACTTTCTAAATTAAGAAATACACCGATATAAGGGAACCAAATAACTTTGTACAAAGTATGAACATGCATGCCGTTCACAGAGAGATGTTAGTGGCGCATGCACACCGTCCTTTGCGCATTCTTCTTTGGTAAGTGTTATAATTTTCGGGAAAGTATTAAAAAACCAAAATATAAGGGAAACAATACAATTAATGCCTAACTTTGAACCGAATAACTTGTTGCATCCCTCAGCGTTACGAAGGAATCTGACAGAAAAAGCTGGGATTATATATATATATATATGATTATTGTATTTTTTCAGCGTTGGCCATTATTGTTGAAATAGTGACGGCGCTAAATGTAATGAGCTACAAACATTAGCATGTGTTTCACTAGACTCCATCCTTCTTATCGCTAACATTTTAGTGTCTAAACGTATAGATTTGTGAGCTTTTTTGATCGCGCTTTGCGTAGAGTTTCCAACTGCAAATTTACGAACAGTCATGGCTTTACTTTTTGTTACTGTTAGCACAAAATAAGCAGTGAAATCAAGTCACGCGTGAAAATAAAGCTAGCAGACAACTTCATGTAGCATGTAACTGGAGACCAGATCCGGGCAACTGGCTGACGGCGCGGCGCGATGCCGAAAAAAATTACGATTTTTATTTATTTCCTTTTTTTTTCCATAGTCGTAAAAGTGAATCGTCGTAAAACGAAGCGTCACAAAATGAGAATTTACTGTATAACCCGACCCCAGTTTATTATTTTAATTTAGGGCAATTATTTAAAAAAAATTACTTCAACCCAGAACTGGCCTACGGATTTTTTCATGGGTAGTGGCATGTCCTGTGATCGCGCCTCATTTCATATAAAAAGATAAATGTAGTCCCATTGCAGATACTGCCGTAGGGAGTGAAGCGTTGGCGTCATACGCAAGTAATTATTTACTGTTATGTTTAATCTTTTTTGGTTTTTTTATAATTTTAGTATTTTTAAAATTATTTGTTAATGCATTTCAGAGTTTACCCCTTGTCGTATGCAACAATTCTTCTTCTTATTCTTCCTCTTCTTCGTCCTCCTGCTTCTTCTTCTCTTTCTCTTCCTCTTCCTTTTTCTTCTTCTTCTCTTTCTCCTCTTCCTCATTCTTCTTCATCTTCTTGCTTTCTTCCTCATCCTTCGTCTTCATCTTCTTGTTCTCTTCCTCCTCTTCCTCATCCTTCTTCTTCATCTTCTTGTTCTTCTCATCCTTCCTCCTCCTCCTTCTTCTTCATCTTCTTGCTGTCCTCCTCCTCCTTCTTCTTCATCTTCTTGTTCTCTTCCTCCTCTTCCTCATCCTTTTTCATCTTCTTGCTCTCTTCTTCTTCTTCCTCATCCTTCGTCTTCATCTTCTTGCTCTCTTCCTTATCCTTCGTCTTCATCTTCTTGCTGTCTTCCTCATCCTTCGTCTTCATCTTCTTGTTCTCTTCCTCCTCTTCCTCATCCTTTTTCATCTTCTTGCTCTCTTCTTCTTCTTCCTCATCCTTCGTCTTCATCTTCTTGCTCTCTTCCTTATCCTTCGTCTTCATCTTCTTGCTGTCTTCCTCATCTTTCGTCTTCATCTTCTTGTTCTCTTCCTCCTCTTCCTCATCCTTTTTCATCTTCTTGCTCTCTTCTTCTTCTTCCTCATCCTTCATCTTCATCTTCTTGTTCTCTTCCTCCTCTTCCTCATCCTTTTTCATCTTCTTGCTCTCTTCTTCTTCTTCCTCATCCTTCGTCTTCATCTTCTTGTTCTCTTCCTTATCCTTCGTCTTCATCTTATTGCTGTCTTCCTCATCCTTCGTCTTCATCTTCTTGTTCTCTTCCTCCTCTTCCTCATCCTTTTTCATCTTCTTGCTCTCTTCTTCTTCTTCCTCATCCTTCGTCTTCATCTTCTTGTTCTCTTCCTTATCCTTCGTCTTCATCTTATTGCTGTCTTCCTCATCTTTCGTCTTCATCTTCTTGTTCTCTTCCTCCTCTTCCTCATCCTTTTTCATCTTCTTGCTCTCTTCTTCTTCTTCCTCATCTTTCGTCTTCATCTTCTTATTCTCTTCCTTATCCTTCGTCTTCATCTTATTGCTCTCTTCCTCGTCCTTCGTCTTCATCTTCTTGTTCTCCTCCTCCTCCTCATCCTTCTTCATCTTCTAGTTCTCTTTCTCCTCCACCTCCTCCTCCTTCTTCATTTTTTTCTTATTCTTCTTCTTCTGCGAACACTTTCAGACATCAGCTTGAATGCTGTAAGCGGTGGACAGTTTGAAGTTATTGGTACCTCCGTAGAGTTGGTCAGGGAGTGTTACTGGCGACAATTCAGTGCATTTGAACTCTTGCGAGTAAATAATTTATAGTGTCCTTATTCCTGTATGTAAAAATGCCACCGTATCTGAATATGATGTGTACATCTATTCACAAAGTCTTGATTACAATAACTTAATGCAGACCCGAGGCAAAGATTACTAAGATGCGAAAGACAGATAATACATAAAATGCAAGAAAGAAAATAGAAAGGTGATAAGGTCATTACGAAGGCTCAACCCATGATTCTGTTAGAAAAAATTATATCGCTTTTCTTATTTTAGCCATTCCTGTTCTACCTTTTGGTGTAGAGGTTTTCCAGAGAGCGCCATGTCTCAGTGTGATTTCCTGAAGTCACATGTTTAGACAAACCGGTGATTGACCTGTTGTGCCAAATTATATCGCAAGAAAATAACAACAAGACAACAAAACAATACAAAACAAAATTAAAAGAAAACAATAAAGCAGCTTAGCATTTATAACTCAAGTTTGTGTATATTATACGTCAGTTAAGATTTTAAATAAAGGCTATATCTGTGCACGGAGGCGCGTGACTTACATACAAACAACCCTAAAAGCGTGTGACGTCATTATCATGCGTCGTTTATTTTTTGAGTCATTTCATCTTATTCGCTAAATTTGTCATACACTACTTCTGTATCTAGGCAATGTTGGCGTGCCTGTAAATGTGTTAATGATGTTGTGACCTGTACGGTCTGAGGATGCATCATCATCAGATGTCATCGAAAAAGGAGTTGAATGAATAAATAACGAATACACACTACCCTCTCATCACCACCTGCTGTGAAAGGTAAGTTTGGTTTTGGTAGGGTAAGTGAGTATAGAAAAATGGTTAGGGAAAAATGAATGGACTTGTAAAAAGACTGTTCGTCTTTGTTAAGGGGGGATGATATGAGTGCAGGGGGGTGCCTTGAGCAAAGGGAGCTAAGTCTGTAAATCCTTTTTGGAAGAGGACGTTGTTGTTTAGAGTTAAGCGTATTAAATGAGTTCCAAATTATGGTGAACCAATTTGCAGGTTAAGATTTTGTAATAAGGTTTAAAGAGGAGAGTATGGATTTGTGTATACTCAGCAAAGGGAGTCAACTAGAAATTATATCCCTTGATAGTTTAGTGAGCAAGAAGAAAAGAACAGACGCACGAGAAAGTTGGTGGATGAACACATCTTAAGGGTGAACGAGAATAAAGTAAATAGGGGATGGGCAGTCTTGTTTTGAACGCGCTCAGCGGAGGTCAGCGGGTTGCTGAAGAGAAAGAAAGTGATGAAGTCGCGATTCTGGCGAACAAGCCACTGGAGGTGGTTGATACTGTAGTTACAGGCAAATATCAAGTTGTTATGCCGTTCAGAAAGAAAGACGATGTCGCCATTTTTGTGAGAATTGAGTTAACAAGATTTTCAAAACAGAACAGGTATGTTGATAAAGATGTACAAGCAAGATAGACAGTAGCTAGGTCGGAACAGTGACTAATTGAGATAAACGAAACAGCCCTGGTAGTCAGACCAGTTTAATTTTTCTATAAGAAATACCTCAAAACTAGTTTCATCAGACCTGAAGGGGTTTTCATCATGAGTTGAAGTAACAAAACCCGGCTACATAAGTTTTTCTAAGATGAGATAGAACAGACATAGCAGACTGTGCATATAGAAGGATTGAAAGAAGGGAGAAGAGAAGTTATTATAAGTTGTGATTATGACATTGTATATTTTGTGAGAATTACCCGCCTAGGTTGAAGATTAGGCGTGAGGTAGTTTTATTTCAATGGAATGTTGTTATTGGATGATTTCTGAAATATTAAACATCATTTTGTGTTATTCACCACTTGGTTAGTGCGGTACTTTAGATGGAGATTCTTCACCCACCAACAGTGTTTTCTTATGATGTCCTATCATATAGAATAAAATAACTTAACATCATCAGCACTGTACTGTCTACTGTTCTGGGGTAGTGAGACGAACACACTATACGAACACTAAACAAATGCAACAGCAACCACACCATCACGGCCACACTGCCATCTCCACATCGAAAGTCGACTGCAGTGAATCTCTAACGTCTTCAATCTTTTGTCCAGATGGTGCACTCTGGTAAACTCTTTCCTGTCCATCTCTTGATGTTATCTTCCCACTTCTGACACTGTTTTCTTCTTGCGCGTCTGCCTTAAACTCTTCTTTCCATTGTGGTCTTCAGCAAGGTGTTATGTCTTTTTGTATCGCCAAAATATTTTAGTTGCATGATCTCCTTCATTTATTCTCTTTTAATTTCAAGGACCTCTTTATTTGTTTTCTTCTCTTTCCACGAGATGCAGCCCATTCTTCTGTATATCCACATCACAATGGCTTAAACTTTTTCTTCCAGCTCCTTGTTCATTGCCCATGTCACGGGATGCCTCCCCTTCTTTGCAGTAGTGGTCCAACAATGGGCAAAACTCAAGAGTATCTAATGTGGGTCTTCGAAGGTATCTGCCTTCACTCAAGATTACTCTTGGCGGATTAGTAAATAGAAAGATGATGATGCTCCTGTCTTGAGGGAATCTTCACAAGGTATTCAGAAGTCAAGAACAATGCTGAATGTATCTTAGCAAAGTTAGCTGATTATCTGCCGGACGCCTTTTGTGAAGAGATATATTGTGTATTTTATTTAGCTCGTTCAAGCCCCAAACTGATTTAACAGTTAAATGCTACTTTATTAGCTCGTTTATCTATGGAAAATACTGCTTCATACGTGGGTACTTCTTTCTGTAATAATTAAATCAACTATGAACTTATAAAAAACATATAACAAATTTATTGATCAATTATCTTTTAACAAAGGTAAAATAAATAAATGATTGATGAGTTAATATTGGTTTCTTCACTGAAACTTCGCTGGAAATGTATTATCAAAGTGTTCATTTGGTTCTAGCCTGATAAGATTAGACTTAGCTGTCAGATTGATGAAGTGTTGTTGTTGCTGCTGACTGCTCCGTCAATTTACGATTTCTGTGGTGAGGGCACGTGTTGTGGTTGAGTTAAAGTGTTAGAGTATTTGTCGAGTTAGACAATTGTAGTGAAATCAACAATGAGAGTGAACTGACAACATTATAGATTACACATAGATATTGTGTAAATAGGGTGAACTTGAGACAAACCTGGAAAAGGATTCATTAAAGTTATCTCTCTCTCTCTCTCTCTCTCTCTCTCTCTCTCTCTCTCTCTCTCTCTCTCTCTCTCTCTCCAAGCCTCAACACACTTAAATAGTCTAAGCACCACCCGCTCTCTCTCTTTTCTCTTGTCAAAAATAGAGACTATAGTGAGAGCTTGTAATATTAAGTATGGATGAAAGGGTCGTGAACAGCGCGTTAATAAATGCGTAAAATTTATTAAAAATAAGTATAGCAGCACAACAAATTACAAAGTGTATCAATATTCACATCGTTATCAAATAACAAATTAAACACTTATGGACAAAACAATTCACCAACACACAAAAACCTGTTGTAAAACACCTGAGAAATAAATAAACACAGCTCTCAGTCCTTCCGATTTTGGGGAACCACGATCAATACTCCAGTTAGTGTCTTTATGTATACATCCTATAAGTGATGAATTTCCCTAATAAATACACTGTATGCACTATCCATGCACTGGTAGTTACACCCTAATAACGAGATAGGTTGAAGATACTCTGTCTGTATCCGACTAGCCGCTAATACGTGTGGGGTTTTACATGACTCGAAACACACACAAGACGAGGTCACTTTAGGACAAATGGTCCATTGCGCTATTATCCCGGTGCGTGAAATTAGGCCTGCTTACTTGGTGTTAAATCTGGTTGGGCTGGCTTGAACTTTTATTTGTGACTGAGTGCTCCGTTTAAGTACAAAGTCTGGTGATTTTTAAATTCTGCTGAAGACGCTGGTCTGATAGTGTCGTAAATTTATTTTGAGAGAAAAGAGTCGTAGAAATAGTGGTCCGGTTTAGAGTGGAAAATGATGATGGTAAGCTCAGTGATAGAAAATGTAGAGATTTAATAGTTACTTCACAGCGTGCTGGAGGAGAGTAAAGACAGACTTATTTACGACAAATCGTGTCTCTCAATCTTCTCTTTCACTCTCCTGGTCAAACAATTATTTGCCAGTTTTCCAGACTCGCATCTGCGCGCTCACCGATTCGGTGTTTTCAAACACACACACGACGTTGATACAAACTATATTAAACGAATAGGGGAAAAGTTGGGCTTTGGGTATATCCAACACACAGAACTAAATGAGTTTATGTGATTTTATTCACTTTAAACATCAATCACTAAAAATATCAGATATTACATAAATTATCATAAGTACACAAATGCAAATAACAAGTTTGGGAGGGGTGAAGAAGATTGGTATCGACTAAGCCCTTCCCGCTCATTAGACAAAGACAAACCCAGTCCAGAGATAGATAATATCAGGAACACGGGTACGTTAACCTAACAGTAAAGTTAATTACTCTGAAAGAGGTGTTACCAAGTTAGGTATAAGTGATAGAAAAAAACCTGTTCTTCCCAGCTGTTCTTCCCTTTACTAAGCAAATGGAAAGGAGGTGGTTTTAAACAGAGTTAACAAATTATCAACTATCCCACTTAAAGGAACAATGTAGGGTATACAGAAAAGATATATGTTACCAGGTAAGCAAGTTAACAAAATGGTCACACAAAAGAATTAATTTCCTGTCATTCATACACGCGCTAGCAAAGGCCTTCACTCATCTTGCTCTCACTTACCGATTGTGAAAAAATCTTGCACTCCATAGAATAACACAACAGCAGTTACACCTCAACTAAATGTATGAGTGTTTGTTCAAGTTCTAGCCCCAGATTATCGGGTAGGCGGTCAGCACATAAAAGGATCCCGTAATCGCTGGAAAATGAATCTGTAGTTGTGTCTCTTTTCTTAATAACAGTTTCTATGGGAGGGCACGGTCTCTGATACCGGGGTGAGGATGGTGTGGTCTATTTGACTATGCCGCTGATAATAAAATTCTTACGCGTGCTGGTACACTTTATCCGTGAGGTATGGTTTAAGTCCAGTGAGAAAACTAGTCACATCACTGTTCAGGAAATTATGAATTATCTCTCTGTGTCAGTAAACTAACAAAGCTCGGGCCAGTGTTCTTCTTCCCGTTACGACTTAAGTTGTTTGATGGTGCGTTAAATTTGTCTTTGGGTGTGCTTTCTTTGCTATAAGTTAGATAGCGGAATTCCAAACATAGAATCGCCTCAAAGATTAAAAATTTACACAGTCTCAACAAGTTCTGCGTCAGGGGAACTCTACACACTGTTTATGCTTTGCTTTGCTTAGATTGATTTCTTTATTGCTTTCTTAATGCTGGGATCGCACAGGTTACGATCACTCTGTATGAAAGAAAAAAAGACATGTAATATACCGAAAACAAATAACCTTCTAAAGCGCGATGAATTTCCCGTTAAGCCTATAATACACTCGAGTATTTAATTATGTATTTAATAAACACTGCGCGAATTCTAGTGGTTAAAAACCCACATCTATAAAACTAGGACTTAACTGAATTTATTAATTATAAATTCCTTCGCGACTTTAAAAGTTAATTTAAGCATCTATTATCTTTTGAAATAATATAATAGATAGATCATTATATTTAAAACTGGAACTCTTGAGATGGTTTAATTAAATAGATTTAAATTAACACAAAATCCCTTGAAATAGAATGACTAGACCACTGATCACTTTACACAATATATATTTTACCGCTTTGCACAGAATTAGAAATCACTGCAAATATATATAAAATCCAGGGGAAAATCTATAACAAGATTTCAATAAAGCTAGTGCTTCTGTAAAGGTCTGGCCAGCGAGTGATAACGTGTCTAGTTCTTCATGGTCTATTTAGCTAAAATGAAATGTAAGTTGAGTGGGACATGATAAACTTGACAACTTATTTGATCTCACGAACTTTTGGGGATCTGACCGCCAAATCAAGAGAAGAAGCCGCCCCCTGGTCTTCGTATCCGCTCGCTGCTGCCCGTTTCGCTTTCCCCCGTTCGCTCGGTTCCTCGATTGACACCGAGACGCGAAATTAGCGGCAAGCAACTGCGTCTCGTATCAGGGAAAACTACTGTCTTTGATAGCGCCGATAGTCTCCCCTAAGATCCCTCGGTCTGTCTCTTTGATCTCGTGCCGCCTACTAAATGAGTCCCGGTGGAATGCGTTCTGGCAAACGAAAAGTTACAACAAATGTTCAGGGGTTCTAATGTTATGAAAAGCTAAAGGTCCCTTTAAATCATCCATCATATCAGGGAAAATTCACTTGTCAAACTAGACGTACGTCACAATCGTCCCCACTTTTAGACATGAAACCATTTTTCATGTTTTCATTTTTGACAATGGAGGTGACCTGATTGGTGATTTTAGGATGAGTGGTATCTTCAGTTTGCTCTTCTTCCTCTGTAGACCAGTTTCTACTCAGAAAATCAGCCCCGACATTCTGTCTTCCCGGAATATATTCCACTTTGAAAGAATAAACGCTTAAAAGGAGGGCCCAACGCATGATCCTAGCGTTAAATTCTTTATTGGCACCAAGAAATGCTAACGGAGCGTGGTCTGTTTGCACCGTGAAAGATGTACCATAAAGAAACTCATGATGGCGTCTGATACCGTCAATCAGAGCAAGACATTCCCTTTCAACTACGCTGTAGTTCCGTTCCGCTTTATTTAATTTCCGACTGCCATAGGCAACTGGAAATAGCATGTTCAGGTCACTGTCATCGGCTTGAAGCAGTGTTGACCCGATGCCCTGACCTGACGCGTCGACTCTCAGTACAAAAGGTTTCTTGAGGTCAGGCAACCTCAAAATGGGGTATGCAGACAACTGTCCTTTCAAAGTGCTATACGCGTGTTCGCACTTTTGATCCCATATGACCTTATCAGGACAACCTTTCTTTGTGAGGTCAGTCAGAGGTGCCGTCAGTCCGTTGAAGTTCTGGATGTACTTCTGATAGTATGCACATAGCGATATGAAGGAACGTACGTCTTTCTTCGTTCGGGGTCTTTTTGCTGCCACTATTTTCTCCACGTTCTTCTTAATAGGCCAACTGCATCCGTGAGAAATAGTGTGCCCCAGGAAGTCTAACTGTTCAAACCCGATGAGACATTTGCTAGGTCTGGCTGTGAGACCCGTTTCCTGTAGTCTCCTGAGGAGCATAGCAACCGTAGCAATATGTTCTTCATAGGTTTCCGATGCAATTAAGATGTCATCCATGAAATTATGGATATGGGGACTTTGCAAAGGTTCTAGAAGCTTCCTCATCATCCTGGTGAACACTCCTGGTGCGTTATGCAAACCGAACGGCATCACGTTAAATGTGTAATGTCCTTCACTAGTGCTGAAAGCTAACAAAGGTTTAATTTCCTCCTTGACTGGTATTTGATAATAACCTTTACTGAGGTCAATCTTGGAGAAGATCTTTGCTTTGCTGAGCTTGGTGAACAACTCAGAAACAGTTTGGAGAGGTTCGGGCTGGAATTCCGTTACAGCGTTTAGCAACCTGTAATCAATGCACAGCCGAACTTCCTTATTGGGCTTCTGCAACAGCACTACACTCGAGCTGTAAGGAGATGTAGACTCACTGATAATTCCTGCCTGACGCAGCTTGTCTATTTCTCCGCGAAGTGCATCAGCTTTAGCGTACGGGATGGGGTAAACTCTGGTTTGAACAGGGGTCTCGTTTGTTAATTTCATATCAAATTCAATGAGATTTGTTCGACCAGGTACATCCGTTAAGACTGCACTGTACTGTTTTAGTAGAGCCCTGGTTTCTGTTTGTTGTTCTGGTGAGAGATTGTCGCCGAACTTGACATCTTTAAAGGATTCTGTGGGTTGCAATGGATACTCCATGCAACCATCATCATCTTCCTCGTCTTCCGTTGCTATGGCGACAGCCAGGAGATGCTCGGAGGATGGCACCGGTCTTTCCAAATATTTCTTTAGCAGATTTATGTGGAAGACCTTCTCCTTTCCTTTGATGGAGATCTTGTAGTTGGTACGTGAGATCTTTTTAAGGACGGTAAACGGTCCTTGCCATCCGATGCGAAGTTTATTGCTTCCGGTTGGAAGTAGCAATAGGACTTTCTCCCCTGGTTGTAGTTCTCTCTCTTTTGCAGCTTTGTTGTATCTTTTAGTAATTTTAGCGCGGGCTTTCTTAAGGTTGGTAGTAGCTAGATCCCATCCTAGCTTTAGCCTTTCCTTAAGCTCAGATACATACTTGCTTGCAGAGACGACTGTCTCGTCAGCCTTCTGGTCTGTCAGGGACCGAAGTAAGGCTTCTAGTGGCCCCTTAATAGGTCTGCCAAATAAAAGTGTAGCTGGCGCAAAACCCGTAGACGCTTGGGGTACCTCTCGGTAGGCGAATAAGGCAGCCGATATATATTGGTCCCAGTCTTCCGGTTTCTCCTGACCCAGCTTACGTAACATCATGGTGAGGGTACCGTTAAAACGTTCCACGAGCCCATTTCCGGCCGGATGGTAGGGACTTGTGTGGATATGTTTGGCCCTCAAGATCTTAAAGATCTCCTCCATTAACAGGCTACGGAATTGGGATCCATTGTCCGTCAAAACTTGTTGAGGGAATCCCAACCGTGTAAAAATTTGCACAAGGGCTTCTGCGACATGCTTGGAATTAGTGCATGGTAGCGGTACGGCTTCGGCCCACATAGTGCAAGTGTCAACTAAGGTCAGGATGAACCTGTTCCTTCTTTTGGTCTTTTCCAGAGGACCAATAATGTCGACAGCAACCCGTTCAAATGGAGTCCCTACTATTGGCATTTGCCCCATAGGTACTGGGGGTGTCAAGTGCTTGGGTGCTACCCGTTGGCACTGGGCGCAGGATTTCACATACCTGACAATGTCAGAGTTCATTCCTGGCCACCAATAGTGGTTTTTTATTCGCTGAATAGTGGCGTTTTGTCCCATATGTCCGCTAAAGGGAAGAGAGTGCCCCATTTCTAAGATCTGGTTTCTGTACTGCGTCGGTACTAGGAGCTGGTTATTCCCCGTGTCCGGGTTGCCCGTTCTACGATACAATACACCATCCTTAGAAAAGATGTCTCCGTTGTGTCTGGGGTCCTTAGCCATGGGCAGTTTTTTAAAGCAGGGCGCCAGAGTAGGGTCCTTTTGTTGCGCCTCCTTCAGTTCATTCGGCAACAAGTTTGGCGCAGGCTCCCTCTCCTTCTTGGCTTGCCCTCTTGTGGTTACCGCTGCCACAATCGGCTCCTTAGGTCTCCCAATGAACACATATCTACATCCCAGGATAACTGGGTAGATCGGATCATCCATTATGGCCGCTTTAATAACTCCTCTGACAAAGTCAGAGTGTATTTCTACCAGTGCGATAGGAAGCGTCCTGGGTGCATCACTCCTGAAAACTCCACTAAGTTTGACGGTTTCCTCTGTCTCCTGACCGGGTTTGACTAGGTGCCTAGCGACAATACAATCAAAACTTAATCCAGTGTCAAAAAGACAAGTAGTAGAGGTACCGTTCAAAATTACAGTTCCTCGAGTTGAGGGTCGGTCCCCCTCAGGTTGAGAATCACTGACATTGACTCTACCTTTCGAGGCTGTATGCAAACATCCAATGCGGTTTGCACCGGTTTGTTTGCCCTGATCAGACGTTCCTGGTGTAGGGGTCTTCCCTTTTCCTTGACCTTGGTGGCCGCGCTGCCACGTAGGCTTGTTGGGTTGATCAGAATTGTTGTTGGGGGGGTATCGGGTTTTGTAGAATTTCGATTTTTCCTGGGGAGGTTTCTGGGTATTGTTATCTCGTTGGTTATAATGTTGAGAGGAAGTGGAAGAATAGGATGCCTGCTCTAGATTCTGTTTTCGAGATGGCTCATCGGTGGGTTTACGTTTAGTGCTGGGAAGTTCGGCCATTGCATTGCTATAGCGTTCGGCTTTATTGAGTATGTCTTCAAGCCTGACTGCCCCCTGTTCAGCCAAAAATCTACGTGTTTCATTCGACAAAGTGGATTTTATCTGCTCCACAAGAACAAGTTCGAGGAGTCCCTCATATGAAAGAGGTAGGTCAGATAATTCAATGCACTTTGTCAGATAACCCGTGAGACGTGAAGAGAACTGGGGAAATGTTTCCGTGCTCTCTTTTCGGCTGTTTCTGAACAACTGCAGAAACTTTCGGGCAGTCATCTCAAACTGCTGTAGTAAGGCCTTTTTCAACATGTCGTAATCATGTTGATTCGGTCCCAGCTTTGTGTACACGTCATAAGCATTGCCTTTCAGTGACGTTGAAAGTTTGAGCGCCCAGCGGGTACTCTCTAACCCATAAAGATTCGCGAGTCTCTCGAATTTTTCTAGGTAGCTGTCAATTTTTTCGTTAGGGCTAGGAAAAGATTCTAAAGAAAACGACATAGCAGTTAATTGGGCAGATTGAGTACTGGAGAGGTCCATTGATTGAGACTGGGGCGAAGACGGCTCTCCGTTAGTCGAAGTAGAGGCGCCCCGACTCTCTAGAGCCTTAAGCGCCAGTTGATGCTGTCTTTCCTTGTCTCTCTCTCTCTCTGCGAGTTTCCATCTCTGCTTCAATTTTCTTCTGTTCCAAAAGACGTTCTTCCGCTTCTTTCTTATCTGCCCTCTCCTGGGCTTCTCTCCTCTCTGTTCTTTCTTTCTCTTCCTTCCTCTCAGCTTCTGCTCTCTGTTGCTCCGCCTTCCTCTCAGCTTCGGCTCTCTGTTGCTCCGCGTCATATATTTCCAATTCCTGGTTAATAAACGCGTTTGCAGCTTCTGCATCTAATCCTGCCTCTTTCGCTTCCAGCCTCAAGATGGACCTCATCTTTATCCTCTCTGCCATTGTTAAAGAATAAGATGAAGTATGCTTAGAGAACTAGTAAGAAGAAACGCGAAAGGGAGGAACTCTGAACCGCTACGAGAAAAAAACACAAGTACAAATTTACCTGTGTTACCTCCTACCTGTACTGTGCAAACTTATCGCTGCTATTATCTGGCAATTAAGGCTCTAAACGCAAGCGACTATGCCACTAAATGGTAAGTTACACTGGAAAAGAATCTACTTTTACTAACAGTAGAGAAAAATTTATATTAAAACAATTTAAAAGGAAAAAAAATTTTCCCTAAATTTTAAATCTCTGACAACAAACTCCGTCCCTAAAGTCAATTATTGAGATGAGACGTTGTTAACTTAATTTTTAAAAATCAGAACAATCCGTCTTTAGCTAAGCTCAACTCTTTTTGACTTCAAAAACCTTAGTGACTGTAAAACAATCACGCAATCCCAGCAACTTTTATAAAGAAAGAAATATAATTATCTCCGCCAGAGGATAATAAAATAGCAAATATATTTGTTTATCTGTACTTTCTACTGCTGTGGAGAGAAAACAACCTGTAAATATGCTGTGTGGACAACCCAAATACTTAAAGAACGTTTGTCTAGGGGTGTAATTATTTATTTATTTCCCTAATTCACAAAGACAAATCATTCACACTCTACCTAGTTAGACCCAAACTAAATCAGACTCAAAATATCTTTAACCCGGCTATGCGATTGCCTCAAATGTAGCTCAAGATCCCAGAACCAGCCCACAAATATGTGTGCATCAAATGTATCTCAAAATTATCCCAGACGAGCCGGCCAAATATTGTCGTAAATTTATTTTGAGAGAAAAGAGTCGTAGAAATAGTGGTCCGGTTTAGAGTGGAAAATGATGATGGAAAGCTCAGTGATAGAAAATGTAGAGATTTAATAGTTACTTCACAGCGTGCTGGAGGAGAGTAAAGACAGACTTATTTACGACAAATCGTGTCTCTCAATCTTCTCTTTCACTCTCCTGGTCAAACAATTATTTGCCAGTTTTCCAGACTCGCATCTGCGCGCACACCGATTCGGTGTTTTCAAACACACACACGACGTTGATACAAACTATATTAAACGAATAGGGGAAAAGTTGGGCTTTGGGTATATCCAACACACAGAACTAAATGAGTTTAGGTGATTTTATTCACTTTAAACATCAATCACTAAAAATATCAGATATTACATAAATTATCATAAGTACACAAATGCAAATAACAAGTTTGGGAGGGGTGAAGAAGATTGGTATCGACTAAGCCCTTCCCGCTCATTAGACAAAGACAAACCCAGTCCAGAGATAGATAATATCAGGAACACGGGTACGTTAACCTAACAGTAAAGTTAATTACTCTGAAAGAGGTGTTACCAAGTTAGGTATAAGTGATAGAAAAAAAACCTGTTCTTCCCAGCTGTTCTTCCCTTTACTAAGCAAATGGAAAGGAGGTGGTTTTAAACAGAGTTAACAAATTATCAACTATCCCACTTAAAGGAACAATGTAGGGTATACAGAAAAGATATATGTTACCAGGTAAGCAAGTTAACAAAATGGTCACACAAAAGAATTAATTTCCTGTCATTCATACACGCGCTAGCAAAGGCCTTCACTCATCTTGCTCTCACTTACCGATTGTGAAAAAATCTTGCACTCCATAGAATAACACAACAGCAGTTACACCTCAACTAAATGTATGAGTGTTTGTTCAAGTTCTAGCCCCAGATTATCGGGTAGGCGGTCAGCACATAAAAGGATCCCGTAATCGCTGGAAAATGAATCTGTAGTTGTGTCTCTTTTCTTAATAACAGTTTCTATGGGAGGGCACGGTCTCTGATACCGGGGTGAGGATGGTGTGGTCTATTTGACTATGCCGCTGATAATAAAATTCTTACGCGTGCTGGTACACTTTATCCGTGAGGTATGGTTTAAGTCCAGTGAGAAAACTAGTCACATCACTGTTCAGGAAATTATGAATTATCTCTCTGTGTCAGTAAACTAACAAAGCTCGGGCCAGTGTTCTTCTTCCC
Organism: Oreohelix idahoensis; assembly: GCA_024509875.1. Classification (NCBI taxonomy): domain Eukaryota; kingdom Metazoa; phylum Mollusca; class Gastropoda; order Stylommatophora; family Oreohelicidae; genus Oreohelix; species Oreohelix idahoensis. The sequence continues at coordinate 1,098,702 of JAMPIV010004153.1, read as the reverse complement.
GTTACGACTTAAGTTGTTTGATGGTGCGTTAAATTTGTCTTTGGGTGTGCTTTCTTTGCTATAAGTTAGATAGCGGAATTCCAAACATAGAATCGCCTCAAAGATTAAAAATTTACACAGTCTCAACAAGTTCTGCGTCAGGGGAACTCTACACACTGTTTATGCTTTGCTTTGCTTAGATTGATTTCTTTATTGCTTTCTTAATGCTGGGATCGCACAGGTTACGATCACTCTGTATGAAAGAAAAAAAGACATGTAATATACCGAAAACAAATAACCTTCTAAAGCGCGATGAATTTCCCGTTAAGCCTATAATACACTCGAGTATTTAATTATGTATTTAATAAACACTGCGCGAATTCTAGTGGTTAAAAACCCACATCTATAAAACTAGGACTTAACTGAATTTATTAATTATAAATTCCTTCGCGACTTTAAAAGTTAATTTAAGCATCTATTATCTTTTGAAATAATATAATAGATAGATCATTATATTTAAAACTGGAACTCTTGAGATGGTTTAATTAAATAGATTTAAATTAACACAAAATCCCTTGAAATAGAATGACTAGACCACTGATCACTTTACACAATATATATTTTACCGCTTTGCACAGAATTAGAAATCACTGCAAATATATATAAAATCCAGGGGAAAATCTATAACAAGATTTCAATAAAGCTAGTGCTTCTGTAAAGGTCTGGCCAGCGAGTGATAACGTGTCTAGTTCTTCATGGTCTATTTAGCTAAAATGAAATGTAAGTTGAGTGGGACATGATAAACTTGACAACTTATTTGATCTCACGAACTTTTGGGGATCTGACCGCCAAATCAAGAGAAAAAGCCGCCCCCTGGTCTTCGTATCCGCTCGCTGCTGCCCGTTTCGCTTTCCCCCGTTCGCTCGGTTCCTCGATTGACACCGAGACGCGAAATTAGCGGCAAGCAACTGCGTCTCGTATCAGGGAAAACTACTGTCTTTGATAGCGCCGATAGTCTCCCCTAAGATCCCTCGGTCTGTCTCTTTGATCTCGTGCCGCCTACTAAATGAGTCCCGGTGGAATGAGTTCTGGCAAACGAAAAGTTACAACAAATGTTCAGGGGTTCTAATGTTATGAAAAGCTAAAGGTCCCTTTAAATCATCCATCATATCAGGGAAAATTCACTAGTCAAACTAGACGTACGTCACAGATAGATATGTTAGAAGCCGCAATGCTCTGAGTGGTGATCAAGAAGCGAGTAGGACACCACTACTGCTAAATAAGATTTTCAGATTTGCTATGGCTCGTTACACACTGCGTGAGCTTATTTCCCATTAGAGGGATGGGCGTTGACAAAGGGTTGTATTTCAGGTAGGGGTGACAACTCGTGGTGCTAGCTGCTTTCAAAAACCGCTAGATCGAAGATAATGTGACGTTCTTCGCCTGACTGGAATCTTGCGATAGCAATGCGGTCTATCCTGAAACTGAGACCTAGAAGAAACGAATTTTACATCAAGCAAACAATACAATTACGATAACGTTATAATAAACAGTTATGCCCCCCTATGGGATTTATAATTATTTTAATCATTGCTATGATAGTCTCGGGCTGTCGGTATCCAGGTGATCCGCCCTCCTGTAACTTCCACTCTATCAATTATCAGCATGCGCCTGCATAGGCTAATATATTTTGTACACACATGTACCTGTCAGTAAATGTTCTGACTGCAAAATCTTCTCCGTCTTCTTCCAACTCAACATAAGGGATATCTAACCCTGTAGCTCCAGCTGACTGGATATGCTATTCATCTTACAACATTAAGTGAATTTACATAAAAATACAGCATTTGACATTACATAATAAATGGTATGCGCCCCTTGGGGTCGATCACAAAAAAAGCAAAAGTAATAACCTCCCAAAAATGAATACATAGAAAATGCAATGTTCTTGCTATAATAATACAGTTGTGACTTAAGCATAAGATATAATTATATCTCCAACTGGTGGCTGCTTTCTGGATTGCTGTGAAAGTTCTAAACTGGTGTCTAACTACCCAAGTAGGCATATAATGATTCCACACAACCACTTGAAGTTTCTATCAGAAAGTAATAAGTGACTATCTCCTATAATTCAGTATTATGGTGCCTGCACATCACTATTCAGTTTTAAGTGAATAATCTTCCCCGCTGACATTTCCTTACAGTAATGACAGTCAATTTAGCCTACTCTTAACCCAATGGTAAGCACTGAACGGACTACTCTGATATCTTCGCCTAGTAAGCATGTTATCGTAAGTTTACCATTAACCCATTGTAAACAATAACACAGGTAGACACGTACTGCTTAAGCACCCGTTTAACTAAGGCGGTGGACGGCGCTACATTATCACTGAACTAATTACCGGTAGAAATTACCTAAATAATTCAAGTCACACTCCTATCAGGTATATATATAATAGCTAACATGAATATATATATTATAAAAATATCTACTTACCCCGAGATGACGAGAAATAGGCAAACACAATCTAGTTCTGCTGTGCTAACATCTGCCGTAGTCTCATTTGTTCATCTACGGGCAGGAAAAATTTTACGAGTGTGCTTGACTGAGTAACCTATCTAAATTTAGAGTCTACAAGTGACGCTACCCCCGGACACCTGGCATCGTCTGTTTCCACAGATGTTCGGCGTATAACGTAATCAAGAGTAAGACAAATGTTACTCTACAGTCTACATCAGAAGACAATACATAATATTATTCTGCGAGCGATCAGGGGCCACAACCAAAAATCTCCGAACGAACGTGAGTTTTATCTCCCCTTTTGTTCCCGCTATGGACTTCAAAGAACTATTTCTCGCTCGTGATCAAACACATTACGCGCCACACGCGCTTCCCCGAGTCAGACAGCCCTCAGGTGCAGCTTAGGTAATATTATCATAAGCTTACCACTACTGACCAAGTGATGAATTTATAATGAAGGCCAGAACGAAATAAAACCGCGGGTGGGGTCTGAGAGGGGAATAATGGGCTGCGTAGGAAAGAAATCTGGAAGAAAAGAAACTGACAGTGCAAAAAAATCGAGGAAACCAGAACATTAAAAGATAAGAAAAATGGGACGTGTTGGTAAAATAAAATTAACAGTCAAATCCGTGACAGCACGTCCCAAAACGTGAGTGCAACGGGTTACCGTTCTTGGTCAATGCGAGCATCTTCACAGGCCGTTGAAGGTAGGCGTCTAATGAACTACAAACTCTGAACCACAGGTTCGTCTTCCAAACTGGTACATTGACTGGTACCACAAATAGTTCTATAGACTCGTACCAAGAATTTTAGAGGAAAACAAAGGCTGCTGCTAAGATTTATGTTTCCTGATACTTATCAGGCGCCTTCCCGCTGTCTCTTCCAACGACTCTTTGTCTCAGCAATTTTATTCCCTCAGAGTATACATTATAGCTCAGCGGATATGATAAACATTTACCATTACTCTCAGTTAGTCTGAGCGAAAAGTATGCCTGGACAGCGGAGAATACAATGGCATGTGCCTGGGTGAACATGTCTAAAGTATACATATAACTTATTACAAATGATAATAAATAGATACTCATGATGTCTTCATCATCCACTCCCTGCTTCATTCGGAGTCTGGGGTTACCTCTGCTTTTGGTTCCCGGTGAGAACTAGCACGAAGCAATCACCAGCTCTTTGCTGTGGTGATTCATGAATATATCATTTTCACATGATGAGGTTGCCAGCCTCGTATGGACCTGTATAACCATCAGCAAGGCAAGTGCAAACATGTCATATTCTAAGTATAAAATATATGTTACAACTCACTCCAACTTGGCAACTTGATGAAGATGCCTCGAAACGCGCCTGGGGTATTGTTTCTATTTATAATCCCTCTGTGACTTGTGAGTGGTCATGTAGAATCCGGTTTCCGTATTAATATTGACGAGTTTTCTACTGATGGTTCAGAAGATGCTCTAATATGTTTTTGTGTCCGGTAATTTTAATTCAGAATCCTGACTTTATTCTTTCCTTGCTTTGTCTGGGATTTCTACTTTGACAATCTTGGACTGCAGTGACGTATAGTTTGAAATGTGCTACGTTATATCGCAGTTTTCCTGCCCACGAGTCCACCATGTTTTCTGACCGGCTTCCAATCAGAACGAATATTTAAATATCTCGATCTCATTTGATCCAATCCATGAGCAAGAAATGAAGTGGGTCGGGGCTTTATTTATTACTTTCCCCCGCGTGTTTTAAAGTATCATTTTAAAATTTAGACACATGGCCTCCTTCATATATGGCATGGCTCCTTCCGTTTCTCTTAGGTAACCTTTCAAATCAGATTTGTAACTTAATCCTTTCAAGATAGTATCATCGCTAATTTGTCTCCCCAGGCGGGGTTATCTGTAATAATTATTACAGAAACTTCTGGACGGTAGTGCTTATGCAACCATCACCCGTACTTTCGCTGGTCCCAGAAGGTTAAGCAGTGACATATTGCTACACGCAGACATTATTCATATATATATATTCCTTTTGTATTCTCCAACACAGTGTCGGAACGCGTTTGTAGCGAACAATGCTCGCACAGACGGGCATGCGTGTCTGGCGGAAAGAATTACGTAGCGGTGGACAGTTTGAAGTTATTGGTACCTCCACAGAGTTGGTCAGGGAGTGTTACTCTTAACAATTCAGTGCATTTGAACTCCTGCGAGTAAACAATTTATAGTGTCCTTATTCCTGTATGTAAAAATTCCACCGTATCTGATTATTATGTGTACATCTATTCACAATGTCTTTACTCAAGATCTTGATTACAATAAGTTAATGCAGACCCGAGGCAAAGATTACTAAGACGCGAAAGACAGATAATACATAAAATGCAAGAAAGAAAATGGAAAGGTGATAAGGTCATTACGAAGACGTAACCCTTGATTTTGTTAGACAAAATTATATCGCTTTTCTTATTTTTGGTGTAGAGGTTTTCTAGAGAGCGCCATGTCTCAGTGTTCGCCCAGACGAATAAAACACTCGATGACTCTCAGTTGTAACTTGTGAGTTAGTTGTTTAGATATCAGTATTTGTCTCGTGTTGTTGAATGTAGCTTCGGCCATTCCTATTCTCTTCTTGATTTCTGTTTCACATCTGCCATCTTCTGTTATTATATGACCAAGATATCAGAAACTCTTGATATGTTCCAGTATCTGCTCATGTATTTCACAGCTACTGTTTATTTTTCTGTATAGACCTAGCGGTACTAACCATTGCACCACAGCTATCGTCCTGTCTGTACGATCTCCGTCATTTAAAAAATAACAATCTGTCTTGGAATCATCGTAGTAACTGTCGTAGATTTCCGATAGGAGAATTAAGACTAGGTTTGGTCCCTTCTGAATAGGTTTGAATGGGTGATAGACTCAGTGAGAGTTAGTGAAAGGTAATAGAATTTCCACACACGTGAGATGATAGATTTTGATATAGTGGCTGTCTCTGAAAGCGAAAAGAATTCTTCTCTCTCTCACCTATCTTCTACAACAGTTGTTACAGCGTCAGACAGACTACACCAATATACATATTACGTATATTTCTATCACTCACAGGCACGCACATACACGTGACGACAGGTAAACACACAGACGTGGGAAAAACTATAACAATGATATATATATTATCTAGAACGAGCTGACCAAACACGATTATTAAGTTCAAGAGCGATTTTATTATCAGGAAAAATCGGCTCACAACATCAAAGAAAGTACATCAAGGAAAATACATATACACATAGTCATAAAAAATCAAGGAAATGTTGCAAGGATGATAGCCCCGTTATAGTGTTAACTCTAGGTTTAGCCCGGCCCCGTTAAGAGAACAGATGATGGCGCCCGAGTCACAGATACATAGGGTTTGAGTCTAAGAGTTTTCTTTGTTTTATCTCGTAATTATATGCACAGAGTTTGAAAAAAATCTGATTTAACCTAAGACAAAACACAAGAACTCTAGCCTTAGCAACAAATTATGCAGATTGGAAAAAAATTAGGACAGCAACAGGGTGTCAAAGATAAAATAGTGAAAAATATCACTCAAACCAGCGTACACTCATTCATTCCGCCATGGCTTCTCATACTTGTACTCACGACTTTGCTTGCTGCCTCTTGGAACACATTGATTTTAGATTTTCACACAGACTCAAAAAATGCAGTCTTCTGCCAAGAAGTCCCCAGTTCCAAAAGACGTATTTAACTTGGAGTCTCCGGGAACGACTACTTGGGTATGCAAATTTGTTCAAATGTCTGATTAAGTCACCTAACAATTATTCCAGGCGCGGGAGTTAGCAGAGCACAGTGTCAATAGCGTAGGTTTCTAAAAAATGATGAATGTCAGGTCGGTGCCTTCCCTCAGTATAGGATTCACTTTAGTCACACCACAGATTTGTCCACAAGATATAATCTAGTCGGGAAATGATTGTTAATATTCACGCCACCAGGCAGCAAATTATATAGAGTTTCTAGAAGAAATTAAGTGCTGGCTCCAAGGTCCAGTATTTATCATTACAGTCTTTGAAAACCCGTTATAGGGATATTAGTATTTCTGTCTAACTTGCACCGTCAGATCAGTGTTACTTGAGAAAACCCACGTGGTTCAAAATAAGGACTGTCTATTTCTTCACAAGTATGGAAACTACTACTAGGTGCTGGTAAAGTTAGGGTCACCCCAAAACTTTCACTGTGTGGAGGAAAAATAACACATATAATATAATAAACAGAATCTGTACTGGTTAAAACTTACATTTAAACTTGCAAGCAGAGAGCTTTGCTTATCATTTAAACTTCCCGTGACGTAAGTTATATTTAAAAATCAGCAATCCTCATAAATTAAGAACACGTGCGTATTCCGTCACCATTCATGAGGCTGGATTCTAGAGTTTATACGTTAGTTTAGAAAAATACACTCGACTGAGTATTAGCAGTTAAATTAAATTTATAAATAGCTACAATTGCCGTTATAAGCTAGAAATTTTAATTTTATTCTGCTTTCCACTGAATGCTTCCCTAGAAAATATAATAGCCTACCACTTTATTTCTCTTCTGCGCTAAAGAAATAGATTAAAATGAATTAAGCGATTTAACACTTTAACACTCACAAAATCTATATATCTATCATATTAATTACCTCAACCACAGAATTACAGGTAGTCGCACAACTTAAGAATAAAAATGCTGAAAATATTTCTGGAAGTCTAGAAGTTCGACAAATTGCCGAAACAAACTGAGATCTTCGCTAACAGCTATTCTGTTTTCGAGCGACCTATCTACTGTGGAGTCTATGAGCGAGAATGAAATTAAAGTTTCAAACTTGGCCAATATCTTAAAATCAGACAAAGGGCCCAAACTTACTTCGCCAAGCGAAATTATCTCCCCTACTCCCAACATTTACGTCCGCTTAACGCGTGTCGTAACTGTCACCTACTGACCACGATGTACGCGTGTCAGTTTCAAATCCCAGACAGCCTGACTCCATTTCAGGGCAGTTTTCACACTACAGCTGACCATGGCCCAAGTGAGCGCCGTGTCAGTTTGGGATTTTCCAGACAAATGTCTGGATACTGACCGGTGCAGATGTAAAGTATCACACCTCACCGGGACTAATGCCGAGAAGAAACTCGCGCGCTCGGTGAGAATGTAGACGATTTGCTACGTCCTATGTTCAGCGAACCGACTTATCACGCCTTCTGACGCCCTGCAGCCCTGACATCTACGTAATATCGTCCTAGCGCGATTCTCAGTTTAAGAGAAAGGAAAACAGGTAAAGTTTGCGAATTATATGAAAATAATATTCGCAAAACGAATGGATGAAAAATATACAGGAAAAATGAAATACAGAGATAATAAAAGAGATGATTTTGGGTGAACGAATAGGAAGAAGATGTAGGAAATTAAATGAATATAAATCCTACGTGACAGTAACATCACTATCATCTCTAACATCAGACTTAGAATCATCCACAACTCGTCCCAAGAATGATTTTCATTTTGTCGCTGCCTCTTTGTATTTGTTAGAATCCCTCTAATGAATAATGCTAACCAAGGGGAAAAAAACCATGTATTGACTATGACATTTTTATATTCGCCTCCCTTTGCCAATTGTACTATACGAGTAAGTCACTCGCCAAACATTGCTGGAAATAAGTATGTTGTGCCTTTTTTCTGCTGCGTGTCCTTATGACGGCACTAGTTCTCCTGTGGTCATGTATTTAGATGCATTGGTTATGAATTTGTGGAGCAACGCGTTAAAAATGGTATGAGGAGAAGCGGAAAACAAGCCTATGGACTCAAATTTGATTAATTAATTAACAGGTGTTTTATCAAAACAGCTGTGTTTTGTAAATGTACGGACATCTTTTATAGTCTTGTTTTGGTACGTATTAAAAAAACACGAAACAAAAAAATTAAAAAAGAGTGTTTTCTATAACTCCGTCTCTGAATCATTATTTAAGGGAGTACCTTCTTGCGCGACTAAATCGGCGGAGTTACTGCAAATGTAACGAACTTCCTTTAGAGTCTACTGCGAAATATAAGATACTTATTCATATTCACCGGAAATACCGATGGGGAAAATTCAATAAATTGTGTCTATATTCAAACATCGTCTATTATTAAGGATAGGAACAAATGCGCAAATGCGCGATGTTTCAACAGGCGTAAAATTAAGTCCCCCAGACCGCATTTGCGCAGTGAAAAGATTGCAAGTTTGGTGGGACAAGATGGCACGGGACGTCACCGCTAAGGCAATTCTTTAATAAAGGAGGAATACTTCGTACTGCCTTCGTCGATGCCATTGCTGCAGACAAAGTTCCCAGCATTGTCGATTAGCAGCCATTGAAAAAATAACTTCTGTTATGTTTTAGCTTCTTTTTATTCAAGTAACTTGCTTAGTGGCATAGGCGATCATGTTTGTCTACAAATTCCTGTCTCCTGTGCTGTTAATCAATTTTGTTGTTGACTTCTTACTATATCGTAGTGCCCTGTATCTTCTGTATTTGTCATCCTCTATATCTTTGTCATTTAGTCCTTCCTGTTTTTACAATATATCCCAGCCTTCTTCTTCTTCTTCTTCTTCTTCTTCTTCTTCTTCTTCTTCTTCTTCTTCTTCTTCTTCTTCTTCTTCTTCTTCTTCTTCTCATTAAATGTCTATGGCGACCCCGGGCTTTTCCTGTGTTTTTTACCACTTGTCAATGACTCACTTCCGTATGTTAAGATTGGTTTTGTATAAGACTGAAGAACCCGGTCTTACTTCAATTGACAAAGATAGTTTAGATTTATTAGGTTTAATTTGTTCTTCCGTTTGCGCCGTCATGACAGTGTAGACAAAAGATGCAGTTTACGCTCTTGTTCCAAGTATGTTACCCTTGCTTACGTTATACCACTTTTCCTCAGTATTTTGTAATGCCATTTAATAAGTTTTTCTCTTTGGAGTCCTCTTGCTCCGAAGCTAGGTCCTTTATTTTTGAAGGTGTATGATGGTACCAGAGTTGGCCATATTCTAACGGGTTGTCACAATTCATTTTATTTAATGATGGTAGAATCGGAGTGAGTGGTTAGAGCAGTAGTCTCTCGCGGCAAAAGTGCCAGGTTCGATTCACGGTTTCGAAACGCTCCAGTCTATCCAGCTGTAAATGAGTACCTGACTTTGCTGTTTAGTCAAAGAAGGAAAAGGCAGGGAGGAAAATGCAGCGAGGAATGGAAATGGTTACCAGACCTATCGATGCTGGATCTAGGGTAGTGAAGTCTCTGTGGTGAAGTGGGATGTTATAAATATTTATAGGGGACTTAGTGTACTGACTGAGATCAGCTGTGAAGGTATATATATCTAATAAGAGTAGTGTATTATATATAACCTTACTTGCTGCCACATATGTATACCTCAGTCAGAATTATTCTGGAATAGTGTGATGACTACGTTATATGTCTAGGGTATGTGTATGATGAAGTGTAAGTCAAAACAACAACAGACAGATAAACAATTTAATTTATTCCACCACACTTGACAACACTGTGACACTCACATACATAAAACACTCTACAAGGATATCTTAAAGGAGTCACTGATAACTTTTCAAATAACAATATGTATTCATTGCTGTCATGAATGTATATGTGTCCTGATTCAAATACAAAGGGAACCAGGAATCACAATCAATTTTAATTACAAGTTATATGTACAGAATTTATCAATATGAATATTGTAGTGACATATATTATTAAAAGTATCCTATGTGTGTCAGTTGTGTAGTAGTAATATGAGGTAATACTGGTTTTGTTTTGTTCAAGCTCTGTTGGTATTTGTCATCATGACTTCAATAGTTTGTCTTTATTGGAACTAGTATTGGAGATGTTCTCAGTTCCTGATATTAAAACAATTTAATTCCCCTCTTAATGTTATTTTTACAATGTCATTTTAAGATGGGGGTACATAATGTTGAGCTCAGCTGGCCACATCAGCTTATCTTGCGTGATGGCGGCAGGAAAAGACTCCTCTGCTCGATTTCTCCCCTGGGCTCTGGAGACACCTCACTGATAGCTAAATGGACCAAGGAGTATGCTGTCCGACTCTGGATTCAGCAAAGCTCTGACCAGGTGCTGCTCAATACCATCAAGACCACGGTCCCTGAAAACAAGAAGGATGTACCTTCTACTTCATAACTAATTGATACTCTCTTTCTACACTGAGCACAATACATCACAAACATTGAGTTCAGAGCGTTAGGCCAACTGTCAGCTTCATCTGAAATACTTTATACCAGTATTTCCCTCCCTAATGGTTACTACGCCTCTGCAATTCCAGCATTATTTCTTTCTAGTCAATCATCTAGGTGTCAGTGTCCTGTTTGGCCATTCCATGCCGTGTTACTTTCCTCCGACACCTTCTGTTCAGGCTGGAGCATTATAGGCTTTACATCATGTTTGCTACTGAACTACACATATATACAGGCATAAATTAACAATTCACATTCAATTTTCATTAAAAGATACTGAATGTTTCAAGCTTACCACAATTCATGGAAATAAACACAGATACGTTGACTAGCAATGAATTCTGGCACAAATACTGGCACAAATTCCCATCTGCTTATGTTCCAGGCTTTTATTTAGCAAAAATATGAGCTGGCTTCAACGCACTGTTGCTTTATCAAGCTTATTTGAACTAGTGGTCTCGAACTAACGCTCCTAAGTGATTATATCAGCGAGTCTGGCCAATGGAGCCACGTTTCGACAAGTGTTTGAAAAAATTTTACCTTCCTACGTCTCCCCTAACAACCAAGGATAGTATTTATAGTCCGACTAATCGTGTTTAGCCTTACATATCATTCCAGCCAATCAGTTCAAATGTAACTTGTGGCCCATTTCCCGTACAATGGTGGTTTAAAAAATCTACCACTGAGCGATTCTGATTTTGGGTGTTGTCTGACAGCACCATCATTTTATTTTGGCTATAACTTGTTAATTCCTAGACTATTTGCGTAACGTTTTACATATTCTTTGTCAGCAAGCCCTAAGGAACCCAAATATACAAATTTAAAAGAGCTAAGTGGCTGCGTTCAAAATATGCAATTTCTTCTACCTCCTGTTTCGAAGATGTGCTGTCTGGGTACTGTAATGTTTTCAAACGTAAACCCATCTAATGTTATCTTTTCTAATAAGCGTTTTTCAGGATTTTAAAACCTAACTCTGGGAAGGTTAGTGTTTTTATCACTGTCCGTCCGAAAAAGTTAGTGCATGTGGCCTTACACGCGTGATAGTAGTAATTGTGTATCGCGTTACGCTTGTTGGGGTGGCATTAATAGCGAGACGCGTGTTTAATTTTGCATGCGTTCCTGATTTTCAGCCCTCCCTTCTTTCTATTTGAGTCCATCTGTTCGTTCGTTTTGGTAACGTAGTATAATTAATGTTAGGATTAATTTAGGTCATTACGCAGTGTGCCTCTCAATGTTTTTCTTAGAAATGCAATACCCGTTTTAATGTGTTGTGGAAACGCTTGTATTTATGCAGTGGCTTATATTTAACGTGGAAACGTTACAATTTGCAGACGAAGCATAAAACAAAGGGGATTTCGAGTACATTCTTTGTGACAGCACTGTTAGTTTACCATTGCTCTTTTCTTTATTAAATTTATTTGTTAGGCTTTATATTTACCTGATAATTTATATATGTGGATTAGAATATTTCACGACACCTCCCCTCTTAAAACAGACATCCCATGTCAGTCCTTTATTCTATATACACATAGATAAATGTAAGTCAACTTGACTTTACTCTGCTGTGGTGCTATCATGGTTTTATGTAGTTGGGTCCATTCAGAGTAGGCACTACTCATGAAATCTGCCTCAGACTTCTACAACCAATAATATATTTCGGTTATGTTACTGAACAGCCGCAAGTGTGAGTGCTTGTCTTAATGCTGCTTCGCAACCCGTATTCACCATTTCTCTTCTCTGAGTCTGCGCAATGACATGTCCAGAGAACATTATATTTCCCTCAAAATGTACGTTATGAGGAGATAACATATACCTGGTGATAGCAGAGTTTTCGTAGTGGATCCCATAATCTTCTTATTATCCTGTATGAAACATTCGGAATATCCTCAATCAAAGAGGCAACTCAGGGATTCATTACGTTCCTCCGAAATGTTTACATCCAACAATTTTGTCTGATCTCAGGTTTTACTGGAATCTGATATTATCCTTTACTCAGATCCACCCTTGAGAAATATTTAGCTTTATTTAGTCTGGCAAACAGCTGATTTGTATCCGGCAATGGATCCACCTGTCCTTCTGTAATAGCATTCAGTCTCCTGTAATCTATACAGAGTCTATGTTCTCCAGAGGGCTTCCTTAAGAGTACAACACCGGAACTATACGAAGATTCACTGTGCGAAATAATTCCTTCCTTCAACAGATAGTCTATCTCTTCCTTCAAAGCTTTCTCCTTAGCAAACGGAATCGAATATGGTTTCATACAGACAGGTGTGGGGTCTATCAGTTTCATATCATATTCCAATAGGTTTGTATGCCCTGGTCGGTCTGTTAACACCTCTGCATGATTATTTAGAACCTGTTGCACTCTCTCTTTCTGAGTTTTCGTTAAATGTGTACTGATTTTCACCTGTGCTGCTGTCTCACAGGGGTGTAATGGATATTCAAATGATGAAAGTGGTTCCTTTTTCATCTCCATGGCGATGGACAAGGTCAACAAGTGTGTCTCTTCCTGATGTTCTCTTTCCAAATATTTCTTCAGGAGATTCACATGATAGATTTTTTCTTTCCCCTTCTTATCTATCTTATAATTTGTTCTAGACACCTTCTCTAGAACTGTATATGGACCCTGCCATCCAATTTGTAACTTATTCTGACTCCCGGGCAAAAGAAGCAGTACTTTCTCTCCCACAGCCAAATTTCTGTCTTTCGCCTTCCTGTTATAATAGGCAGCATGTTTCTTCCTGGCTTGTTTCAAATTTTCATTGGCAAGTTTCCAGCCAGTTTTTAAACGAGTGGTCAGCTCATTCATATATTGGTATGAAGATGTAATGTTTTCCTCTGCCTTTTCATCAGTCCACGTTCTTAACAAAGCTACATATGGACCTTTAATTGTGTGGACCTATTTGTCCATGCACCGGTATGGTCTCTTCCACTCGAAGCTCTATAGTGATGATTTTTCCTCCCAGAATTATCATTCACAAAACGACCGCTACCAATTTTTCTCTTGGGGCTTTCTCCCCACTTAAAATTCTTGATGAGAGATTTCCTCTCTACATCTTCTTCCTCCAGTTTGTTTAAGTCCGATTGAGGGATTTTCGGCTTATCCTGGGGTAAGACATCTTTTTGCACTCTCCGCATAGTGGCCATTGTAAAACAGTTAAGTGAAGCTTGTCCGTGAAAAGGGGCTTCCCATTCCATTTGGTCCACTTTATCAAATCTATTTTTCTTTTTATTATCAGGCCTAATTTTGCCCCGTGGCGTGTCCAGGTCCTGATCAATGTTCCCACTTGTGGGTGTTCCCTCATGTGCTATGCTACACCTTTCTACAAAATTCTCAATGTCCCATCTTGCTTTGGGCCAATAATAATTGTGAGCCACCTTTTGAATGATGGTACCTATCTTCTCATGGTCCCCATCTGGTTTCACATGTAGGCTCCTTATTAAGTCTGCCCTATATCTTTTAGGAAGTACCAGCTGTCCCTGACCTTTGGATCTAGCTCCAGTCTTCCTATACATCAACTTGTTTTTCATGTAAAAATCTCCCTTGCCTGGAGTTGTATGACAAGTTGACAATTTTCTGAAACAAGGCTTGAGTGTTTTATCCCCAGCCTGTGCCTTCCTCATCTCTTCTGGAGTGGTATCCAACATAATATCCTCCTCCTGTCTTGAGGTCGACCTGACCTGAAGGGTTGCCATATACACAGGTTTCCTTCTGCAACGGTCAGTGTCATGATTGTCCATCTGACAATTTTTACACCACCTTTTTCCTTGGTTGAAAGATTTTCTTTCATCATATTTCCTTTCATCGAATTGTGGGAATTTATTTTTATTTTCATACCGTGGCCTATCAAATTGGTGCTTACCTTTGTTTTGATCCCTAGGATCAAATTTATTAAAGTTCTGTGGTGCCCTAAAGTTATCCACTTGTTTCTTTTTATTACCTGTTACCTCTGCTTGAGCTGCTTGATACCTTTCAGCAACATTTAGCAACTCACCCAGCCTCTCTGCACCTTGTTCCATGAGAAACTTTCTCAGGTCTGGAGCCATGGACTCTCTTAATTGCTCTATAAGGACCATTTCCTTAAGATCTTGGGTTTTCCCCAGAGAAGTCCATTTCTCCAAGTATGTCTCTATTCGTGCAGAGAACTGGTGATAGGTTTCACCTGACAGTAGTTTAGCATTCCTAAATTTTTTCCTATAAAATTCTGCATTCTTTTCATATCTTAACAAAAGAGCCTGCTTTAGCATGTCATAATTTTCCTGATCACCTCTGCTCATTTTTGCAAAAACTTCATAAGCTGCCCCACGAAGTCCTTGAGATAACTTTAAGCTCCACCTTTCTCTCTCTAACCCATACGTGGTAGCTAATAGTTCATACCTATTTAGGTAGCTCTCTATATCATCGTCTTTCTCAACAAAATGATCTAAATGAAAATTCATAGCTGAGGTTGAGGCTCCTTGGCTAGCAGTGGCATCAGAGGCAAAGGGACTGGCACCATTTTCAGGAGCATGGCCTTGAAACTCAAACTCCCTTAGTCGTAACTCATGTTCCCTTTGTAATCTCTTCTCCTCCTTTTCTGCTTCCCTCTCTGCAGCAATCTTCTTTCTTCTGCTTCCCTTTCTGCAGCTAATTTCTTCTCTTCCCTTTCTGCAGTCAATCTTCTTTCTTCTGCTTCCAATTTCTTAGCCTCAGCCTCAATCTGCAACCTCTTAGTCTCAGCCTCAGCCTCAAATTGTAACTTCTTAATTTCCCTTTCAGCCTCTAACTTTCTTTCGGCTTCAAACCTTCTTTCTTCGCGTTCAATAAATTTGTCACATTCCGTAGTGACATAGGCAACCATAACTTGCCCATCTAATCCTAACTCTTTTGCAGTCTGAACAGCAGCAGATCGAAATTTGGCCAGGTCCGCCATTGTCTATCAGGTAAATTTATACAATGTCTAACCAACAATTCAATCTCTAAATATATATCTAATGGACAACACAGGCACCGTGAGCTCAACCTTATTTAATTCCACCCAAGGATACCTTTTAATTCTTATATTCCCTGAAGTGAATTACCCCCAATATTTTTAATAGGTAAAGATTCAAAATCCCAAGAGCGAGACCCCAATATATGTGGTGAAGTGGGATGTTATAAATATTTATAGGGGACTTAGTGTACTGACTGAGATCAGCTGTGAAGGTATATATATCTAATAAGAGTAGTGTATTATATATAACCTTACTTGCTGCCACATATGTATACCTCAGTCAGAATTATTCTGGAATAGTGTGATGACTACGTTATATGTCTAGGGTATGTGTATGATGAAGTGTAAGTCAAAACAACAACAGACAGATAAACAATTTAATTTATTCCACCACACTTGACAACACTGTGACACTCACATACATAAAACACTCTACAAGGATATCTTAAAGGAGTCACTGATAACTTTTCAAATAACAATATGTATTCATTGCTGTCATGAATGTATATGTGTCCTGATTCAAATACAAAGGGAACCAGGAATCACAATCAATTTTAATTACAAGTTATATGTACAGAATTTATCAATATGAATATTGTAGTGACATATATTATTAAAAGTATCCTATGTGTGTCAGTTGTGTAGTAGTAATATGAGGTAATACTGGTTTTGTTTTGTTCAAGCTCTGTTGGTATTTATCATCATGACTTCAATAGTTTGTCTTTATTGGAACTAGTATTGGAGATGTTCTCAGTTCCTGATATTAAAACAATTTAATTCCCCTCTTAATGTTATTTTTACAATGTCATTTTAAGATGGGGGTACATAATGTTGAGCTCAGCTGGCCACATCAGCTTATCTTGCGTGATGGCGGCAGGAAAAGACTCCTCTGCTCGATTTCTCCCCTGGGCTCTGGAGACACCTCACTGATAGCTAAATGGACCAAGGAGTATGCTGTCCGACTCTGGATTCAGCAAAGCTCTGACCAGGTGCTGCTCAATACCATCAAGACCACGGTCCCTGAAAACAAGAAGGATGTACCTTCTACTTCATAACTAATTTATACTCTCTTTCTACACTGAGCACAATACATCACAAACATTGAGTTCAGAGCGTTAGGCCAACTGTCAGCTTCATCTGAAATACTTTATACCAGTATTTCCCTCCTTAATGGTTACTACCCTCTGCAATTCCAGCATTATTTCTGTCTAATCAATAATCTAGGTGTCAGTGTACTGTTTGGCCATTCCATGCAGTTTTACTTTCCTCCGACACCTTCTGTTCAGGCTGGAGCATTATAGGCTTTACATCATGTTTGCTACTGAACTACACATATATACAGGCATAAATTAACAATTCACATTCAATTTTCATTAAAAGATACTGAATGTTTCAAGCTTACCACAATTCATGGAAATAAACACAGATACGTTGACTAGCAATGAATTCTGGCACAAATACTGGCACAAATTCCCATCTGCTTATGTTCCAGGCTTTTATTTAGCAAAAATATGAGCTGGCTTCAACGCACTGTTGCTTTATCAAGCTTATTTGAACTAGTGGTCTCGAACTAACGCTCCTAAGTGATTATATCAGCGAGTCTGGCCAATGGAGCCACGTTTCGACAAGTGTTTGAAAAAATTTTACCTTCCTACGTCTCCCCTAACAACCAAGGATAGCATTTATAGTCCGACTAATCGTGTTTAGCCTTACATATCATTCCAGCCAATCAGTTCAAATGTAACTTGTGGCCCATTTCCCGTACAATGGTGGTTTAAAAAATCTACCACTGAGCGATTCTGATTTTGGGTGTTGTCTGACAGCACCATCATTTTATTTTGGCTATAACTTGTTAATTCCTAGACTATTTGCGTAACGTTTTACATATTCTTTGTCAGCAAGCCCTAAGGAACCCAAATATACAAAGTTAAAAGAGCTAAGTGGCTGCGTTCAAAATATGCAATTTCTTCTACCTCCTGTTTCGAAGATGTGCTGTCTGGGTACTGTAATGTTTTCAAACGTAAACCCATCTAATGTTATCTTTTCTAATAAGCGTTTTTCAGGATTTTAAAACCTAACTCTGGGAAGGTTAGTGTTTTTATCACTGTCCGTCCGAAAAAGTTAGTGCATGTGGCCTTACACGCGTGATAGTAGTAATTGTGTATCGCGTTACGCTTGTTGGGGTGGCATTAATAGCGAGACGCGTGTTTAATTTTGCATGCGTTCCTGATTTTCAGCCCTCCCTTCTTTCTATTTGAGTCCATCTGTTCGTTCGTTTTGGTAACGTAGTATAATTAATGTTAGGATTAATTTAGGTCATTACGCAGTGTGCCTCTCAATGTTTTTCTTAGAAATGCAATACCCGTTTTAATGTGTTTTGGAAACGCTTGTATTTATGCAGTGGCTTATATTTAACGTGGAAACGTTACAATTTGCAGACGAAGCATAAAACAAAGGGGATTTCGAGTACATTCTTTGTGACAGCACTGTTCTTTTACCATTTTTCTTTTCGTTATTAAATGTATTTGTTAGGCTTTATATTTACCTGATAATTTATATATGTGGATTAGAATATTTCACGACAGTCTCTAACACTTCACTCCCCTACCGCAATATCTACTATAAGGCTATCTTTACCTTTTAGAAGCGCAGTGTCGAAATTAGTGTACCGAGCTGACAGGAATATGTTGATCAAAGATTACATGGGGAATATGAAAAAAACAACTTACAGACAGGTCTGTGACTAGGGTTTTGTAAAGCATTCCCTCCTTTAAACTTTTATGTATGAAGAAAACAAACAGATAAAAGGAGTTACAGTGCATTGAAATGGTTCAGAAAGATAATAACAATAATAATAATAATAATAGTTGCTCATCGCAAGGGAAGATGGCGACAGCTTCAGACTTGAGTTGTGACACATCTGTGCCGTGATCTCATGTGGCTAATTAGTCCTATTTTGGCCCTACAGGCCCTGGCCACATACGGAGCACACATGGTTAGAGTCGATAGTAGTATTGCTGTGCATTCCGACCTTTCTTGCAGCACGCTTGCCTTCTGCCTTATCAGCAGATATGAGAAAGATATGGATGAAATCACTAATGAAGACAATGACAGTGAAATATACAGCGAGTACTATCATCGTCAATGATCATGGTTTTCTTTGTCGCTCCTTGCGGTGCATTGAGACACCGCCATCGTAGCTGGTCTCTTTACAGGAAGCCTGCACTTAGCGTTCACATGATCTTGCTGAGGTGGTTTCTGTAGCAATTTGTATTACATAATAAGTTTGTCAGCCTCATACACAGCCTCATACACAGCCTCATACACAGCCTCATACACAACCTCATATACAACCTCATACACAGCCTCATATACAGCCTCATACACAACCTCATACACAGCCTCATACACAACCTCATACACAGCCTCATATACAACCTCATACACAACCTCATACACAGCCTCATAGACAGCCTCATAGACAGCCTCATATACAACCTCAAACATAGCCTCATACACAACCTCATACACAGCCTCATACACAACCTCATATATAACCTCATACACAGCCTCATACACAACCTCATACACAACCTCATACACAGCCTCATACACAGCCTCGTACACAGCCTCGTACACAGCCTCATACACAACCTCATACACAACCTCATACACAACCTCATACACAGCCTCATACACAGCCTCATACACAACCTCATACACAACCTCATACACAACCTCATACACAACCTCATACACAGCCTCATACACAACCTCATACACAACCTCATACACAACCTCATATACAACCTCAAACACAGCCTCATACACAACCTCATACACAGCCTCATACACAATCTCATACACAACCTCATATTTAGTCGCCATGTGGGACATCTCTGAGGTTGCTGTAGACATATTCTTTCTTTGTCTTATCAGAAACCCTCGGGAATCACACGGTGCAACAAGGACTATCTCGTGGAGGCAAATCATGTACAATGAAAAAACAAACAGGATGACACTGGACGTGAATTTCGCAGAAAAAAGGATCCCGTTACACGCCCATTGAGACATATTGGGGATATGGTGTTATGCCCATATTTTCTTGACCATCGGCACACAAGGGGTGATGTGGTCAGCATCACGCCGGCCGCCTTAACCTTCCCAGAGTTTCTCTGGTACCCAATTTATGAGGTTGGGTCGACCCCAGAGCCGTTCGCGGTCTAAAATATCCCACCTCAACTGGGGATCGAACCATGGACCGACGAACGAGGAAGCCAGTGCACTAACCACTGCGCTACCGCGGCTCCAATCTCACAGATGAATGCAAAAAACCTCACAGTCATCTACAAACCTCAACAAAGTACATCGATCAGAATGAAGTGCTTCGTTTGTATAAGTTATGTCCTGGAAGAAGTGAAAGATTCGAGTACATTCTGACATCAGGCAACATTTTATAAAAGAGAACAATAAAACGATAACATGAGAAGATCATCATCATCACATTTTAGATCCCCAAGGAGCATATGCCTACAAGAAACTCATGCCACGTCTTCCTTTGTCGTGCCGTCAGCTCAAGCTTTTCCCATGTCATGCTTGTCTCCAGTTCTCTTCTCCATATGTTCTTAGGTCTTCCTCTACCTTTCTTACCCTGGGGATTCCCAGATCAGGGACTATCTTGTAAGGCTATCAACAGGTTTTCTCAGTGTGTGTCCTTTCCATCTCCAGCGTCTTCTTCTTGTTCTACTAGCACTTGTCCGGTTCTTGTCATTAAGTCCACATCAGTGATCTTGTCACACCACTTGAATCGTTCTAGTCAACGCAAGCATCCATTTATGAAAGTCCAACTTCTCGGTTGCTATTGTAGTTGTTCTCCATGTTTCAGAGCCAAGGACAAACGATACGTCAAGGCCTAAAAACCCAGCCCCTGCAGACCCAAGTAGAACAGTCCCAACTGAGATGGTTTGGCCATGTCTGCAGAATGGGAGAAGATCGGCTACTACGGCAAGCATGGGAAACTAAGAGCCAGGGATCCAGACCTCTAGGACGACCCAAAGTCCGCTGGGAGGATAACATTAGACAATCTTTGAAGGACCGAGGAATAGAATGGAACCAAGCCAGGAGGAAGACAGGCGATAGAATAGTATGGCGCTCTCTCTTACAAGCCTCTACACCTCACGGTAGAAGGGGAACGACTAAGTAAGTAAGTAAGTTTCAGAGCCATACAATAAGACTGACTTGGCATTTGAATTAAAGATTCCTATTCTTATGTTGGATTATAATTGTGAGAAGTTACTTTACATCTATTAACAATACAAGTGGAGATTGCAATAACCAGAACAATAATGAAACGCAAATGATCAATGTTGTGTAAAGACATGATCTTCTTAGCCAGCCGTCAAACGACCTGATAATGATGATGACAGGACACATATAGAAGCATGGCTGCTTCATTCCATCATCAACATCATGATCATCATCAACATCATCAGCTGCCAACTCTACATCAAAGGTCGGCTCCAGTGGTTCTCCAACTTCTTCTGTCTCTTGTCTTAATGATGCACTCTGAAAGACTCTCTCCTGTTGATGCTATCTTCCCACTTACAGCGCTGTCTTTCTCTTGTACGTTTGCCCTCAACTCTTCATTCCGCGGCAAACTTAACCAGGAAAGTCAACGTATTAAAGAACAGCTGGTTTCGGCACGACAGAGGTTTGGGACTAAGTGAAAACCTTGCCGCGTGATCGATCGTGGAAATTCCAGACTAAGTGGATTAGTTGTTCCATCTATTTCTGAAGATTTCCCAAGGATGTGTCAATTTGGACGGTTTATCTTACAATTCATTTGGGAAATGCTCGCTGCTCTATCTATCTATCTATCTATCTATCTATCTATCTATCTATCTATCTATCTATCTATCTATCTATCTATCTATCTATCTATCTATCTATCTATCTATCTATCTATCTATCTACCTATCTATCTATCCTTCCATCCATCCATCCATCCATCCATCCATCCATCCATCCATCCATCCATCCATCCATCCATCCATTCTTCTATCTATCTATCTATCTATCTATCTATCTATCTATCTATCTATCTATCTATCTATCTATCTATCTATCTATCTATCTATCAATCTATCTATCTATCTATCTATCTATCTATCTATCTATCTATCTATCTCCATATGTTTCCCAGTGCAATGAAAGCTCTTCTTGCTTTTTATATTCTTATTTGGATATCATTGTCTGTCCCTCCAACTCTGTCTATATTACTGCCAAGATATGTGTAAGATTCTGTCTGTCTGTATATCTGTCTGTATATCTGTCTGTCTGTATATCTGTCTGTCTGTCGGTTCTTCTGCCTGCCTATCTTATCTATTTATGTCTATATCTACCTTTCTGTATGCATATCTGTCCGGCCGTCGTCTAATACGAGCGCGTGAGATATTATAAAAACACAACGTAACGTGGAAACGATAGAGAGACCAGCGTGTGAGACGTAAAGGAAATATAATATTCTTACACGTAAATAATAATGAAAAGGCGAATGAGAAAAATAGACGAATATAGTTGGGAACACCCGTTAGGATTTATTGTCCGCTGTCCCGGGAGGAGCAAAGGACAGGATCACTATGCCGAACCAAGCATAGAGCAAAACTTGGCGTGTTAAATAAATTGTTACAGAAAAAACCGCTGGACAAGAATGTAATTACTTAAGTGTAGGATTGTAACAAGGGAGATAACTGCAGTAACACATGTTTCTTTAGAATCAAACAGGGAAAAGTATAATTATTCTTCAGAAAGTCCCGTGTATTTCCCGGGGGTCTCTGATGAGACAACGAAAGAATAGGAACACTGCTCCCTCAAGCATGTCGTACAAGGCGACTAATGTAAGGTTGTACATGAGGTTGGCAACCTCGTCATGTAAAACAAGTGGCTATAGAAATCAGTACTGCTAGAGTACGTGAATGATTGGAGCAGGCTTCCTGCAAGGGGACCAGCGAAAAGAAAACATGATGCCGATGATGATGATGCTGGTGATGATGATGATTGGTGATGATTTTGGTGATTATGGTGGTGGTGATGATGATGGTGATGATAGCGACAATGGTGGTGGTGATCACGATGATGATGATGATGGTGGTGATGAAGATGATGGTGGTGGTGAAGATGATGATGAGGACGGTGGCGTTGATGGTGATGATGGTGGTGGTGGTGATCACGATGATAATGATGATGATGAGGGTAGTGGTGATGATGATGATGATGGTGGTGGTGATGATCACAATGATAATGATAATGGTGGTGATGATGATGGTGGTGGTGATGATGATGATGAAGACGGTGGCGTTGGTGATGATATGGTGATGATGCCTCGGAATAGTGTAAAAGGTGTGATGCGGACTTCGCAACGAAGTGGAAACACACTGACGGTGGTTATGGACTGAAATCTATGGTAAAGAGAACAGTTGTGACAGCCAAGTTCGTGAATGAGAGCAGAGGAATAACTGTGGTTACAAATGTGTGCTGCTTCAAACAGACCTTTGTTATATCACACTATCAAGGCACACACTTGGATAACTTGTGAGAAAGGTTTATGCACGAAAAATGTCAACGATATTTCAGAAGAAAAAAAACGGTATCATGATCATTATTATCATCAGCTGCCATCTCCACATCAAAGGTCGGTTTCAGTAAAACTCCAACGTCTTCTGTCTCTTAATTTCATGGTGCACTCTGATAGACTCTTTCATGTCCATCTCTTGGTGTTATCTACCCACTTATATCGCTGTCTTCCTCTAGCCCGTTTGCCTGCAATTCTTCCTTCCATTATGGTCTTTAGTGCGGTGTTATGTCTGTCTATGTGGCTACAATATTTTAGCTGTCTAACTTTCATCTCCTTCATTAATTATTTTTTCATTCCTACTTCTTCTGTGACATCTGTTTTTTTTTTCTCCTCTCTTTCCACGAGGTTCGCCCCATTCTTTTATATATCCACATCTGAAGGGCCTCAATTCTTTCATCCAGCGGTATACAGCAACGCAAAATAAACACTCTTGCACTTCAATATAAGAACCCACTAAATCACTCTGCCAATAACATATATTAAAAGGTACGTACTCCCCCCTCCCCCATGTTTCAACTCAGAAATTCAACAAGAACGCCAGTTCAGAACATACAGAAATCTGTATTTCCATTCTCTGAGCACACACCATTAGCGCAAGACGTCGCGTAGACAGATACGGCACCAAAAATATAAAATATTTTTGATCTGAAGATTTCACACGGAAGAGTAAATGCGAAACCATTCATTGCGTTAATTAATTTTCGTAGAGGCATGACATTCCCAACGGGCTGATCACCCGTTTGCCAGTCACTTCGATTACGGAAACAACAGCAAATGGATTGATTTGCCGTTGCCCTAAAGACGCCAATAGGCGTGATGGGAAACAATGGCAAAGAAAACCTATCTGCTGTTGCCCTAAGACGCCACTAGGCGTAATGGCCACTGACTGCTTTGACGGTCGGTGGCTAAGGACGGAAGAAGAAGAAGAAGAGGCATGACATATTGATTCATTCATACAAAGGTAATGTTTCATTCATTGATTACACTTTAGTTCCTTTGGATCATAATCCTTCAACGAGGTATGCCAACGCTTCCTGTCACGTGTCCTCAGTTCAAGGTCTCTCCGTGTCTTACTCATCGTTGTCATATCTGACTCCAGTTCTCTTCTCCGTGTGTTTTTCCGTCTATATCCGATTCTTTTACCCTGGGGATTCAGTAATAAGACCTGCATTGTAATACTGGAGCGTCCGATTGACAGAGTGGTTAGAGCGCAGGCCTCTCGCTTCAAAGATTCCGGGTTCGAATCACGGTACAGACACGCTCCAGTCTACCCAGCTGTAAATGGGTACCTGACTTTGAGTTAGGGAAGGAAAAGGCAGCGAGGAAGGGAACTGGTCACCCCATTTCTCGATGCTGGGCCTAGTATGGTGAAGTCTCTAACACTTCACTCCCCTACGGCGTGGAAAAATCTTAAACAGATGGCCTGCGCTCCATGAGGAGTTGAAAGATGATTATGATCATGATGATGGTGGTGATGATGATCGTGATGATGTTGATGACAACGAAGATGTTGGCGGTGATGATGATAGTAATGATGATAATAATAATACAAAAAAATGGAAAGTGGAAGAAAAAGGGGATTGAAACTCAATTACACAGATAAGCTGGGCGAAAAAAAGTCATGTCTACTAATGCATACTACCACCAAATCACAGAACGTCAGTTACAGTCATAATTTGCTTTCATTGAACATAAAGTCAA
Organism: Oreohelix idahoensis; assembly: GCA_024509875.1. Classification (NCBI taxonomy): domain Eukaryota; kingdom Metazoa; phylum Mollusca; class Gastropoda; order Stylommatophora; family Oreohelicidae; genus Oreohelix; species Oreohelix idahoensis. The sequence goes on along the minus strand of JAMPIV010004153.1, from coordinate 1,073,653 downwards.
TTTTCTGCATTTATTTGCAAATTTGATTGAATTTTCGAAATTTTTTAATGCTGACTTTCGTGTGACCACAGGAGGGTGTACGTGCATTTAAAAACAGTAATCAAACTCTGGACGTAACAATACTCAGGACTTGTCATCAAGTTTCAGAACTTGAATTACTGATTTTTCTGAGCTCCTAGATGCAGATTTGTAACAAGGAAGTCGCGAGAGCTAAACCAGATCTAATAACAGTCCGTTAAATAAGAAAATCCATTCCATTATTTCCACCCCGCGTGAACCATTAGTCTGGAAAATTCGGTTGACTGTTGGTGGATTTCATTATGGGATGACTTTATTTATTTATTTATTTTTTTTTTCCTGAGCTAGTTACTCTCTGAAGCTGTAGTGTGGCTGGGTCTGCTCACTTCCAACACGGCGGAAATGTCTCTCTTTAGATTACATTTTTCCATTTTGAATCGACCAACTTTATTCTCCAAATAAAAGAGATGTGCCCTAATCGAAAGTAGCCGTCTGCTTTCGCAGCTCCCACCTCCCCCCCCCCCTTTTTTTTTCTTCCTTTTAGATGCCAGCCTTTTCTTCTCGTGTTTTTCTGTCCCATCTTTCATCTTGTGACCACTGAGCTCATCTATTTATCCCCCTATTTTTTTATTTTTTTTAAATTTAATTTTTATATAAATGTATTAATTTTTTATTACTCTTTCTACCTCTTCTCTCTCCATATTTACATATATATATTTGTTTTATAAATATATATTACTTTTCTCTCACTCGGTTTTCCAGTCCTTGTTTTCATTATGTTTTAATTTATGCTTTTAATGTACTATTCACTTCCGGTGTCCGGTTCAGTAGCGGACATTTTTGCTCCAACATGTAACACTCATCAGGGAGTATTTTTCTGTTATTTCTATAGTTTCATGTTCGCCACTTAATTCTCACTTTCTTTCCCTTCTGTCTTTTGTTTGTCTGTCCCTGACGAAGGCCTTGTAGCCGCAACGTAGGTTTCTCCTTGTCCTTTCTCTTAGTAAGACGTATTACTATCTATGTTTTTGTTTGTTTCTGACCGTGTGGCGTGAAAGCAAAGTACACAAAGTTAACAAATTTCTACTTGGCAAATCGTAAGAAACAAGAAAAAAAAAAAATTAAAACAAGAAAGAAAGAAAGCATTTTTTTTTCCCCCCTCGCATGAGGTCGCATATTTTTTCCTCGCATGAGGTCGCATTGGCACCCGCCCCAAACCCGGCTCTGGTCAAGACCACATGTCCCAACACAAGAAGACCCAATGACAAAATGTGTCACTGTAGTGATCTTCTGTGTTCTCACACAAAGGACCTAATGACACATGAATGTCACTGTACTGGTCCCTGTGTCTAGACACATGATCCTAGCCAAAGGCCAGATATTGGGGCTTTGGGTTTCACAGCGAAAGAAAGAAAGAAAGAGGGAGTCAAACATGCTGCCGGTCAGGTTTGTTCCGGTAATAACGAGAGGCTATCCAAGCATGCCGGTCAGGTTTGTTCCTGTAATAAAGAGAGGCTATCCAAGCATGCCGGTCAGGTTTGTTCCTGTAATAACGAGAGGCTATCCAAGCATGCCGGTCAAGTTTGTTCCTGTAATAACGAGAGGCTATCCAAGCATGCCAGCCAGGTTTGTTCCTGTAATAACGAGAGGCTATCCAAGCATGCTGGCAAGGTTTGTTCCTGTAATAACGAGAGGCTATCCAAGCATGCCGGGCAGGTTTGTTCCTGTAATAACGAGAGGCTATCCAAGCATGCCGGTCAGGTTTGTTCCTGTAATAACGAGAGGATATCCAAGAATGTCGGGCAGGATGCGGCAAGAGTAAAATATCATGCACGTTTCGATTATCATTGTGCAGGATGCGCGTGACTTTTATATAGGGAAATATACCGATCGATAGGTTCCAAAGGTTGTTATTGCCGGGAGTTGTAGTGAGGATAAGCTCTCACTGCAGATAAAATACTTCTATGGCACGCGCCTCAAACAGCCTCTGACAACCAAGTCCAGCTCCCGGCCTTCACGTGTGGCTCAATTTGAGCCCGGCGGAACTGTTTCCACTGACGGGAGAAGGGGCAAAGGCGAGCGACTGGCGCCTTAAAACCAGCAGCTTCGGGCAGATAGGGCTCGTGATCCTTGGTTGGTAGCTTATCTAAGAGAAGGAACTCTGAATTCAAACCACCGCTGCCTTGCGGGAATATCCATTTATGGAATTGGCTTCGGGAGTAAACCCTGAGGATAAATCCGGAGTCGGAGTCCCTAAGGCAGTCTAATGTCGATTCGACATTATTCTGGCAACTCCTGCGACATGGCTGGTACCAAACTGTATCGGCTACTGCCGTTCCTTTGGATCTACCGGCTGTGTGGAGAGGGGGAACATGCTGCATGGGCAACAGCTTGATCTCCATATAACTGTGCCCAAGCTCGCGCCCTGGAGAGGACACTCCAGCTTCACCCTATAGGTGTCGGCAAAACACGGGAAGTAGCAGTTACCGGTTATAAGCATTTTGCCCAATTGGCGTAGGGCATGGCGCCAGGGGCTACTTCCGACAGTGGGAGAGGTTCTAGGATCTCACTGGACAGCTACCGCCCGCTTCAAGCTGGGCAGCCCCCAGTCAATAAGGTGTTGTCCCGCCACTGTCTGCTTTCCCCATTGGGTGCATGGGGATTAGGGTCAAACCCGAACTGTGGACAGAAAATTTTGCACCAAGCAATTATCGAAAAAATAGAAATAAGCAAACTCTCAGATTGGGATGCTGGAACGTCCGGACTATGTTGACTGGACTATCCGAAAACCTACAGGATGTAAACGATGTAAGGAAGACAGCCATAATTAATGATGAGCTTAAACGACTTCAGGTGGATATAGCTGCACTTCAGGAAACGCGCCTGGCGGGCTCTGGAACGGTGAGCGAGAAGGACTACACATTTTATTGGCAAGGGAAAGATCTTAATAAAGCTAGAGAACACGGAGTAGGTTTTGCGGTCAAAAAATCGCTAACTAAAATGGTTGAACCAGGCGAGAATGGATCAGAACGCCTGTTAACGCTCCGCCTGCAAACTAGCACAGGTCCCATCACCCTTGTCAGTGTGTATGCTCCTACTCTGTACTCTGCCTCAGAAGCTAAAGATGAGTTCTACGAGAATCTAACAGCAATTATCAAAAGCATACCTAGGCAAGAACAGCTTGTTCTCCTTGGTGACTTTAACGCTAGAGTGGGTGCCGATAATGTTTCATGGCCTTCATGTCTGGGCAGGTTTGGTATTGGCAAGATGAATGAAAATGGACAACGGCTCTTAGAGTTGTGCGTCCACCATGACCTCTGCGTGACCAACACCTACTTTCAGACAAAACCCCAGCATAAGGTGTCATGGAGACACCCACGATCCAAGCACTGGCACCAACTTGACCTGATTCTCGTCAGAAGGCCACTCCTCAGGTCTGTGCTCTCCACGCGCTCGTACCATAGTGCAGACTGTGATACAGATCACTCCTTGGTTTGCTGCAAAATCAGAGCACAACCAAGAAAACTCTATCGTGTCAGACATGAAGGGAAACCACGCATTGATACCAGCAAGATGTCAGACCCTTTCATGATCGCTCAATTCACTGCGACCTTCGAGAAAGTGCTCAGTAGCCCTCAGCATGGTGATACTATTACAGAGAACTGGGAGCATCTACGGAACACCATTCAAAGTACTGCACTTGCCACCTTTGGTAAGAAAACAGCAAAGTCAAATGACTGGTTTGATGCTTCATCAGATGTGATGGCACCTGTCATTGAAGCTAAGCGCAGTGCTATGAATGAATACAAACGTTCACCGAGTGCCAGAACCCTACAGATCCTGAGGGCTACGAGAAGCAAAGTTCAACAAACTGCTCGACGCTGTGCAAATGACTACTGGCTCCAGCTCAGTGAGAGCATCCAGATCGCAGCGCAAACAGGCAACATTAGACAAATGTATGACGGTATAAAGAAAGCACTTGGCCCCCATAAAAGTAAGACGGCACCGCTAAAAACCATCAGCGGAGAGAAGCTAACCGATAAGGGTAAGCAGATGGAGAGGTGGGTCGAGCACTACTCTGAGCTTTACGCTAGAGACAATACCGTTACGCCTGCAGCCCTTGATGGTGTCAACAGTCTGCCAACTATGGAGGAGCTGGATGCCGAACCAACATTAGAGGAACTCAGCAAGGCCATTGATAGCTTGGCCTCTGGCAAAGCACCAGGCAGTGATGGGATTCCTCCTGATTTAATCAAATGCTGTAAGAGCACGCTATTACATCCCCTGCATAGGATGCTGTGCCAGTGCTGGGAAGAGACAACTATTCCTCAAGACATGCGAGATGCCAAGATTGTAACACTGTATAAAAATAAAGGAGACAGAAGTGATTGCAATAACTACAGAGGCATCTCTCTTCTTAGTATTGTTGGTAAGGTTTTTGCCAAAGTCATCTTAATGCGACTACACAAGTTAGCTGAGCGCATATATCCAGAGTCACAGTGTGGATTCCGAGCTGGCAGATCAACAACAGACATGATCTTCTCTCTCCGCCAGCTTCAGGAAAAATCAAGAGAGCAGAAAAGACCATTATATATCGCCTTTATAGACCTCACAAAAGCATTCGACCTGGTTAGTAGGGATGGACTCTTTAAAATCCTCCTGAAAATAGGCTGCCCTTCTAAAATGCTGGAAATGATAAAGTCATTCCATGACGGCATGAAGGGAACAGTCCAATATGCTGGAAGCACGTCACAGCCCTTTGATATACGAAGTGGCGTTAAACAAGGCTGTGTTCTGGCTCCGACCCTCTTCGGAATCTTCTTTGCCTTACTCTTGAAACATGCATTCAGAGATGCAACTGAAGGAATATGCCTTCACACTAGGTCAGATGGCCGTCTGTTTAATCTTTCAAGGCTGAAGGCAAAAACAAAAATCAGAAGGGTCACTATAAGAGACTTGTTGTTCGCTGATGATGCTGCAGTCGTCACTCAAAGCCAACAGGAGCTTCAGAGCTTGATGAATCGCTTCACTAAAGCATGCAAGGACTTTGGCCTCACAATAAGTCTAAAGAAAACGAATGTGCTGAGTCAGGATGTGGGTGCTGCACCAGTTATCACTATCGATAACTATGAATTGGCAGTGGTGCACCACTTCACATACCTAGGGTCTACCATCAATGACAAACTCTCACTGGATACAGAAATCGACAGCCGCATTGGCAAAGCTGCAGCTACCTTTGCCCGCCTCACATCGCGTGTTTGGGGAAACTCTAAACTCACAATGAAGACCAAAGCTGCGGTATATAATGCCTGCGTCACCAGCACACTCCTATATGGCAGCGAGACCTGGACGACCTATGCTAAGCAAGAAAGAAGGCTCAATACCTTCCATTTGCGGTGTCTACGCCGCATCCTCGGCATCTCGTGGAAAGATAAAGTGACAAATGTCGAGGTGTTGTCACGTGCTGGCCTTCAAAGTATGTATACGCTTCTTAGACAGCGCAGACTTCGCTGGCTTGGCCATGTTCGCCGCATGGAAGATGGTCGCATCCCAAAAGATATCTTCTACGGACAATTAGCAGATGGCAAGAGAACAGTTGGGCGACCACAGCTGAGGTTCAAAGATGTGTGCAAGAGAGATATGAGGGCACTGGACATGGATCCAGCAACATGGGAGGATAAAGCTGCCGATCGCACTAAGTGGCGATGCTATTTACGGCGCCACCTCAGATTGGGCGAAGAGAGGCTCACACAAGAAGCAGAGGTGAGGAGAAAACGTCGAAAGGAGCACCAGGAAAATAAGCAGCTGAGGGCTGTCACCTCAGGGGCGCATTCCCATAGTCAGTTATGACTGAAGGGGCTATTATTATTATTATTATTATTACCGATCGATAGTGCAGGATGGGCGTGACTTTTATATAAGGAAATACTCCGATCGATAATGGCGGCGGGGGTTAGTAAGTAGTTATTGTGATGGTATTTTAAGTGTTGTGTATGACTCAGCAGTGTGTTGTTATGTTTCTTTATTCAGGTGTTACAACATATATATATATATATATATATATATATATATATATATATATATATATATATATATATATATATATATATATATATATATATATATATATATACACACAACATACATACAATATATATTTTACAACATGTAGGCAACATTTATACAAAGGCCAAGGATTTTTTTACGTTTTTACACAAGGGATGTGTGATGCACCGCACACAACCCGGCAGGGTCGACCCAGTTTTAACTGGGTACCAGAGGAACTCTGGGAAGGTTAAGGCGGCCGGGGTGATGCTGACCACATCACGCCGGCGGGCCTAACACCACGTGCATTACACATACCTCGATTAGCATTTTTCCCTTACTCTATAGAATAAAGAGAAAAACAATCCTGCACTCTTGAGATAAATCGGAAAATATAAAAAATTGATAAATTTTATAGAGGAAGATGGCTAATGAGCGTGGTGTGGTGTGGGTGATTGTGGTTTTGTCTGGTGTTAGGTATTGATGAAAATATAGGGGTGAGAGAAAAAAAACATGGAAGAGAGAATACAAATGAACACGCAGTGAGACAATTTTTTTGTAATTTATATATTTTTATTTATATAATAAGAGGGGTGTAGAGGTGGTCAGCCGGCGAGGTTAGTCTGGTGGACATTGTTAAAATAAAAAAGAATGAAAAAAATGGTTTATATAAGGAAATATGACGTCAAAAATCCGATAAAATGGGGGAGCAAAGGCTAGTTATTGTCGTTAGTTAGTCGGTGGGGTTTTTAATGGAGAGTGTATTGATGCTGACTGGCGGGGGTGATGACTCATGAGTGTATTGGCGCGGGAGTAAGACAATGTATAAGCACGCACATATAGGTATATACGACATCTAAAGCAAACAGAGGCGTAATAAGTGTTTATATATAAATTTTTATTATCACTGCGGAGGTTTCGACCCGTTTTTGGGGGGAGGAATGGGTTTATATAAGGAAATATGACATGATAAAACCAATAAAATGGAGGAGGAAAGGATAATTATTGTCGTTAGCTGTTCGGTGGGGTTTTTAATGGAGAGTGTATTGAGGCTGACTGGCACGGGTGATGACCCATGGTTGTATTGGCGCGGGAGTAAGACAATGTATAAGCAAGCACATACAGATATATACGACATCTAAAGCAAACAGAGGCGTAATAAGTGTTTATATATATATATATATATATATATATATATATATATATATATATATATATATATATATATATAATATATATATATATATATATATATATATATATATATATATATATATATATATATAAAATCACTGAGGGAATCTAAGAAAAAACATTATACGAACAGGGCACATAATGGAAGAGAGCTATTTTTAGATGGAAAGAGGTGAAGGGGTGACATTGTCGGAGTCAACTATTCTTTTTATGTAAAAATATGACAGGGAATTTCTGTGTTTTCTACCGTACCAACAGACGAGTTATTGGACTCCCCGGGCGTGAACGGTATTTATGGACAGGCGGTTAAATGATGGGTGAACGACCTAGCTGTATCGGAAGATGATTTGTTGAGGGTGAAGGGCACTTCAGCGATACAGTAATATGTGTTCCTTTGTCCTGGCACGCCTCTGATCTTGATAGTTTACAGCAAAGAGGTCAGTGACGTGACAACCTGTCAAACAAAATAGTGTAACTTAAGAGGGCAACGGAGTAGACCGATTAATGGGAATCGTGTTTTAATTTACTATGCTGTCAAGCGTTACAGAATGAGTTTCTATTCATCACAGTGGACGGACTATACGTTTTGAGTAATATGTAATTAAAAAGAGCGTCCGATTGACAGAGTGGTTAGAGAGTTGGTCTCTCGCGGCAAAGGTGCTGGGTTCGATCCACGGTATTGACACGCTCCAGTCTACCCTGCTGTAATTGGGTATCTGACTTTGCTCTTGCAATGCGGAAGGAAAAGGCAGCGAGGAAGGGAAGTGGTCACCCCCTCTCGATGCTGGGCTTAGTATAGTGAAGTCTCTAACACTTCACTCCCTTACGACAATATCTGCGATACTCCCTCACCTTTTATAATTTAAAAAAGAAGGAAATTAAATGGAATCAGTGTTACAAACGAACAGTAGATTACAACCACGGGACGTTTCGGGGTTCACACTTCGTCATGCATAGTTATACTCAGTTATTTATTTAGTTATGTATACGTTTTGAGGCTAGATGTGCTGCTGTGCTGGGTTTCCGACCTTAGGGTGTCTGCCACCCCTCGATCCATCTTCTACTGGGATGATCTCTATTGATTCTTTGGCTCTGTGTCCATTTGTTTACTTTGGTAGCTACCAGCGATCAAATATACATAGTGCATAATAAAATACAGTTTAATTTGTTTGTATATTAAAGATACATGTCTAAACGTCTGCATTAAAAACTGCCTCGTACGGAATATGTATCTGGACAATTAAAATTCAGAAAGTAAAGAAACATCAACGTCCAAGAGCAGGCAGGAATAAAGGACAAAGAATTTGTGACCATACATAAAAAAAAAAAAATTAAACAAGATCTGTTAGGCTCTGTGGCTATATTGTTGGTAGTTGTTAATTTTTTCTCACAAATTGTGTTTAGATTATATTTATCGTCATGTATTCTATCATTAGCGTTATGCCTACGACATTACTGATCTATTTTGTTTTCCATTTTGTCTGTGAGTCTCTGTGGTTTTTGAAAGACAACGTTCTTCCGCTGGAAATATCGAACAGTGCGTTCTGTAGTTGAAAGTAAATGTATCCCATTGCAGATACCGCCGTAGGGGAATGAAGTGTTAGAGGCTTCACCATACTATATCAAGCATTGAGTGGTGGAGTGACCAGTTCCCTTCTTTGCTGCTTTTTCCTTCCCTTACTCAAAGTCAGGTACCCATTTACAGCTGGGTAGACTGGAGGGTGTCGGTACCGTGATTTGAACCTGGCACATCTGCCGCGAGAGACCAGCGCTCTAACCACTCTGCCAATCGGGCGCTCTAGTTGACAGTAAGAATAAGTAAAAGGTAAAGGTTGGCCTGTTACACAAACTGCAGTAAGGGAGTTAAGTGTTAGAGAAACTTCACTATACTAGGTCAAGCTTTATGAGCTGGTGTGACCAGTTCCCTTCCTCACTATCTCTGTATTCCTTAACTCAAGAGCAGAGTCAGGTTCCCATTTACAGCTATGTAGACTGCAGCATGACGCTACCATGTTTTGAACCCTGAACCTGGTAACTTTGCCTCGAGAGGCAAGCGCCCTAGCCACTCTGCCAATCAGGCACGCATATATACATATATATATATATATATATATATATATATATATATATATATATATATATTATATAATATATATATATATATATATATATATATATATATATATATATATATATATTTATTATGTGAGCAACTTAATCAGTTAATCAGTTGTGTTCCTGCGCGTTGGAAATCATATTCTTCTTCTCCTATTTTCTCCTTGGCGCTCCTATCGGAGCATAGAACCAGCACTGCAGCAGTGGCGTATTCTCTGTGTGTGTTGTGCGTGCTGCGCACACCTATGCCCGAAGGAAAAAAAAAAATTTAATGTATTATTCTATAAAATATTTCTCTTATAATGTTCTGCTTTCGGACCGCACGCATCAGGATAACGGATTTTCCCGCATAGAATCTACGAGTATATCTAGTTTCAGTTTCCCAGACGCGTTTTATAGTGCAGTTTTTAATGGTTGGTAGCAATCGCCCGAAGTTTCTCGGGTAATTCCGTCACTATGCGTGCTGCAACTTTCGGTTTTACGTTTGAAGACTGGTTTGTGTGGATCGGGGTCATGGCCAGATACGTCAATACAATACGAACATGCGTGCGGTGGTCTTGCAGCTCTCGGGTTGTAAAAATCGGCTGTGTCCGTCCAGTGTGTTTTGTGATTAATTTTTGTTAGTTGCCGGGAATGCAGATTATTACAGTGACAGTGAGTTTCAAGTTGTAAGTTAATTAGTATTTCGGAGATAATTGACATATACCCCTAATAACTATCGTTGCGTAATTGAATATAGTTGGTTTTTAAATTAAGAGGGGAAGAAGTTAAATAGTAGGCGTACATATTCATTTTAAGTAGCAGCACGCCTAGCTCGCACTACCAGGATACGCCACTACACTGTAGTCGTTCTTAGAGAGCTTGCACTAATTTGTGCAACTTGCGGAGCGTGGAATCGACATTGCAGCATTGTCTCCAGGGAGCCTTCACCAAGCATATACTCTTACAGCGGTGGTTTCTATGCTATCAGTTTTACATGATGGGATTGCAATCCCCGCCAAGGAAACCATATTAGGGCTTCTGTAAAGTCTTTCAAATGACACTCGAATAATCCTTTCCTGGCTAATCCCATTCATTCACGTCATTTTTCGATCCCTGTGAAGCCAATACTCAATCTGACCCCCTTAGCAAGACGTCTGCATCAAAGCTCATACTCTTGATTTCAAACCACCTGTTGCCTTACAGGTAGGTGGAGACAGCCAAGGGCTAAGGAAGGCGACCCTACATACGTAAATGTCTGTTGAAATCGGATGCACTGGGCTACAGACTTAACGAAATAGTGCAACGTACTTCCGCTTCATGATGGCGTCGCGATGACGATGATACTACTGCAGCACTTTTGTCTACACTAGTGTAAAAGCCCGTCATAAGACGGGAATTAAATTCAAAAGCACCAATATCTAACGGCAACAAAAGTATTACAAAAAACCACTGTGCATCACCACAGTATACGAACTACGTAACAGCAGCGAAGATCCCAATGTGTGTATACGGGATCACACATTCTATTTTTGTGCACACCTTCATTTGCGCATTCTTCTTTGGTAAGTGTTACTATTTTCGGGAGAGTACATAATAAGGGAAACTATACAATTAATGTCTAACTTTCAACCAAAGTTGCTTCCCTTAGCGTTATGAACTGACAGAAAAAGCTTGGATTGTATATATAGGATGATGAGGCTTCAAGCCTCATACACAACCTAACATTAGCCGTCCTTTACGGTATACTTGAGTGAACAGTAGGCTTTCTTTGCTTCATCAGAGTCCCGCGGGAATTACTGGAAGTTCTTAATGTTTATCGTCGTCCATTATGCTTACCTCATATTATCTTCACCCGTGTGTTACTGCGGCCCGAAAGGGCAGCAAAGAAAAGTAACACTGTTCCCTACCAAGCAGTCCGTAAAAGTTACTAAGGAGGGTTGGGCATAGGGATAGTTACCCTTCCTGTAAACAAATGTTAGCACAAAAACTTCAACAAACAATATAGTTAAGTCAAAGATATAATTTAAGTCCATTCAGCCATCCATGGCAGAAGAAGGTCCTCTGGAAAGGAGGCACATGAAGCAACTCAGAGAAAGCCGACAGGATTCTGGGTTGCCGACTAACTTTTTTTTTCATGTTGGAATATCTCCAGAATTGGCACTTTGAACGTTCGCGCTTTACGAGAGGAGGGGGTTGACCCAAAAATAAAAAATTCACACGGAGAAGAGAACCGGAAACAGATGTGGAAATGATGAGGAAGACGTGGAAAGAACTTGAGCTGATGGCACGTGACAGAAGGACTGAATTGTATATGCCATCTTGTGTATAGAGTTCATATATGGACAATGTATATGCCATCTTGTATAGAGTACATATATGGACAATGTATATGCCATCTTGTATAGAGTACATATATGGACAACGTATATGCCATCTTGTGTATAGTACATATATGGACAATGTATATGCCATCTTGTATAGAGTACATATATGGACAATGTATATGCCATCTTGTATAGAGTACATATATGGACAATGTATATGCCATCTTGTGTATAGTACATATATGGACAATGTATAGGCCATCTTGTATAGAGTACATATATGGACAATGTATATGCCATCTTGTATAGAGTACATATATGGACAATGTATATGCCATCTTGTATAGAGTACATATATGGACAATGTATATGCCATCTTGTGTATAGTACATATATGGACAATGTATATGCCATCTTGTGTATAGTACATATATGGACAATGTATAGGCCATCTTGTATAGAGTACATATATGGACAATGTATATGCCATCTTGTATAGAGTACATATATGGACAATGTATATGCCATCTTGTATAGAGTACATATATGGACAATGTATATGCCATCTTGTATAGAGTACATATATGGACAATTAAACTTTAGAAAGCAATACCTAGGGGTTTGGCGAAGCTTTAGGAAGAATAATGAGTTTAATTCGTGAAGAGAAAGTACGAAATATGAATGTCCAAGAAGAGTAGGCATAAAGGGCACAGACTTTGAGACTAATCAAAAAGTTACAGACTTTCATAAATAGATGCTTGCGTAGAATAATAGGATTGAAGTGGTACAGTATGACAAGATGACTAATGTGGAACTGATGACAAGATCACTAATGTGGAACTGATGACAAGATCACTAATGTGGAACCGATGACAAGATCACCAACGTGGAACTGATGACAAGAACTAGACAAGTACCAGTGGAACAAGAGATGTGAAGAAGACGTTGGAGATGGATAGGACACACCATGAAGAAACCTGCTGATTACGTTACCAGACAATCCCTGTTCTTGAGTCACCAGGGTAAGATAGATAGAGGAGAACCAGAGAGCATATGGAAAAGAGAACTGAAGACAACCATGATGAGGATGAAAGAGACATGGATAGACCTTGTGCTGATGGCAAGGAACAGGAAGACTTGGCATAAGTTTGTTTAATACCTATGCTCTTTGGGGAGTTGACAGAAGAAGAAAAAGACTTTGAGACCAAACGAAGCAGGTAAGTAGGATTTGTTAGGATCAGTCAGGATGGCTCAAAGATCATGGAAAACAAGTCAAAACATGGTATCGACTGGACTCTGAGTGAGCATGAAGTAAAAGAGTCATTAGGGCTCATTGTGACACATTTTTGAAATAGAACTCCCAAGAGAATTTTTTTCTTTTAAACCAATATGAGACTGAGAGAAAGAAATAAAGGATCTTGGTTGAATTAAGATTTTTTTTTTTTAAATCTCTGCATTATTCGCCCTCGGCATGAGGAACTTGTGAAGAACAAAAAATGATCCGCATTGGAGCACTCACATCATTAATTTTTTACTACCTTTCTGTTTTTCTCTTTCATTTATTCACGCACTCTGCAGACCTCATTAACCATAGCTGACTATCGTGACCTGGCCTTGACAATGTTCCAAGATTCTTTTAGAAAATTGGCCTTTATTTTCTTGTCAGCCTCAAGGAATGAACTTTCGTCTTCAGATGTTACTTCCTGGCCCGTACTGTTTCGTTGCTATATTAATTTAATGTCAAAGACATTCTTGAGGAGTTCAGCGGTGGTTTTTTTCAAAGTGTGGGCTATTTATCCACATCGTTCCTTTTACTCAGAATTATTTTCATTTCTACCATCTGCTAGGCCGTCCTTCTCCGTAGTTCTTTGTGAGTTTCTCTGTTTACCACAGACGTAGTATCTTTCATAGTATTCAATGAAACGTCTTAAGTGTCTTCCTGTATCTATGTGGGCAAATTGACATGTGCAGATCGCGTCTGTGATTTTATTATCGACCTCAGAATGAACCGGAGCAGTCAGAAATTGGATGCGCAGTTTCCTGCTGTTTAATATAAAGGCATGTGGCATCCGATCATTCAAACACTTTTCTAATCTGTGTGTTATGGTTATCAGTGGGTTTGGTGTTTCTTTCTTTCTCTTAACAGTTATTTCAATCATTTTTTTTTCAAGGAATGGTATGTCCTGTGTTGCGTCGGGGGTTCCTGAATAAGCCTATTGCCTCCCTCAGAAGCAAGAGGCGACTAATATGAGGTATTACATAGGGCTAGCAGCCTCGTTATGTAATAAAAATTGCTACAGTTATCACCACTGTAATAGTACATGAACGCATTGATGAAAATTTCTTGAAAAACGAGGGGTAGGGCAGCTGCCGTGGCGGCTCCATGCTCCATAAGGAGCGAAAAGTTTCATAATGAAAGCGCCATCCAACACCTTTTCACACTTTTTTTAACTGTAACATTCTGTTAAAACTAAAGACAGAGGACTGAAATAAAAAAAAAGAAAAAAAAAAGAATCATCAGAGGCAGTAATTAAGTGGACGAGTTTTTATTCCACGCATCAGTTTAGAGTCAGGCGATACCAGCCTTCCTTTTTTCTTGAAACGTCGTCTGTTTCCTGTGATTTTAGTTTGATGTCATGACAGTCAAAAAAACACAGGGACAATCATTTGATGTTGTAGGGGCACGCCTACTAGAAGCAGTCTTTGCTCATATCCAGCTTCATTTAGGGCTCACGCTAGGAAGGAATCTAAAGTATTTATTCAGGACACAATCAAGCATTACAGACGATCCAATAGCCCGCCAAAACATGGCGGTAAATAATTATGCTGTGCTCTTTTTGCTGCATGTTCTGATGACGTCACTAATTCTCCTTCGGTTATTTCATTCATTTCAGTTTTCCTTTAGAAGTAAATCAATGACATAAAAAGAGGCTTTCCCCTGGCTAAATATAAATATAAGATGGAGATACTAATTGATACTTACCTGGGTGCAGCAGGCTCTGGAAACTAAAACATCAACAACAACATCAACAAAAATCTGTATACACAGTTTTCACCAGGAGTATGAAGGAAAGCAAGAAGGCGTCCTAACTAAAACTTGACGGACAACTACTGTCCAAAGTAGAATAACCAGCTTATTTTGGAGTGAATTTCCTCAGCTGCTCCTCAAAGCCTTCATGCAGAAAATGAAAGACAAGGTCAGTAGATGCCTGAACTTAGTTAAACACCTTGCAAGCACCAGCTAGGGAGCAGGAAATGGGAATCTGAGACAACCATGCAGTGAGCAATGAGCAAAACAACCAAAGCAGAATTGGATAAAGTCCAAAACCAAGCTCTAAGGTTCATATGTGGGGGCATGAGAACTACGCTAACAGCTGTGTGGTGGTCGATGCAGACATAGAACCTATGGACCTACGGCGTAAACGATCTGTTCTGGAAGCAACGGGGCGCTATAGAAGAATGAGAAAAGAAAACCCAAACGGAAAACTGTTTGCAGTGGTGACTCCATGCTTTGTAAAGGGCGCAAAGAAAAATGATAATGATGGTGATGATGATATAGATTAGAGATGGGCGTTACCTCTAACTGATGCTGGTGGTGTTATTATTGACGTCATAATATCGCTATCATAGCTATGATGGCGTGAATGCACTGTGGTGCAAAAACTTTTGACTGCTGTTAACAATAAACAAAGCTGATGACAGTGTAATTACGACTATGTCCATATTATGCTGGTGCAATTATTCTCAGCCCATTTCAATCCAGCCCATAATCATTACTGAAAAGTGCAGCCCGAGTGATAGCTTTGTCGATGTGACTTGACGGACAGCAGAGCAAATTTTGCGCTGAGTGAGAGCCAAGTTGCTCTTAATGCATATTTATGTATTTATGAAAGTGCCAGAACATGTTTGGTCGTGCGTTTAGCTGTTTGTTGTGTTACGTCTGTGGCGGCTTGTACTTTGGGGATGATGGGGCTCATCCCCGCCATAACTGTTACAGAAACAAAACAAAAACCGTCATTTGTTGTTTTATAATGAAATATAACAAGAAAGTAAACATATTCTCATCATCATCAAGTGAAGTACGTTGCACTGTTTCGTTAAGCCTATGTCCAGTGCGTCCATTTCAACAGGCATTTATGTCGGGTCGCCTTTCTTAGCCTTTGGCTGTCCCCAAGCCTACCTGCAAGGCAGCAGATGTATTGAAATCAGAATTGTCCTTCTCCTAGATGAACTGTAATCCAGAGCTTACGGGCTTCATCTACCGGGAGCATTTTGGTTTTGGAGCGCCAGAGACTCGCCCATCGCTCCTTCTTCTATTAAGGAAAACAGGACCGTCACGTGAAGGCCAGGAGCTGTGCTTTGCTGTCAGATGATAATTTAACATGTATTGCGCATGCCTTAGGAGCAGTTAAACGAAGTTGAGAGTTCGTCTTCAACTATACTCCCGGCTATGACAGCACTTTGGACCTCTATAATTCTATAGTGAAACCTGATTAAGTGTTCTCCATCATCTTCTCACACTCCCAGTCCCACTTCTTTCATGCTCGCGCTTCATCTTCCAATCCTTTCTGAGTTTGGGGGATGGTCGAAATCATCCTCAAGAATGCGAAAGAATTGTTTGACAAAGTTAATGTTTCACAAATGTAGACGTCACAACGCTGGGGAAAATGTTATTAAATGCGCATGCGCAGAAAATTCCACAGGGATACTGCCTTCGCCCCCAAGATACATAAGCTGTCTTTTCTTGACCCTAGCCAGCGTTACTAAGGACGTGGCTGTCTTGTAATTTAGTCAGCTGTTCTAAAATAACTAATTCAACCCTCCTTTTTTCAATAAGCGAACTCGATTTTTTTACGAATGATGTTCAGGGCAATAACTTTCAAACAGAAATTAGATGTAAAAGATTTAGTACCACCTCAGGTTATTGGCTTTGTTCTTATTCAGTAATAAAGATAAATAGGACAAACATAAAGGCAAATTGACATTTCAGCGCGAGTAGTTTCGAATATAATTATAATATTCTTGTAAATTGTAATTTTTAATTTTGCCAGTGCATAACAATTAAATATTTTTCCGTGTTAGCGCAACCTTGACGATGAGTAACATGTACTGTTTTTGCTGTGTAGGATATTGTCATCTTAAACCTTTATTGTGTTATATGCTCTGGCGCGTCCAAATGAAGATTGTATGAGAGCTGTGTACTTTCTGTGCTTCTCTATGGTGCAGAATGCTGGAGAGTAACAGAGAAGGAAATGTCGAAATTGTCCTCTTTCCACACAGTCTGCCTAAAGAAAATTTTCCGAATCTGTTGGCCGAATACCATCACCAACCAAGAACTGCTTACTGGGAGTAACCAAGAGGATATGCACACCGTCATAGCTGGCAGACGCTGGAGTTGGGTTGGACATGTCCTCAGACGAGACCCCGATGCCATCACAAGAACAGCTATGCTAAATACCCCTGAAGGAAAGCGAAAGAGAGGCCGGCCAAATACAACTTGGCGGAGAACTGTGGAGGCCGAATGAACCAGAGCTAGGGCACTGCACGAAGGGTGGCAAAGTGGAAGCAGTTTGTTGCTGCCCTAGAAGACGCCACCGGGCGTGATGGCCACTGAATGCTTTGACAGTTGGCGGCTAAGGATCAAAGAAGAAGAAGATGCTGTCGCAGGCATATAAACACCCGTAGCTCAATACTATTTATAGATATCCCCAACAACCAAAACGTATATGAACCACCACTGTATTATGTTATGACACTTTATGTTATTTTATGTTTTGTTCCGTTGTGTATTTTATGTGCATGTCAAATACAGCATCCGTTGCCATAGAATCTTTGTTCATCCCTGCGAGACTATTAAGGAGTCTAAACTACGCTATCTTTGCTATTTTCACCATCAGTATGAGTCCCGTATTATTGGATTTTGGATAATGTATCTATACATTAATTACATTTTAGCTCCCCGCAGAACTTAGGCCATAAACAAGTACACATTAAAAATTCCGTTCCTATCCTGTTAATAAAATTTAAAAAGACAACAATTAATTAAATTAAATTAAATAAAGTAGACTGAATAAAATTATTGTGTACACTTGTTTCAAGACCACTAATATTGTGGATTTATAGTAACACCAATAATAATGATAAATAAGGCTCGTCCTTCCAGAGGTACGACCACAACATGTAATGGCTGACACAGCAAGATAACACCTTTCACAGGTACTGCCCTTTAATATGGTATACACACACAAATAAAGGCCTCACACGGCCATGAACAACGTATGAATTACAATACGAAAATACCAATGTAACTTGCCTTACTGCCAGCTCAATTTATCCACATAATGCATTCTAGTATGCCCTACCGAATGAACATTATCGCTGACTATCGCTCACTAGCGAAACACTGTGCCAATGGTACTCTCAACACACAGACATTTTACAACTCTGCTATCTATGGAGAATGTCCGCTAGATTCTATCCACATCTAAAAATATAACATATAATCCACTCAGCATGAAATATGGTAAGTACTATAATAATCCAAACATGGCATACAATTCACCACAAGAATGCTGGCGAGTGAAAATATCTGCGACCTCTCTCGGCCGCTGACTAGGAGGGAACTCCCTTTTGCGCCAAAACTTGTTCCCGCTTCCTGTCCGGTCACCTGATCTGGACAAACAGCTTCTCTCATGGTTGCCAACCACACAAGGTGGCCAATCTGAAATTTCGGCGAAATAGCACCGTGACCCCCCCCCCTTCCCCCCCCCCCCCTACCCCTTTAAGAAAGAAAACGTAGTTTTCTTCCACCGGAGAAGCTTCACCCGACCTCTTTCGGAGTTGGGACGAACCGATGCCATCACAGCAGATCAGCTTTATGATCTATATTTCGCCAAACTAATGGGTATCATTACCGGCTGACTGGATAACGGCAGCGCGCGTACACAGCCCATGATGTTCTGACGACATTTAAATAACTGGACTCTGACGGTAACATATTTGAATTGGAATGAAAATACTATGTATTATTATGAACTGATTATTATGGATGTCTTCGTATATATTTCGTTAATAAAAGTGTATCCATGTTGGACTCAAAACAAATCAGGACTTACTAAGAAAATCAATCAAGTTAAAGTTGGTTTCGTTGCTACGCCTTTTATTGATTACTCATTCAAGCACGATGCACTCTTTTTGTATGGAAAATACTATTATCATTACTTATAAATGAAACCAATAAGGAACCCAGAACAGTGGTCAACCTAGTACGCTAACCGAGCTAAGACAACATAATCATTGACCAATAACAAGAACAGCACGATTAAAAAAAGCCCCCTTTATCACATACCATAGACAATCATTTGTAACATAGTTCAACTATACATTCAATCCACTTCTATAGCAAATTGCCTTTATGGCACCATGATCCATAAATTACAAAGTATGACATAGTATAGTAACAACATGATCTTTAAAGATTATAAACCTTCTCTAATACTATCACATGTGAATCAGTCCCATTCGACTCCTCAATACATTATAAAGTAGACAGAACAGCTTATAATCATCAGAATAGTACTGGCTGCGTGGGTCAGACTCCACTGTTCGGTTCGCTTTAACCGAAAGACACTAATAGCACGCAAAACCAATACCTATCCCTAGCTTATTGCTGGACTATCAGCAGGTGGTTATGAAGCAACGACATGTGCTTCCACCTGACTGCATCACGCGCACCCCTTTTCGTCTCATCGCGTGTACTCCTGCTGGAGCTTTCCGATGACGAAGACCGCACATCGCAATCGGAAGATCGACTCTCCGAGGAACCACTCCTCTGCTTGTGATGTTTTGTTTTGTACCAAAACCGATCTTCGTCCCGCGACTCCTCGAAGCGTACCTGCTTTCGTGTTTGGCGCTCTCCTCCGTCGCTATTACTTATTACTTGTCGGTTCTGCCAGTTCGAGCGGCCATTCCGATGGGAACGGAAATTCCCATAATTTCCTCCTCTTGGCTGATAGGGCCTAGAGGAACTCTCGTGCTTCTGCTCTTGGCACCTATCTGCCTTGCCTGACCGATTTCGCCATGGATGGCGCTGAACTTTACCGACACCGGCAACTAAGTCGTCTGACAGACCCGACTTCTGAATGGGTTTACCCGGATGGGCTGTGACGATGAAACTCAGCCGACCCTGAAGTATTAGATGATATGGTAGAACCCTCATAACATCTGTACCCCCGAATATTGTTGTAATTTTATCGTCAACGGGAATTCTTCTACCTGGGCTCATTAGCAATGCACAACGGAAACGTGGAATTCCACCTGGGCTCATTAATATGCGTTAGAGCAGAGTGGACTCGTCACCACGTTTGCTATTAATATGTAGACTGTTATCTTTCCTGCATTCTGGACTTTGCTTTGTCTAAAGGGGAGGTAAAACCACGCCTACTGAAACCTCTAGAGCGATCATAAGCAAGCATTTCGCTACACCTTTCTTTCGTACCTGCCTTAAAGGCGTTGCCTAAATCAAACGAAGAAAGTGGCTACGATCAAAGCAGTGATGGCCCACAGAAGCAGCGTCTCAGCATCATTTCGCGTCTCCGTGTTAACCAGAGGAGAGCGCTGAAACGCTCGAAGACTAAGACGAACGGGAGAGACGAGCCGGTCAGGAAGTGAGTAATCGGACGAGGAATGGGCGGCTAGAATCTCGATTTTACCCTGACTTCAAGAAATGTGTTAGATTCTAACATGTCCCCCTAATCTGTCATTCCATTTCATATATATAGAGACCGTGTAGAATGCCATTTTATCACTCGTTTGCCAGAGATTTTCAGAAGCACTAGCTATAGCCAAATCTTGTTAGATTTCCCCTGGAATTGTGGATGTATAGCAGTGAATTCTATTGTGCTAAACGGTATAATATATATTAGTTTCTAGTGATCACTGGTCTAGTTCATTCATTTTTATTTCACTGGATTTTGTGTTGATTTAAATCTATTAAATTAAATCTATCTCAAAAGTTTCCAGTTGAAAATTTAATGATATATCTATTACATTATTTCCAAAGATAATAGATGCTTAAACGTTTAAATTAACTTTTAAAGTCGCGAAGGAATTTGTAACTAATTAATGAAGTTAAGTCCTATATATAGATGTGTGTTTTAACCATTAGACTCGCGAAGGGTTTTCTTAATATATATATAATTAAATACGCGAGTATATATAATAATCTTAACGGTAAATTTATCGCGCTTTAGAATGTTATTTGATTTTTCGGTATGATTACATGTTTTCTATCTTTAATATAGGGTGATCATAACCTTTGCGTCCCAGCAAAAACATTGTATACAGTCCTCCAGACTCGGTTCTAAAAAACCTCCAGATATTTTGATGAACAGTTTAAATTTTAATATTGAGACGATCCTGTTGGGGTCCAGCTATCTGAATTTTCCAGAAATAAAGTAAATCCAAGAACAATTTACCACGTCATCAATTATATTAAGATTAACTGGAGAAGAACTTTGCCAGAGCTATATTTATATTTTAGTTACTGCTCTACTGCGAAAGAGAATAGAAATCTTCTGAACACTGACTGTGCATATGTTTCTTCACTGGATTTTAAAACCCTCGAAGTAAACCATACCTCGCTGGTAAGTTGTTGTCATCTAGCGTGAGAAGTTTTTTACCACCAGCGGTGAAATCAAAGAGACCACACCATTATCTCCACCTGTATCCGTGACCGTGCCATCCCTTAGAAACTTTTCCTCTAATCAAAAACCAACAGAACACTTAGGCTTCTTCTTCCAGCGATTTCGAGAATATTTGCTACAAGCCAACCTCGCTAATCTGGGCTGAACGAAGGAAAGACATTTTTCATTTTGTCTAGTGTTTAACGGCTGTTGTGTATTTTTCTATGGAGTGCCAGATTCTACGATCGGTAAGTGTGTGTGAGTACATGAGTGGTGGCCATCACGAGCGTGCATGAATGACATGAAATTTATTTTGCAACCATTCTTAATTTGCCTACCTGGTGAATACTTTTACTGTATTTCCTGTATTGTTCCTTTAAGTGGGATTTTTAACTCTGTTTATTCTCTTCCCCCACCCCCCACCCCCCCCCATCCCTTTATATTTGCTTAGTAAAAGGGAAAACAATTGAGAATAACAGGATTTTTTTCTACCACCCATACCTAATATTGTAACACCTCTTTTCAGAGTAATTAAATTTACTGTTGGGTTACATTATCTATTTTTTCTGATAACTACCTATCTTTGGACTGGGTTTATCTTTGTCTATTACAAGCGGGAAGGGCCTATTAAATACCAATCTTCATTACCCCCCACCCCACCTTGTTATTTGTATTTTCTGTACCTATGATTTTTTGACTGTAACAAATAATAAATATTGTGACTGATTTTAATGATAAATAAACATCATAAAACTTTTAGTACTATGTTGGAAGACCCAAGCCCAAATTACCCATATTTGTTTACAATAGTTTGTATTCACTTAACGTCCGTGTGTTTGAAACACCCAATTGGTGTGAGCGCATGTGTGTTTGGAAACTGGCAAATAATTGTTTAGCCAGGAGAGTTTAAGGAGTAGATTGAGAGAAAAGGATTGTCGTAAAAGAATCTGTCCTTACTCTCCCCAGCACTCTGTGAAGCAACTACTTACTTTCTAACCCTTTCTATCATAGAGCCTTCACCATCATTCTTCACTCTAAATGGGACCACTATTTCTAAGACTTCTCTCAAAATAAATTTACGACATGGGCCAGGACATAATGATGCCCCAATTGGGCCATGAACTCAATGTCTTTCGGTTGGCGCTCTTGGAAAAACGCCACCAACTCAGTTGAGCACGACGACAATACTTTGTCTCGTAACATCAAGTCTAACAAGCCATCATAGTCTTTAATTACCCCCTCCATTTCGATCCATCTATTCAGCAGAAGTTTTATCTTTGAGATAAAGTCCTCGAAGTCTTGGTCTGCACCTGGCATCGCGTTTCTAAAACGCGTCCGTTACCTGTCAGCAGTCAGACGAAACTTCCGGAGCAACCTTTCCTTTACTTTGTCGTAATCGGCCCTTTCTTCTAGCGGGAGGCTATAGAAAGTCTCCATCGCAGGCCCCTCTAGCAATGTAGATAACAGAGATGGCCACTGATCTCTGTTAGCCTTCCAGGTCATGCATTCGGCCTCGAATCTCTCAAGGAAAAAATCTAAACTGTCGATTTTATCATTAAAATTCGGCAAACGCAGCCTAAAGGGACGACGAGACCCCCCAGGAGTCGAGTTCTGACCACTCGCACCCACTTCCAGTCTCTTTAATTGTATTTCTTTATCAATCCTCATTCTCTCCTTCTCTAATTCTAACTCTCTCACTTCTCTGATCTTCTTTTCTTCAAATTCTCTATCTTCTCTCATCTTCTTTTCTTCAAATTCTCTATCTTCTCTCATCTTCTTTTCTTGCAATTCTCGCTCCATCTTCTTTTCTTCAAATTCTCTATCTTCTCTCATTTGGCACCCATTTGCCGCCTGGGACAATCTATACCAGATAGTACCGACACCTCAAACCCCGCTGCTCTACCTGGATCACTATCACTACGCCACAACCCTAACCTTGCAATACCTTAAACTGACAAGCCAGACGCAAGCTGCAACTTAATTCTATCACTTTGACACAAATTCTACTAGTAATTGCCACGCTAACACCAACATTAACTTGCAACACGATGTCAAAAACACTGTCCAATCCTCTCTGAACTTGAAAATACCACTGTTGCCTAACTAGGTCACTAGCGTTATCGAGGTCACTCGACCGTAAACAGCTCACTATAACTAACCGACAAACACACTGCCTTGACCTGCAAAGCCAAAATAACTCGCTATCGTTAGCGCTGTAAATCTGAAGGCGTACACAGAATACTAACATAGACGTCTAACGCTCAGTGAGTATACCAACTTCTAGTCTTCCCATGAAGATCTAGGCCCCATGGCCTTTTAAAGACTGGACCAGAGCTCCCCAGTTGTCAAGACCACTAATATTGTGGATTTATAGTAACACCAATACTAATGATAAATAAGGCTCGTCCTTCCAGAGGTACGACCACAACATGTAATGGCTGACACAGCAAGATAACACCTTTCACAGGTACTGCCCTTTAATATGGTATACACACACAAATAAAGGCCTCACACGGCCATGAACAACGTATGAATTACAATACGAAAATACCAATGTAACTTGCCTTACTGCCAGCTCAATTTATCCACATAATGCATTCTAGTATGCCCTACCGAATGAACATTATCGCCGACTATCGCTCACTAGCGAAACACTGTGCCAATGGTACTCTCAACACATAGATACTTTACAACTCTGCTATCTATGGAAAATGTCCACTAGATTCTATCCACATCTAGAATTATAACATATAATCGACTCAGCATGAAATATGGCAAGTACTATAATAATCCAAACATGGCATACAATTCACCACAAGAATGCTGGCGAGTGAAAATATCTGCGACCTCTCTCGGCCGCTGACTAGGAGGGAACTCCCTTTTGCGCCAAAACTTGTTCCAGCTTCCTGTCCGGTCACCTGATCTAGACAAACAGCTTCTCTCAGGGTTGCCAACCACACAAGGTGGGCAATCTGAAATTTCGGCGAAATAGCGCCGTGACAATTGCGTAAAGCAGTGGCTTTAGTTGTCCGACGAAGCCCCTGGTTCAGGATCGTCAATGCGTTTATTTATTTTTTTTTTTGCTTGAAAAAAAGCCTGAAGCGATGACTTAATTTCTGTCAAAATCTTATAGTGAAGGTCCATTGGACACCATAAGGCTAATCTTACAGCTCCTGTAGTTCCTAGTTGTGGTCAGTCTCGCAGGCCTCATCACTGAGATTCTCCTTGTCTGAAAGGATGCACTGCAAATCGCGGATCTCGATTTCTCTTGTAGGAAGCTCTTAATCCTCATTTTCGTTAACTCTGTTTGCTGGCCCAGGTGATCAGCGAATTCTTTTAAGTCTTTACTTCAAATCTCCAAGGATTTCGAGCACTCCTGCTGTTATGCCATCACATGTAACGTCTTCCAAGTTACACCTCTTGTGCCAGTCTTTTAATGTCTTGAATTTAATATTTTTAAACATTATAATAATATTTCTTGATAATGTATCAGAAGTTTTAAAACATACATGTTTTAGTTTGTTCGATTTTTCTATGACCTTCGGATTTCAAAATCGGCGTTATTCTCAATCCACGTTATTATTGAATCGGCACAAATCAAAGTCTACCTGTAATAAGTAATTCTTCACGTGGTTCGCAAATTTATAATTTTTTGTTGGAAACTACACGAGGCGTATCTCCCTGTGCCAAGCCATATTTTGATTCTCAACCCTTTGAAAATAAAGTTCGTTCGTTCGTTCATTCTGATTATTGTTATTATTGATTTTATCTGTCATGTTATTCATTTCACTCATTTATATATACAGTCATGCGCCGCTTAACGTCCACGATACGTTCTGAGAAATAGGACGTTATGCTTTTTGGACGTTGTGCGAACACCATACTTTATACTTGGCAAAGTTATATGGGATACTGTAGTGTACCTGTACTGACTAAATAGCCAAAATACTGTACACATACAGTACTGTATTTCAGCTAATGTACTGTATCTGGCAAGGTAATACTGTCCATATAAAAAAATTGCTGGGAAAAATAACCTCCCTCTACAATTAGTTTATCTAGGGTTTCGACAAAATCTTTTGCTGCCTTAGCATCAGCACTCGCAGACTCACCACTCACTTTCACATTATGAAGCAAAAAACGTTGTTTGAAGCGCTTGAACCACCCAGAACTAGCACTAAACTCGATATTGTAGTCTGGTCCTGCTTTTACTTTAAGCATTTCGAACAAGCTTCGTGCCTTAGCAGTGATCGTCAACGTGCTGAGAGGGATTCGTTTCTGTGTTTGGTCCTCAATCCAGGTCATTAGCAATTTTTCCATATCTGATATAGGTCCCTCTCGCATTTTCGTAAGCTTTGTAGCTTTCAGTGGAACCGATCTTTTAACTGCTTGGAGAATTGTTTCTTTGTTCTTAAGGATCGTCGTGACTATCGAGTGCGACATGCCCAAATCACGAGCTATAGAATTCACTGGCTTTCCACCTTCGTACTGTTTAATTACCTTTTGTTTCACTTCCAAATCGATACAATAAACGCTGCGGTACAGAAAACACCAGGAAGTTTTCTAAGTCCACAATACGCTGAGTTTTTGGTGTACTAGTGAAAGGGCTGTGGCTGAGAGGCGACAGGCGGTGTATATTATAGAGGTTTCAGAATTCCAGTGGCGAACGCGCAGTGGCGTCGGCTTCGCGATGGTGTCTCAGTGTGTGCGACGGAACGAACGGAATAATGTGTCTTCTCTTTGTTACTTTCACAATTGCCTCCACGGCTGGCGGAGTTGTGGATTAAAGTTG
>JAMPIV010004153.1:0-297500 GCA_024509875.1 Oreohelix idahoensis | reverse complement strand
ATTTCTACAATAGGGTTGAGAGTAGTGCCGTAATAGAGGAAAGATTCGGAATGAATCTTCCGTAGAACTGTATTAGGCCCACGAGACTACGGATCTGTTTCTTAGTCTTAGGAATAGTGATGTTCAGTATCTTAGAAGTGTTGTGGTCTTCTGTCTTCAAGAAACCATGACCAACACGATGACCAAGAAAAGAAATCTCACTAAACCCAACATAGCCTTTAGAGGGTTTAGCTGTCAAATTATGCTCACGTAGAGTAGACAACAGTTCATCTAATCCCCGATAGTGATCTTCCCAAGAATCGCTGAAAGACAGATATCGTCCAAGTATGCAATCACATCAGAACGATATGACAAAATTCGACGCATCATGCGTACGAATGTAGCTGGGGCATTCATAAGGCCAAAAGGCATAAAGTTCCATTGGAACAAACCCCTAGGTGTGGAGAAAGCAGTGAAAGGTTTGGCTCGCTCGGTTAGAGGAACTTGCCAGTAACATTTAGACAAGTCAAGCTTTGTAAAGAAACGAGAGTTGGAAAGTCTAGTAAGTAACTCATCCAACAGAGGCATAGGTTCAGCATCGAACTTCGTTACTTGATTTAGTTTACAGTAATCGACGCAAATGCGTATGTTATTGTCTTTCTTTCGGACAATAACCATAGACGACGAGTATGCCGAATTGGATGGTTCAATTATTCCTAACTTTATCATTTCATCCAACTCTTTCTCGACCTGAGTTTGGAAGTGGATAGGAATAGGATAAGATCTGACCCTGATAGGAGTTTGGTCAGTTAATACTATGTCATGTTCAAAGACTGTAGTGTGTCCAGGAATGTCAGTGAGAACATCCTGAAATGTTTGTAACATGGAAGAGATTTGTGACTGTTCCTCAGTTGACAATTTAGGTGAAATTGCAACATTTCCCCATGATTCCATAGAATGAAGTGGAATCATTGGAAGAGGAAGATTAACGTCAGAGAAAGTAGATTCCTCATCCTGTATGACCGACAGAGATGAGTCGCATGAAAGATAGGTTGCAAGTACTCTGGACGTTCATAAAATTCCGTAAGCATATTTATGTGAAAAGTTTTATGCTTTCCGTCAATATCGACGACATAGTCGACATCGGAAATTTTAGATACAATCACAAAAGGACCTTTCCAACCAATAAGAATTCTATTTTCCATGGAAGGAAGTAATATGAATGCTTTGTCCCCAGGACAAAGTTGACGTATGCATCTATTTTTATTTGCGAACTGCCTTGTCTTTGCGTTAGCAAATTCAGATGCGGAAGTTGCTAATTTGCAAGCTTCAATGATTTTCTGCCTGAGAGCAATGACATATTCATAAGAAGATTGAGTGTCATCACTGATATCATCGGCAGCTATTAAATCGTGAAGCAAGGACATTGTGCCGCGCGGACGCGCGCCAAACACGAGCTCGAAAGGAGAAAACCCGGTATGTTCACAAGGAACCTCTCTATAAGCAAAGAGAGCAGCGGGTAAGACTCTGTCCCAATCCTGAGGATGATCCTCAGTTATTTTCCCAAGTAAATTTTTGAGACTTCTATTGAGACGTTCGACTAGTCCATTAGACATAGGATGATAAATACTACTCAGTGACCTCTTAATATTAAGAGTAGACATCACTTGCGACATTGTCTCAGATATCAGTTGGGTGCCATGGTCTGACAAGATTTCCCTAGGGAATCCCAACCGCGAAAATATCAGCCAAAGAGCGTCTGCAATATCGGCAGTCGAAATGCTCTTCAGAGGTATGGCCTCTGGCCATCGAGTACACATGTCAACACATGTAAGAATAAATTGATGTCCTCTGGCTGATTTTATTTTGAAAGGACCAATGATATCTATCGCCATTTTCTGAAATGGACGGATAGGAATATCCGCAGCCTGGATAGGTGCTGCATGGCGAGGACCTTTCGATTTTACTTCTTGACATACTTTACACGAGCGACAATAAAGACGTATGTCTCTGTTTACGAATGGCCAAAAGAAAGCCGCAAGAACTCTCGACTTCGTACGTGAAAATCCCATTTGACCAGCGCATTGGGAGTCGTGAGCATGTTGCAGTATTCTAACTCTCATGTCTTTCTGAACAAGAATTTGTGAATGTATAGACATGTCTGAGTGTTGTACCATACGCACTAGTACGCCATTCTTCATAGTGATCCAAGATTTTTGATCTGTGTTCTTATTTGGGTCACCACTTTTAACTAGAACGAAGAATGTTTTTAACGAAGTGTCTTCTTGTTGACTTTTGATAAAAGAGTCACGTGAAATCACATCATGATCATCTTGATCACATATCTCATCACCTTCGGTCGATGAAGTTTGAAGTATATTCTGTGCCAGTGCTCTCGTGATAACTGCATTAGCAGCTTCCAAGTTATGTTCTTCCCAAGCAATAATCTGCTGCGGGGTACACTCCTTAACCCCGTGTATACGTCCGACGATAAGATCCGCGATAGGATTCGGAAGCAGACACGCTTGGACCTCTCCCGTAAAGAAGGGAGTAGCTATACGGATGATAGCAGTAGAATATTTTTCCACTGTGCCACCAAATGTTACACATTTGATCACTCTTCCAGTGGCACAGGAAGGATCTACAATAGATTGTCTAACCCCAATAGTGGTACATCCAGAATCAAAGAGGACTGAGACTGGATCATTATTCACTAGACCCATATGTAGAATAAGAGATCCTCTCCCGTCATGCGCCGCTGCGGCAGGAAGAGCGGGCAGAGGGTGACCGCAACTCAAGGTGGATATAGTAGTAGGTTCAAATAAAGTGGTGCACTGTGGGCATTGAGATGCTCTCCCAAAATCAAAGGCAGAACAAGTAATAGCACTAGCGTTAGGTTTACTATTGTTTTGTTCATTACTAACTCCTTGTGACTCTTGTTCAGCACAGTTAGCATGATGACATGATCTATTATTATTGTGCTGCCATCTACCTCGATTATTATTTCCTTTGGAATTATGGCAACTACCCCTATTGCTATTATTATTTTGGTTTGAACCGCAGTTTTCACAATTGTGATTGTGATTTACACCTTGATGAGAATATCTATCAGACTGATATTACTGTCTTCCTGAAGAATTATGGCGAGGATAGTTTTTATTGTGGCTACCTCTTCGAAAGTTACCAAATTTGTTGGAACCATAATTATGAGGGCTATCAGATCGCCTCCAATTCCTAGAAGACGAGCCTCTATGGGATAAATCACCTTGATCCTGTCCGAAGTTACGCTTACTTTTCTTATCAAAGTTGCGATGAGTACCTTTAACTTTACCTCCGAAATTAGAATTGTATGGAGTCGCAGAAGCCACGGGTAAACCTTCTTTAATCTTAGTATTGCTAATCGTTTGTTGTGGATGAGCAGTGACATATTGGCAACAATATTGTTCCATTTCTTTTATGTCCTTAGGTTTACGTTCGTGTATAAAGGCAAGAAAGGACTCATTAACAGATGGCATTACTTTGTCTCTAAGTAACAAGTCCATAAGTGCTTCATAAGTATGTTCAGTCTTAGACAACTCAATCCATCTAGTGAAAGTAAGACGTATCTTTGTAACAAAGTCTGAGAACTCTACACCAGCTTCTGGTAACATAGTCTTAAAACGAAGACGGTAATCCTCTTCTTTAAGCTGATATCTTTTCAATAAGGCTGCTCTGACAACTTCATAGTGAGTCCTATCATGTTCCTCTATTGCCATTATAATATTTAATGGTCCACCTGTAAGTAAATTCAACAGTTGTCCAACATATTGTGCCTTATCTACTTTATGTGTTACGCAATTAAGTTCTAGTCTATCCAGATAGAACGTTATGTCATCTTTTGAAGGATTAAAAGGAGGAAGTTTGACCTTATAGTCATGACCTTTTACGTTCGAAGAAGTTGCTTGAGAACTACCCATATTTGTCACTTTTAATTTCTCTATCTCCAAAGCCAAGAGTCTTTCCTCGTGTTCCATTTTCTGTTTTTCTTTCCTCTCTTCTGCTTCTCTTCTTCTCCTCAAATTCTGTCTCTTGCTGAATCTTTCTCTCTTCAGCTTCTCTTTGTGACTTTTTCTCCTCAAATTCTCTCTCTTGCTGAATCTTTCTATCTTCAGATTCTCTGTCTAGCTGCGCTTGAATCTTTTCAGCCTTTTGTGCTTTGGCATATTGAGCAAGCGCAAACTCATCCAATTTCTCATCAATTTTGCCAAGGGCTATCCCTTGCGCGATAAAGTAATCTAATGTAGACATCCTGTCTACAAATGTGTTGTCAATATCTCTGAAATAGCAACACAAGTTATCCCAACCTAATTGGGAGATAAGTCTTTTATAAAGACTAAGTACAATTACCTTGTTTATAAAGTCACCAGCAATCAGCTCAGTATATAATTTGCATCATATAATAACAGTACATGATCAAGTATACATGAAGACTATATATATCAACAATATCACGATAACTAAATAAAGACAAGCATCTAAACAAACGAAAACATTCGCAGAGGTCAAAAGAAAATAAAGCTTAACTAAATAAAATGTTGTAAAAAATTACAATGATAACAGCGAAAAATTCACAATAATACAATGACAACACAGTGTATAAACAAAAGGGTGTATAGAAATAAACAATAGAAAAGAGAAGGCAGACAAATACAAACAAAACGAACCAAAAACTAAAGTATGGAGAAAAAATAACGAAAACAACACTAACGCATCTCGTCATAGCTAAGAAAAAAAATAAATAGCAACAAAAGTCGCTTGCAATTTCCACTGTGGGAAATATGCACAATCCCTATAGAACGCTTACAGTAACCCTCGGTTGAGTGGGATATTTACTGTAAGACCCTCTAACCTTTGAACCCGCAGAAAAAAAACACACTAACTAAACAAGTAAACAAAGAACAAGTAAACAATAGAATGCATACAATGAATGTGTAAAGAGGAAGGCTCAGTTGCACACAAAATAAAGGCACAGTTTAACACGTAAAATAGGCCACTTATCTTAAACGCAATCCTCTACAACCGCAAAGATGCAGTTCAATGCAGTACACTTGTAAACACACTGGTAGACGTTCCACCGTTGAAGGTCACCCTAACTTGACAACCGATGTAGTAGTCTTCAAAGTGAAGCTATCAAACCATACTCGACTTCAGTTGAGAATGTTTGTAGAATGTCGTAGTAAACAACAGGTTGAACTGTTCTATGTTTACAATCCGAGCTTGCACGTAAACTTGTGACATGAACTTTGACACATATGTCCATCAACGAATGTCACAGTGTTAAACAAATTCGTCAGCAACTGTGGTCTATGTAGCACTCTTGCAGCAGCTGTGGTCCATGTAGCAATTCTGCAGCAGCTGTGGTCCATGTAGCGATTCTGTATCATACATAAATGTTTACGTCGGTCAGCAGACGTTGACCTATTTCCTATTGTCCTGTGTAGCTGACAACTAACTGTCAGTCTTGTCTTCTGGATGTATAAATCCAGATGTGGGCAGGAAAATACTTGTCGTTGACAAAAAACCCACGAATCTGGTCCACCAGATGTAAAAGTCTAACTTTACTGTCTGTTTAAGGCTGGAGATGCAGAGATGTAACGTTCTATTCGTTCCAGATGTATAACTGCCCGTTTGTGTTCGTGTGTTGTAAAGATGGCAGAGTGGGCGTGTCACAATGATGTGGTGTAATCTAGGTCACCGGCATGAGGTGCCGCCAGGGTATAGTAAAGACACACATAGTATTAGCATACATGTAAATACAGACGTGTAGTGCTTGTATAAGACTGTGGTTGATCGTGTAGGTGAGTGAATAGTAGTGCTGACTACACGAAGGCCGTATAGGCTCTTGGACGACTTCACATAGACTCACACAACCACGAGTAGAAGTCAGTGAAGTAGGGAATGCTGCTGACGTTTACAATATTTATTCATGACGTACGATAATATGATGATGGACGAAACAGTCAATAGTACCAGATCATGGACATTATATGTGTAGTTATGAAGGTTAACATCAGGCATCACAGATCCCGAACAGCTTAGACATGTAGCAATGTCTTGACCAACAATTACTGTTCATGCAATAGCTATAATCCCTGACTGAGCCCCGTCAGGTAAGCCCTAGCAAATATATTGCCTAGTACGGGCGATATCAGTTATTTAACAAAGTCAATGCTATTGTCCTACAACTAGCAAAAGACTTCATTCTGGCCTCACATGCCAGGTACTTCATTCTGGTGAAGAAGATTGGCCGTAAACACGGACCAATTTAATGGCGACGAAATCAGGCCGCAGGTCGCGGGCCTCGATAATCAGGTGACTCTCAGTTTACATAAACTTCTGAGAATAAATGTATTTCTGCCAAACAATATTCCGTCTGCATTGCTGATCCATAAAGTTGATTCTTAGGCTTATATGTATAACAGGTCAACCCAGACCTAGTCTTTCAAATATGTAGCCATACTGGGGTACAGTATATTAACTCCTCGTGAGCTTCGCTCACTATGTCGCCATCAGCGATAAATGTACCTTTAAGATCTAATCGAGACGAAAAAGATCGAATAATGTTTCAGTTACCTTCTCATAGAATCCTTACACTCTAAGGTAACACAACATAAAGAATCACTCAGGGAAGGAAGAATGACAAAACAGTCATTCCCAGATTTTCCAAATCCATATCGAAACTTGGCAGAGAGAAATCTACGGATCGGTACATCCGTTCTAAGCCTCTCGTACACTCTCCTTGAATCATCAGTCTCTCGGTCTTTGCGCCAAGACCTGCGCATGCCCAAAGAGCATAGACCAGATCGAGGCTAAACCAGACCAGGCGTTTCCGCCCAAACGGGTGGTAAAGATACTCCGTATATGGTCCTATAAATAGACTTAAGACATGTCAACCATAAGACATTGCCTGAGACAGGACAACATAAGACAGGGGAAGATAATCACCAGTCAAACCTGTCACAGAAAGATAATAAACAGTTATCTCTCTTTGATCACATTAAACCAAACATAAATTAGGTTGGTGTTTTTCTCACCGTCAAAAATGACAGCAACAGTGTTTAATTGGATACTTGTTAACGATGTGAATATTGATGCCTTTCTTATGTTGTTGTGCTGATATACATTATTTTCATATATTTTCTTCTTTCAAGAACCTTTAATAAATTTTACTCATTTATTAACGCGCTGTTCACGACTATTCATCCATACTTAATATTGCAAGCTCTTACTATGGTCTCTAGTTGACAAGAGAAAAGAGAGAGAGCGGGTGGTGCTAAGACTATATAAGTGTGTTGAGGCTTGGAAAGAGAGATAACTTTAATGAATCTTCTTCCAGGTTGGTCTCAAGTTCACCCTACTTACACATTATCTATGTGTAATCAATAATTTTGTCAGTTCCCTCTCATTGTCGATTTCACTACAATTGTCTAACTCGACAAATACTCTAGTACTTTAACTCAAGCACGACAAATGGCTAGTTTGGGCGATAGCTCCCAGCACTTCATTGTTAAGTGTAGTTGTTGTTCTAGTCTGCTGTATTGAATGTTATATTTGTGAGTTCAAGGGTGGACGGGTGGTGAGTTTAATTCTTTTTTTTCTTACTTGTGGGAAAAGATTGGATTAGACTGATCCTTTCTAGGGTGTGGCTGCGTGTGTTTAGTGGTGGAGTCAGGCAGAAGGGTTTCCTGCGACTGCCCTTCTTTACATACCAAGCTCAGTATTTGTTAAGGTGTACTGGTGTGGTTTGTAGTTACGATGTTCTGTACATTCAGTAATTCTATTCTTGTGTTTAAGTGATGTTATCTCTCGTTCCTTCTTGCTATCTTGTAAATACGTTAACGGGTATCCCTTGTTTTCGTTCGTTGTCAGTCACGCATTGTATATATCAGTCTATCCCTGCTCGTACCTTGTCTGTCATCTTATTTCTCGTGACTGGTAGTTATCGTAGTGTTTAGTGTGTGTGTGTGTTATCATCTGTGGAATGTTCATTTTTGCCAATTGTAAACATACTGAATAGAACTGAAATACTATCAGAGTACATCACCAGTATGGATGCTAGTAAGATAATGTGGTGTAAAAGCTGACTTTTTGTTCAATTTTCGTGCCGGTGCTACTTACAGTTGTGAGGTGGTATAGGACCAAGCAAAGACATAACAAAACAGAATGAACAAAGCAAGAACTGCCTTTTTTAGCCTAAACAACATCTGGAAGTCCTCTCAGCACAGCACAAGCACAAAATTAAGATTATATCAGAGCTGTGTGCTTTCTGTGCTTTTCTATGGTGCGGAAAGCTGGAGAGTTACAGAGAAGGAAATGTCGAAATTGTCCTCTTTTCACACAACATGCCTAAGAAGAATTCACCGAATCTTTTGGCCGAATACCATAACCAACCAAGATCTGCTTACTCAGAGCAAGCAAGAGGACATACACACCATCAAAGCTGGCAGACGCTGGAGCTGGGTTGGCCATGTCCTCAGAAGAGATCCCGATGCCATCACAAGAACAGCTATGCTTTGGACCCCTGAAGGAAAACGAAAGAAAGGCCAACCAAAAACAACTTGGTGGAGGCTGAGATGCAAGGAATGAACCAGAGTTGGGAAACTGTACGAAGGATGGCCACCGATCGAGCAAAGTGGAATAAATTTGTTGTTGCACTACAAGACGCCACTAGGCGTGATGGCTACTGACTACTTTAACGGTTGGCAGATAGGATCAAAGAAGAAGAAAGAATAGGACCAAGGGGTATTATCAGCTAGGAAGATATAACTATCGACTATAGTAAGAGTCTTTTCAGGTGCATCACAGAGATTAAGAGGTCGGAAGGACCAAACGTAGAGAGTAAGTAGACATAAGCCAAGAGGCAGAGAACGGTCATACTGTATTGAGTGGTGAAATGGGTTATATAATGAAGCACATTAAAAACGCTCCACTGTTATATATACTGATGCCGAGAAGCTGAAAAAAAGTGTAGGAATGGATTTTCCCCGTGTTTGCCATGAGGTAGAGAGCGAATGGCTGCTGAAATGGAAACTGCATGATTCAACCCACGGGTTTGTGTACAGACTACATGAAAACAATGAAAGTTACACGTGCAACATGATTCCCAACAGCTATGACCCTGAAAATGTGTACGCGTTGTGGCAGTATACTCGGTATAAAAAGGCCGTTGAGACAAAACACCCAGTACATGTGCTTGAAATGCCACGACTATCTGAAAACGACCGCCAACGAGCCATTGGTATGTTGGACACCAGAATGAGCTCGCGGGCCATTGCCAGAAGGATGAATTGCCACCACAGCACCATTTTACGTCTCAATAAACGTTACGGAACCACTGGCAGTGCCTGGGATAGACTTCGGAGTGGCCAACCACGAGTTACTACCCCTGCGCAAGATCGTCATATTGTGCTGAGTCACCTAAGGAATCGTTCTCTCCCGGCAAGTCAAACAGCAAGAGCAATAGTGGGTAGACGTGGGCAAGTCTCTCGAATGACAGTCATACGACGACTCAGAGATACAGGCTTTACTGCAAGACGACCTTATGTTGGGCTAAACTTGACTCCCAAACATCGTCAGCAGCGCCTACAATGGGCAGAGCAACATGTCAGATGGACTAGACTGCAGTGGAATGCTGTCCTATTCACAGATGAGAGCAGATTCAACATATCCTTTGCTGATGGACTTATGCGGATTTGGCGACGGTGTGGAGACGCTTTGCAGATTGCTGTGTTCGTCAGCACAACCGATTTGGAGGTGGCAGTATTCACATTTGGGGAGGATTCAGTTTTCATCATTGCTTGCCTCTTCACGTCTTCCGTGGAAATGTTAATGCTGTGACATATCGAGATGAGGTTCTGGATGCATTGGTTGCTCATGCGTTCACAAATTATCCAGACTTGCAGCATCTCCAGCAGGATAACGCACGTGCGCACACCGCATGCATTACGCAGCAATATACACAGCAGCAGAACATTGTGACGATTGATTGGCCTGCCCTATCACCAGACTTGTCCCCTATAGAACATCTGTGGGACGAGCTTGGACGCAGAATCTACAGGCAAGGTTCTCCAGCTAATCTGCAACAGCTCGAAGCTGCTCTTACACGTGAATGGGACTTGATTCCCCGGAATTTTCTTCAGAGACTTGTGCGTTCCATGCGGAGCCGCTGCCAAGCTTGTTTGCAAGCACACGGTGGACATACCAGATACTGAGGATAGTGTGAATGAATTTTTTTATTTGTTGCATTTTTGGTTTTCTCTCTTGCCTGTACAGAATGCAATGAATTTCATAACAATCAAATGTACAAATTAATGACCAGCATGGATTCATAGGAAAATGTATAAAGATTCCAAATATGTAAACTTGTAAACACTTATATTTACATTTCACACTTTGTCCCTGGTGTTGCGTTTTTAATGTGCTTCAGTATATATATATACATTCATATGGTTGTACTTTGAGCAGTAACATTGTTATTTATATATCATTACTACATACTTTTTAAGCAGAGAAGTATGTGTTGAGATAGGTGAGTTAACTTGGAGTACATGTTATTGAATAGTTGCATAGGAGCACTGAATTAAATTTGCATACATTGAGATTCTATAGTAAAAGGAGCAGAGCTATAGATAGTATTGAGTATCGTGAGTGTACATCATGGACTTACAGGGTTTCATTCTGATAGGCAAAGAATGTGGGTGCACTGGGAAAGAAATGATGGATTTTGCCAAGGCAGAATATCAGTCAGAGGAAATTCAAGAAGCTTTGGAAAAGAAGAACATTGAGAAGCAGAAACAGGAAAGAAATGATCGCGCTGAAGAATTAGAGCTCAAAAGAAGAGAGTTCGAATTACGAGAAAAGAAGATAATGTTTGGAAACAGAGAGAGTTCGAACTACAAGAAACGAAGATAAAAGAGGATAGAGAGTAGAATTAGAAAAGGAGAAAATGAGATTAGCTGTGGAGGAAAAAAAAACTAGAAGCTGATAAGGTAATACAATTAAAGAAATTAGAAGTGGATGCGAGTAGTCAGAACTCTGACTCCGAGGGAGTCCCATCGTCCCTTTAGGCTGCGTCTGCCGAATTTTAACGACAAAATTGATAGCTTGGACTTCTAACTTGAGAGGTTCGTGGCCGTTGCGTGGCCTGGAAGGCTAACTGAGACGAGTGGCAATCTCTGTTATCAACATTGCTAGTGGGGCCTGCGAAGGAGACTTTTTATAGCCTCCCGTTGGAAGAGCGGGCGGATTATGACACGGTGAAGGAACGGTTGCTCTGGAAGTTCCGTTTGACGGCTTACGGGTACCGGACGCGGTTTAGAAACACTATGCCAAGTGCAGATCAAGACTTCGAGGACTTCATCTCGAAGATCAAGCTTCTGCTGAATAGATGGATCGAGTTGGAAGGAATTACAAAGGACTTAATGGCTTGGTTGATCTAATGCTACGGGACAAAGTGTTTTCGCCTTGTTCTACTGAGTTGGTAGCATTTTTCCAGGAACGACAACATAAGGATATTGCTTCTATGGCCCAATTGGGGCACCATTATGTCCTGGCCCATCCGGGCAAACCCATCCATCGGTCTGGTCTGTCTGACGCCTTAGTTGCAGGTGTCAGCAAAGCTCAGAGACAACCATGGCAAAATCAGTCAGGCGATGCAGACAGGTGCCAAGAGCAGAAGAACGATAGGTCCTCCCGTCCCTATCAACCACGCAGAGGGAATTATGGTAACTTCCGATCACATCGGAGTTGCTGGTCGAACTGGCACAACCGACAGTGGAGAAGTGATAGCGACGGAGGAGAGCGCCAAACGCGAAAGCAGGTGCGCGTTGTGGAGTGTCGAGACGAAGATCGGTTTTACTATAAAACAAAACCTTCCAACCGGAGGAATGGATCCGCAGATAGCCGATCATCCGACTCCGATGCGCGGTCTTCACCAGCTAACAGCTCCAGCAATAATCCACGCGAGGAGTCAAAAAGGGAACGCAGATGTTCCAATTGTAATGGCAGGGGTCATTATGCTGACGTGTGTACTACCCCAATTGAACACGCGAATTCCGCGTTTATGTTGGACACAGTCAACAGCGAGGACTGTGTGGGGAGTCGACCTCTATTCCATTCGAACGAGAATATTGTGTTACATTGTGGGCATGCGGTACCATGTCTGCCAGTGGTCCATGAGACTGGCAAGGTGGTACTCCACAAAGGTGTGGTGGAGAAGAAACCAGTCTCGGTGTTGAGGGACACTGGATGTACCACAATCGGGGTGCGTCGTTCGTGCATCGACGAATGCTGCCTTACAGGCAAAACTGTGAAGTGTACCACGTTTGGGGGCAAAGTTGAGTCTTACCCCCAGGCGTGTGTTAATGTGGACACCCCATTTCTATCAGGGAGAGTGAACGCATTTGTCCTTGAGAATCCAGT
The DNA here is from genome assembly GCA_024509875.1 of Oreohelix idahoensis. Lineage (NCBI taxonomy): Eukaryota > Metazoa > Mollusca > Gastropoda > Stylommatophora > Oreohelicidae > Oreohelix > Oreohelix idahoensis. Next base: position 285,062 of record JAMPIV010004153.1, on the reverse strand, counting down.
TGCCGATTTGATCGTCGGCAATGTACGGGGAGTGCATAACGCCAGATAGGGGCGAAAGCAGGGTCTCAGCAACACCGAAGTTCCGGGGTGGACGATCAGGTTGTCGATGTATCACCATCTGAGAAGAAAGTACATCTGAGACGGGGTTTGCAGCAGGCGCCCATGAATACTCACAGTCCGGGGCCGTGGGACATGAATCGGAACAGTAGAGGGATATCTGAGGGCCTGATAGCTAGTGACCGCAAGGAATGGGTCCGCAATATCCCCGAGTGCTAGCTGGCGCGCACTCAGATGTGCGTTTAATGAGGTCGCGCCGGTTAGGTCGTTGAGGTATTGTCATTGCGAGACAATACCTAGGTTGCACTAGTTACTTTCGCGAATAAGTGGGGGGCACGTGATGCAGTCAGGTGGAAGCACATGTCGTTGCTCCATAACCACCTGCTGATAGTCCAGCAATAGCAAGGGACAGGTATCGGGTTCGCGTTCAGTTAGGGTGTTTCGGTTAACGTGAACCGAACTGTAGAGTCTGACCCACGCTACCAGTACTGTTCTGATAAAATATAAGTTGTTCTGTACAGCTTTATAATGTAGTGAGGGTAACTGAGGAGGTGGATTTTAAATGTTAAGATCTTGTTTGCTGCTAAATGTTTTGCTTATGAATTTCATGTATGATGGCGCCATAAAGGCAATTTAGTATATGTTTAAACCGTGTTACGAAAGATTGTTGGTGCTATTTGGGTATCAACTGTAATGTTTGCTTATGTAAGAGTTGATATTAGTGTACAGCGCACTGTGTTATGGTTGAGCAGGGGCGGACAGTCGTTGTCATTTTTCACGACTGCCAGAACCATGGGTAACATCCTTCATACTCATGTTGTATTTTCGGTTGGTTGGAGAATTTAGTAACGACAATGGTAGTGGAGAACAATGACACTCTCTGTTCATATGAGGATATGCTGTTAGTGGAATACGGTCGTCCAGACTCCTTCGGGGGTCGGGCGAAGCTTCCTTCTGATGGAAGAAAACTTAGTTTTCTTTCTTAAGTAGGGGGGGGGGGGTTGGATGTCACAGCGTTATTTTATTTCGCAGTGCATCTTATGTATTATGGTCGGCGATAGGTCACTCGGAAAGGCTGAGGTTAGCCGAACTGGTGAGTCATGTGACTACCGGAAGTTGGGAGAAAAGGGCGCAAAATTAGGGAATGAGAAACTAGCCTTCTTCCAGGAAGGACGTATATTTTCCCTTTTGCCAGCGAGATCGCTGTGTGGTTGATATTGTCCACTGTAAGCTGAGTGCCTGCCATATTTTCGGACCTTGGAGATAATTACGTTGTAATTCTAGAGCAGTGTAGGGTCTAGATTGAATTATCTACAGGCCGTAGTTTGATAATAGATTGATGATTTTTGAGTGTGTCATTTTCATAGTTTGCCGCTCAGGTGAGCGATATTCATTGCATTGATTTTTTATAATTCATACCTTCAAGTATGAAGGCGATAGTTTAAGGTGCTAAGGCATGTTTTCAGTGGTTTTCACATTAATGTATCTGATGCGTGTGATGGCCGTGTGAGGCCTTATTGTGTGTGTAAAGTAATAAAGGGAAGTACCTGTTGAAGGTGTTCATTTCTTATGTCAGCCATTGTTGTGTGGTATACTCTTAGAAGAACGAGCCTTTATTTATTAACATAAATCCACACTGCAGTGGTGTAACCAGTGGAGTGTTCTCCACTGTAAGTGGTTCCTGACAGTAGTTAGGGCTCCCAAGTTCAGGAATGTTATTGCGTTGAATAGCGTCAGTTCAGTTTGCCAGGTTCGTGGATATTCTGAAAATCTGGGTATGTTCGTAAATTTAATAAGTGGTGTAAGAATTTTAGCTAATAGAGTTAGTAAGTAAGAGTAAGCTTTCTTCTGGGATTTAATTTTATTGGTAGCCAGTAGTTGCCATCCACTGCCGACTTCTAAAAAGCTAGAGCCCGTGTGGTGTAGGTTTTGTTGCAATTATACTATGTCTAGCTAGCGAGTTCTATGATTTCGTGGCGCGGGTTTGAGATATTAACGGTTGAGATTAGGGGCTTAGGTTAGACGAGAGCACTGTGTAACGTTATAACGAGTTCAGAGTAACCACAGTTTATTATGATAAATAGAAGTGTATGTACGCTGGTTTTTTGTGGGTGCCTGAGAAACGGGTATAATTAATGTAATTCAGAAGGAAAAGGGGTGAGGAGTGTTTAATATTCTTATATATGGTGTAGGCCTTTGTGTGTTAATAAGTTGTGCTATTTGTTAATGTAATTCAGAAGGAAAAAGGGGAAAGAGTGTTTAATATTCTGATATTTGGTGTATGCATTTGTGTGCTAAATAAGTTGTTCTATTTTGATAACCTCTCATGGGCTGCCTTTAATATAAGAATAGTGCAGGGGAGGAGAAGGAGTGAGCGTTAAGTCTGACCTGGGGTCAGAAATAATACTTAGAGATGGGAGCTTGTATTTAAGAAAGTTTTATTATGGTATGGGAAATGGGGTGTAGGTAAATCTTGGTTGTTAATGTGTTTTGAATTATGTATTTTTTGAATTGGTGTAAACAAGTTGTTATTTTGTCTTACATCGATTCACGGCGGAGGGTAGGTAACCCTAAGCGATTACTCTTGGCAGAGTTGTAGAAAGAAGGATAATGATGCTTCTATCTCAAGGTAGTTTTCATAAGATATTTCAGAAGTCAAGAACAATGCTGTATTGAGCAGGGCAATTGTTAACTTATTTCTGATTCGCCGCCTTTTATGAAGAATTAAGCAATTGTTAATTTCAGCTTGTTCAAGCCCCCATCCTGATTTACTCAGTGCAATCCTTTTTATTATGGTATAGCTCTGTTTAGAGTGTAATTAGTAAATTGACTGAAAGAAACATGCTGTACATTCAAAATGACTAAATGGACGTTAAATTTGTATATTTACAAATAACAAATTTCATAATCGACTAAGTTTTAACAGTTTAAAAAATTTGAATAATCTTTAACAAAAAATACTCATCATCGTCCGATGGTAGTGTTTTACGAAAGAAGTCACTTGGCAGCTTTTAGGTTTGACTTAGCTGCAAATGGTAGTTTCTTCTCCCGCTGAGTTTTTGGGTTCTATGCAGATAGGTCACTGCAGATCTCGCGTCTCTGGTCAAGATTAAAGACGTAGCCCGTGCCAAGTAAGATCATGGAGTAACTGAAAAGCTGGCCCCTCGTCGCTAAGTCCCTCCGATGATGGTGTCTAGATCGACGTCAGTCCACTTGTACCCTCACTTTGTTCCAGAGAGATCAGTACCCTCAGCTGGTACCACCAACTAATATGGTAAAAGAAGAGAAACGCATACCCTCTGAGTATTGAGTTTCCCGACACATACTTATGTGGCCCCATCTTCCTATTCCACCATCCCATGTACCTCAGACTATACCCTCGATGAGAATTAAGCTTAATCGCTCGACATAAAACTTTCTTCACATTTGAATAGAATAGCGTTATATTTACTTTACATTCAAATGAAAAGGTTAATAGTACAGATAGGATATGTTTACATTTACATCTCCACTGATTGAAAAATGTTCACAATATAGATTGAATACATTTTCATTTACATCTACTTACTTACTTAGTCGTTTCCCTTCTACCGTGAGGTGTAGAGGTTTGGAAGAGAGAGCGCCAGACTATCCTATCGGCTGTCTTTCTCCTAGAATGGTTCCATTCTAGTCCTCGGTCCTTCAAAGATTGTCTAATGTTGTCCTCCCAGCGTACTCTGGAGGTCTGGATCCCTGGCTCTTTGTTTCCCATGCTTGTCGTGGTAGCCGATCTTCTCCCATTCTGCAGACATGGCCAAACCATCTTAGTTGGGACTGTTTTACTTGGGTCTGCAGGGGGTGGGATTTTAGGCCTTGACGTATCGTCTGATTGCGGACCATGTCTCTTCTTTTTACTTCAACCACCTTCCTCAGATACCTCATTTCTGAGGTTTGGATCTGGCTTTTGTGGGTTGTAGTCATTGTCCATGACTCACATCCATCTACACTGGTTGAAAAGCTTGAAACTTTCATTAATTTTAAAGTGAATATGTTTACATAGACATTTACACTGGTTTGATTCTGTAAATATTATAATATCAATGTACATAATTTCTTTTACCTTTCTCTCCCTGCTCCATATGAAACTTCGGACTACCCATGCTTTTTAGTTCTCTTTAAGAAACTAGCAATAAATCAGTCACCAACCCCTGCAGTGGTGGTTATGAAATCATCATTCTATATACAGAGGTTCTTCTCTTCTTCTTCTTCTTCCGTCCTTAGCCACCGACCGTCAAAGCAGTCAGTGGCCATTACGCCTAGTGGCGTCTTAGGGCAACAGCAGATAGGTTTTCTTTGCCATTGTTTCCCATCACGCCTATTGGCGTCTTTAGGGCAACGGCAAATCAATCCATTTGCTGTTGTTTCCGTAATCGAAGTGACTGGCAAACGGGTGATCAGCCCGTTGGTATATACAGAGGTTGCCAGCCTCAAATGACTTGGACATCCACTAGCAATTTCCACATATTAATATTCACATAGCAATTTATACATATTAGTTCACATGTTAGTAATGAAACATAGAGAATTTAATATGCACAACTTACGCCAATCTTGGGTCACAGACTTTATGCTCACATGAATAAAGTTAAGGCACTAGCCGATGCCTTTTTACATGTTTCTGGGGTGTTGGTATGTTAACAATGAATTCCCACTATGACTCCGTGGTTTAGATTCCTCAGATTCCGATTGTCCGTGTTAAATGGTAGAGTTTATTCTGGGCTCCAAAGTCCTCAAAATTGCTCAAAGTCCAGACTGATATATGGAATTGATTCTAGTCTTAACTCTTGCAAGTGGCGCCTTGGCAAGCGATTCTTACAGTCTCTTGAAACTGCAAAAAGGTCAGGTTATTTTGCCTGTCCTCCCACGCATTTGTTTGTTACGATGCTAAACAGGGCTCCAATCGTTTCAAACATGCGTGTTTAGGTGGGGTAATTTCAAAATTATTTCCGCATGAAATTCTTGCGTGATGTCAAAGGTCACCTCTTCCAAATATGGACGTAAAACCTCCGAATATTCACGTCAGTTATTACAAATAACTTCTTCTTACTTTTATATCAAGTAATATGTTCGTAATAAGTCGTACAGGAAAAGATTATGTCATTCCAGTGCGCTGACAAATAGGTTATCTACCAGTAGTGGCTATCAAACTGTCAGCGTTTTACCATCTTGGCGAAGAACGCACCCTGGCCTTATCAGCAATTAAGCAAATGCGCTGGGCAATTTTAGTGTTAATCCGGCGCGGCCAAGGTTTGGTACACGAGAATATTACCAACATGACTGTCGTTCAATATTGCATCGCCTGTCTACTCTCTCAGCAGGGATAGTCAGGTTAACAGACAAGACGAATTATTACTGAAAGGAGTGAAAGAATGTTTGAAAATACAGAATATCTGCTACATAGCAAAGAAAGAAAGAGTTGCCGACCATTTAAAAGCACGCAATTAGTCAGTGCAGCAAAGTGAACTGATTACTTCCGCAGTGAAGCAGTGATCGACCCCTAATAATGTCACAGTAGGCCAAATAATTGCTTCAACCCAGGTTGTTGCCTGATAAGATGCTATTTTGCACATGACGTGTCAGAAAATGTCAATCTGGTTACTGATTAAGACATGGACAATGAGGTAATAATCTCCGCTGGATGAAATTGGTTGAACAATTTCAAAATAGCAAATGCGATATTGAAGAATGCGAAGCGACGTAATTGCTTCCGCTTAGATTTGCTGTAATGGATAATTACTATAAGTTGACAATTTGAGGAGATATTATTAGTGATGATAAATATAGGAAGAAGTGAATCTATAAACATCATAGGCGAAACGAAGGAGGCAATACTTTATATGGGAGTGAATTTTGAAAAAAATCAAATCTTATATGTCATGAAGGAATTTTCCATGAGAGCGATGGGAGATAAAACCTCTACCAATGTCAAACACTTTAATATGATTGGCATGGCATGAAAATGTTAAGATAGACTTCTCTGATTGGACTTTACCGCCAAATATCAACGTGGAAGCGTGGACCTAATGTTGCTTAAAATCCAGCACAGTCTAGACTACTGCTTCTTCAACTCGTCAGGAAGACAGCTCAGACATACCAGGATATAGAATAGAATCAGGATTCTAACTTAAAGGACTGGACAACGTAATTGGGGGTCTGCTGGACTTAGACAGTAAGAAAACTTTACCTTTTATAATACAGAAAGCCCGGAGTATTAGGAACTTGAATACGAAATCATAGTGGGATTTTACTTAAGAGTAATACCGCAGACCACGAGTAAGAAGCATCTTAACCGAGTTGCCCGACACTATTCACCCGAGCAAGAAGTGTGTATCTCTGAAGGTTATTAGGGGTAAGTTGTACATTTTATCATTTTATTTTTTGCATAGCGTCCAAATGACAGACTTATTAGAGAATTGGTCTCTTGAAGCAAAGGTGCCGGGTTCGAATCACGATACCGACATGCTGAAGTCTACCCAGCTGTAAATGAGTATCTGACCAGAGTCAGGGAAGGAAAAGACAGCGAGGAAGGGAACTGGTTTCTCGACCTCTCTATGCTGGATCAAGTATGGTGAAGTCTCTAACACTACAATTTCCATAGGGTGGGTTTGAAAAAAAATCGAAAAAAGGTGATTCGTCTTACGAGGACAAAAGACAAAGAAAATAGTCTACGTTACGGCCACAAGGCCTTCGTCAGGAAAGGAAAGAAAGTGAAGTCTAGATAGGACACATAAAAAACTTAATAAAATAATAAAATAAAAACTGGGTACTTCCCTGAAGGCAAGAACCGAAATTCGCTGTCTGTTGAAGAGCGCGTGGCTGAACAGAAAGCGACTTCCGCCGCCGGGTGTACACAATACATACTGAAAAACTAAAAAACGAAACCGGACAATAAACTATCCAACGGGATAAAAGTGGGGACTGGAAATAGAAGAGGACAGAATGAGTGGGAGATAAATAAATATGAAATTAAAAAATGTATATGGCATACAAATAGAAGAATAGGATAAGAGTGGAAAGAGTCAAATAGAGCAAGAGAGGAAAGGGTGACCTCAGACAAAGGTGTGAAAAGTGTTGAGACCGGCTGGTTTTAGACACCCCATGCGGTGTATAAGACGGTTCTCAAGCTGTTCTCGGCTGGCAGTGTCAGAGGAGCAGGATCGGATCGCTGTGACCTGGATGTCGATGGGACCATGGTGGTCAGGACATCCAGGTCACAGCGATCCGATCCTGCTCCTCTGACACTGCCAGCCGAGAACAGCTTGAGAACCGTCTTATACACCGCATGGGGTGTCTAAAACCAGCCGGTCTCAACACTTTTTACACCTTTGTCTGAGGTCACCCTTTCCTCTCTTGCTCTATTTGACTCTTTCCACTCTTATCCTATTCTTCTATTTGTATGCCATATACATTTTTAAATTTCATATTTATTTATCTCCCACTCATTCTGTCCTCTTCTATTTCCAGTCCCCACTTTTATCCCGTTGGATAGTTTATTGTCCGGTTTCGTTTTTTAGTTTTTCAGTATGTATTGTGTACACCCGGCGGCGGAAGTCGCTTTCTGTTCAGCCACGCGCTCTTCAACAGACAGCGAATTTCGGTTCTTGCCTTCAGGGAAGTACCCAGTTTTTATTTTATTATTTTATTAAGTTTTTTATGTGTCCTATCTAGACTTCACTTTCTTTCCTTTCCTGACGAAGGCCTTGTGGCCGTAACGTAGACTATTTTCTTTGTCTTTTGTCCTCGTAAGACGAATCACCTTTTTTCGATTTTTTTTCAAACCCACCCATTGTATTCCACGTCTTACCGCAGTTCCCCTCAACTTCCTACAATTTCCATACGGCAGTATCTGCTATAAGACTACCATTACCTTTTTTATACTTTGAATATTAACGTCTCATTTGCTGGTGGATGTCATACGAGGCTAGCGCTGGTGTATTAACCAACTGTTACAATTGTAATGCATCTTGAGTTACTCGTATTCATCTAGGGGTTAGTATTTGTTATTGACCACAGGTTTATGCTGGTGACATCAACAGTAACGGCTGTCAAAATAGCCAATGATAAGCATTGAGACTACGAGTCTCCGTAAACATCATGCATTTATTCCACAAGTAAGACATGAATTACAGCATATCAGTATAAGCAGAACATCTTCCCAAAATACACTGTAGCAATTAGTAATTGAAATACACAGCTAATATTCATTCCATAGATTAATAATTATATCATAGAGTGTTCCAAATGAACGCTTCTAATTCAACACCATCCAAGACTACCCGCTGGGTGGCAAACACTTCTGACCCATACAAGGCGAATATAAACAATCCAACTCGTTTCTATGCTTAACATTCGAACGTCATATGCGAAGTACACATAGTGACAATCTATACTAGTGCCGCGCTTTCCAGCACAACAATCACTCATCATTATTTCTCATATGTGGCGTGCAAAAGCCAACGCCACAGCTAGTAACCTCAGCAAATGAAATGATGATTTCATGAACGACCACTGTAAGAGCTGGTGACTGTTCAGTGCGAGTTTCTCATAAACAACCCAAAAGCAGAGGTAGTCTCAAGTTTCAGTTGGAGCAGGGAGTAGATGATGACAGAAATAATATACATAATTATTGTATTACCATTTTAACACGTGCACATGAATATGTAAACACGTTTTATATAAATGCAATTGGTGGTTTCCGCTCACTGGGATTAACATTAATTCTCAGAGAGGGTAATGGTCTGAGGCGGATGGGATGGTGGAATGAAAGAAAAGGGCAACTAATTTTCGTGTCAGGAGACCCAATAATCAGGAGGGATATTTGTTTCTCTATCATTTCAGGATAATCGGTGGTACTAGCATGAATAACACGTGTGTGGTACAAGTGGCCATCAGTCGAAGCTAGACACCAGCATCAGACGGGTCTTGACGACGCTGGACCATCATTGTAATTACACACTATACTACAAGAGACGTGTTACAACCACCAGACGAGAAGAACCAGTTTACAACCTGCAAAGAACCAACATCGACTGGATTAGATGCCAATCGACCCCTTACTGGCAGCTGCGTACCTTTACATAACTGCCAAACGAACTCTTAAAATTTTGATTTTAAAAAAACCACTACCCATCTCATTATGTGGGATGAATTTCTGAAGGACTAAAAATTATTTTCCATCAACACCTTTATTTATTTTAACATTGTTAACTATAATAAATTTATTACATTTGTTATCTATATAGTAATTTATAGTTGATTTAATCATTTTGAGTGAACTGCACCTGTATGTCTCAGTCATTTAAAAAAAACAACAACACATAAACAGAGCTGTTGGTTATTTTTTACTGAACTGAATCAGTTGGGGCGTCACTAAACGAGTAAAATTCCTTTTTCCTCATAGAAGATCTGGAAAGATAATAAGCTCACCAAGCAGCTTAGATGATCTCAGCAGTGATGCTTAATTTCTTAAATTCCTATGAGGCTCCCCAGAATAGAAGCATCATTCTTCTAATTACATGTCTGCCAAGAGTAATCTTGAGCAAAAGGTAGATACCTTAGAAGACCCTCAGTAGATACTCTGAACTTTGGCCATTGTTTTACCATCACTGCGGAGCAGGGAAGACAATACCGTGACAAGTAGTAGTAGTAGCAATAGTAGTAGTAGAAGAAATAGAAGCAGAAGTAGTAGTTGTAGTTGTAGTAGTAAAAATAGTAAGAGTAGCAGATGGAGTAGGAGTAGAAATAATATTAGTAGAAATAGTAGTACTAGTAGTAGTAGAAGTAGAAGAAGTAGAAGCAGAAGTAGAAGTAGTAGTAGTAGAATTAGAAGAAGTAGCAGCAGTAGAGTAGTAGTAGTATTAGTAGTTGTAGAAGAAGGATTAGTAGTGTAAGACAAACGCGTAAATTAGGCTTCCCACCAGAACATAAATGCGATATAAGCTCAGTACTACAGTATAAATTTATGGCATTTAATTATATTACGCTGAGCTGATTGCACGTGACATGAGGAGTTTGCACATGCTTGTTGAAGTCCCATGCTTCTTAGAGTAATGAATGTAAGACTTTGAAAGGTATACATTCTACTGACAGTATTCCAAGACCTACCTGATGGCCTCCACAATATACGCCATTGTTGTTATTGGCGATTGGCGTGAAAGTTCCCCTCTTCCACAGTGTACTTCTACTTGGTGGATCCAACAGGTATCCCAGGCAATATTGTGGGAATTGCCAAATAAACATCGTGCATAAAAATAATGCAACCAGCGACCTCCATTGTCTCATTTCGCTTGTTTCTGAAAATATAACCATTGCGTAAGAATTGTTTAATTGGATATCGTGTTAGAATTAAACGTTAACAAAAATCATTATAAATCCTGAAGCAGGATGAACCAATGTGACAACTGGCTCGGGACCCTTAAACTGTCGCATAGGAAAAAAAAACCGCAATGAATTAATCATAGGTACCCAACTACGACGGAGCCGCGGTAGCATAGTGGTTAGTGCACTGGCTTCCTAGCGCAGTGGTCTATGGTTCGATCCCCAGATGAGGCGGAAAATTTTTAGGCCACAAACGGCTCCTGGGTCGACCCAGCCCCGAATGGGTACCAGAGCTACTCTGGGAAGGTTAAGGCGGCCGGCGTGATGCCGACCACATCACCCCTCGTGTGCCGACGGTCAAGATAATATGGGCCTAACACCATATTCCCAATATGCCTCAATGGGCGTGTAACGGGTTCCTTTTTTTTTTTTACCCAACTACGACGTCTGACATGACCAGAGGGTGCTGAGCTAAGAGGCAGAAGCTATGAAGGCTACTCTATTGATCTTGAAAAGATTAAGAAGGCTGCAGATTTAGCATAACTACATACTGAACGGGTCAAACCGGCCGTATGAATTCGGTTCTAGATCAACTCTGGGAATGTTAAAGGCGGCCAGCGTGATGCTGACCACTTCACCCCTAGTGTGCCAATGGTCAAGAAAATATGGGACTAACGCCATATTCCCATTATGCCTCATTGAGCATGTAACGGTATCTTTTACCCTTTCACAAACTGAACGCAGAAGCAGACGCAGGAGAATCCTAGGTGGGAACTGTCTATTTACCCTAGAACTGAATTTCTGTCTGTGTAATTTTTGTTACGCTTATCTGCTGTTTTGTTGATTTCATTAAAGAAAAAAACTAGACAGAAAACAATAATAGTAAGAAATACTACCTCCACGACAATCTCATTGTCAAGAGACATGCGAAGCCACCACTTTTCTTTCACCCTTTCTCATGTATACGATGCGGCTGTTTAAATGTATATTCATTCATTAGTTTTCATTTTTTGCTCATTAAGGAACAGGAAGCCACCATTGCAGTTGGTCCCCTTGCAAAACGTCTGCACGAAGCATTTTCATGCGCTTGTGGTGATGGTTTCTGTAGCAATATGTTTAACATTATGAGGTTGCCAGTCCCATGTGTCGTAGTGCCACGATAATCTAAATTGCAAATTTTGCCCTATTTCTACACCCACCCTTCTCTAGCTATTTTAGTACCTCCTACCTTGGTTTTAGGCTGGCTTTCTTCAGCGAGAAGCGTCTTTTTAACTTGTCAATTTGTGATATGTCCGCCTTCCTACGTCTAACAGTCTATCAATCAGCCTTGATCTCAGTTCAGTCATTGATCGGGCCAGCCCCTCTGTTTCAAGAGAGCATACATTTACTGGTCAAGAGCCCGCTCGAAGAATCTCAGGAAGACTTTGGGACAGCTCTTCTTCTTTGATCCTTAACAGCCAACTGTCAAAGCTGTCAGTGGCCATCACGCCTGGTGGCGTCTTGTAGGGCAGCAACAAACTGCTTCCACTTTGTTCAGTCAGCGGCCATCCTTCGTTGAGTGCCCTAGCCCTGGTTCATTCTTTGCATCTCGACCTCTAACGTTCTCCAGCAAGTTCTTTTTGGTGGGCATCTCTTTCGCTTTCCTTCAGGGGTCCATAGCATGGCTGTTCTTGTTATGGCATCGGGATATCTTCTGAGGACGTGGCCGACCCAACTCCAACGTCTGCCAGCTATGACGGTGTGCATGTCCTCTTGGTTACTCCGAGTAAGTAGTTCTTGATTGGTGATGGTATTCGGCCAAAAGATTCGGAGAATTTTCCTTAGGCAGAAATGTGTAGCTAAGGAGATTTTCCTAGTCTGACCAGAGACTCCTGTGATAGTGTCATTGATTCTCAACGCAGATTCTTTTTGCTTGTGTGGTTGTTGTTGCGTTGACCCTTGTGTATGTTCTCGTCTTAGTGTACCCTTGTCTGTTCTTAAATATCTCACTTAATAACTGCCTGCCTTGTTTATGTAATGATGAGTGGTAGTAAATTATCAGCCAACTCCAATGCCTGAAATGACTTGATAACTCAGAGTAGACAACAAAAGTTCTTTATTTGTTGTCGAGTAACATATTCACAGATGGCAACCCTGTACCCGATTATAAATGGTAATAGCATACATGAAACTTCTACAATGTCCTTCATTCATCATGTAACTCACTGTTCATGGATTACTTGACTAACTCTTGATCTACGTTGAATACTGAACACCCTTCACTTCTGATACTGTCTACTATACACTACTTCTTAATGGGCTGTTCACAATAAATGCAGTATGGTTTTGAAGTAATAATCTGGATTACCACCAGTGCTGGATACTTATTCTATACCACTGCTGTCTTATAAAGTATGCTTCATATGTCCGAACTGGACCACTACTACGAACACCTGTCCTCGATCACTTGCCCTTGACTAATTATTCGAGAGTTTACATACCATGTTTGCTTGAATAAAACTGCTGATAATACACTTGGATACAGCTCGACATGAACTTTAATTGTCGTGGGAACATCTTTCCCTTTCTGCGAAATGCAGCGGTATCATAACACAATGATACTTGAGCTGTTCACTAAGTTTCAGATGGTCATACGGTTAATCTACCTGACCTGCTCTGCGTTGACCATCCAGCTAAAACCGACCAGAGAAGAGTGATCTCCCCTCTTCACTTCCCTCACGGGTTTTTCGTGACACAATGTTGACCTAAAACTAAATCCCACTACTCATAAATTATTCTTACATATTCCTATCCCAGTTCTCTCCCTTTCCTATCACACTCCTTTAGCCTTTTGAGTCGATCGGTTACCGCTGCTCGCAGAGGAAACTTTACCTTTGTTATCTTGTACGACGGTAAAAGTCTCTCAGGGATAGTGTCAGAATATAAGGACCTAAGACGCATCAACAGTGAGGAATGCAGTTAGCGACGCATAGCTAGACTGCTTGCGTCAGGGTCAGCGACCCAGAGCTGACCAAGACCCTTCTCCACCTCCAAGTGGTGGTCCTGGAAACAGGCTGCATCACTGCAGTCTGGCTGAGTGAGTTGGGATCGAAGAGGGAAGGCTTACTCGGTCTTTTTTGTGGTCAAATTGGCTGACAGAATCACCAGGGTTACAGTAACACAAATTCTTCAAGTAGAAATAGCGTTTAACGTGTAGTACCCCTCTGGATTTGTTACAGCCTCCCTGTGTGGGGTAAGGTCAACTAAGTAATTTTATAGGCCTGTAGAGATTTAGCTCGTAAATATTCGCAGCTATCATATTAAAACTAAACGGTAGTAACCCCCTTCAGTCATAACTGACTACGGGAATATTCCCGTGAGGGGAAAGCCCTCAGTTGCTTTTTGTTTCCCGATGTTCCTTCTGGCGCGTTCTGTAGCCGTGTATATCGGGATTTCTTCAGAAATAGACTATACCCTACCAGTAACGGAGGAAGCACAGATTAGCAGACACAGAGAATAAAATAAATCTTGACACATATTTTTAATTAGGCCAGCTTCGCTTGTAGATGCCAAGGATTGGTCATGTGATATCCCCAACCAATTGGAGGGCTCAGTTCTTTCCCCAGATTAATCAGAAGCGACGCCATAGAACCAGTCGTGATTTTAGAGCGGTCAAGAGAAGGCATATTTTTCCTGCTCAGTGAAATTCTAGTTGAGGAGATCGACTTCGCACTATAAATGCAAATGTGTAATTTCGAAACGTAGAATGATTTGTTTGTGAATTCATGAAAACTGTAAGTATTGCTAAATCCTGAATGCAATAACTGTTAGAGCTCACAGTCATAACTGAAGCAGAGCTACGCTCGAAGATTTGGTAAAAAATGAAAACCCAAGCATATATCTGAATCTTTTACCAAGGAAGAAGGTCCTTAAGCTGAGAGAACGTTAAACTTAAGGAATACTAAGGAGTAAGAGAAAGTTTGGCTCTTTATCAAGAATGAAGAGATGAGATAATGTCGTTGAATCTAGAACACATTAACTAAATGAAGGAACACTAGAAGGATAGAGGAGCCACGCCATGTTTTTGCAAGTTAACAAGTTGAAAAGATTTAAAGATGCAAAAAGGAATATTGCATCCTTGAAATAATATATTGACTTTTTATACTTGTTTATAAATGTCAACATGCCATTATGCAAGAACCTGTTACCATTTGACTTAAACCAGTTCCTGTTGAGGGTTGAATAAACATTTGTTTCATTGAACACTAATGCTAATGAAGAATCATATGCTTGCAGTTGGCCATCATGCAAATAAATCAATGTATCATATAAAAACAAATCGCTACAGGTGCAACATAAATAAAACCCATCTGCTCTAACACAAAACATCCTAGAGGATTATCCCCGAACCTGGTAAACTCCTGTGAGACTGTAAGAGAGCAATTACTAACTCTAGCAGACCAGCTAGTTTCTACATCTAACACTCTCGACATAAACAGCAACCCCCAACTGCCCCACCCGGCCACACATCTCTTATTTGATGCCTAGTGACCAGTCCTCTATAAAAGAGCAGAAGCATTAACGAAAGATGGACCAATTAATGGAAGATTTCCAGCAACTAGGGGTAGAACAGCAGCAGCAACAGGAAAACAGATCCGCTCAAGCACAACCACTGCAGCCCCAGGACAAACAGAATATGGAAGGACCAACAATAATAGCGCTACGGCAAATTACTGAAACCCTACAGAAAAATGACAACTACGCGAAATTCACTCAAGTCAGATCCATTGTTCAGCCGTTCGATGGAGACAAGAAAAAATTCAGAAGATGGTTGTCCGACATGGAAAAATTTGCGTCAATAGCAGGGGCAATAACTGATGATGAGAAAAAGAAAATCGCTCTGTTAAGCTCCGAATCATTAGTGACTGATTTTTTAAGAAGGAGGTTCCAGCAGTACCCCACAGAGACCTACGTGTTCCTACAAAAGAATTAACCCAGAGATATGGAGAAATTATAGACAAAATGCACGCTTGGTCAGTCCTTAGACGAATGAAACAGGAAAGAGATGAATCAGTACAACTTTTTGGAGATAGATTCCTCAATATGGCAGAAGAGGCGTTTTGTGGAGAAATACCTACCACACCTGACGTAGAAATACTGCTAGTGGGGACATTTGTCGATGGCCTTAGAGCAGATAATATTAGAATGCATCTCCTTAGAAAAAACACGAAGACTATTGCTGAAACAATCCAAGCAGCAATACAGGAAGAAAATCTTCGCCGAAGGTTCCAACAAAGAGTAGGTAGGAAACCCCGACCAGACCATAGGGACTATACTGAGCATGAGCCTATGGAAGTTGACCATGCCAGGAGGCAATGGACTCGCCCACGACAACAAGATGATAGGCCCCGCAACTATAGACCCCCCACACAGAGGCAAAATGACGTTAATAATGTCAATCCAAACGGATGCTTCACATGCGGTAGGTTCGGACATGGTTACAAGTCCTGCAGAGCAAATTACAATAATGCACCATTCAGAAGAGAAGGAGGTTACCAACCACAACAACCCGCACCACCCCCACGTAATTACACCAGAAATCAGTATACCAGAGGCACACCTCAACCCCTCATGTGTCAGGGAAACGGACGTGCCACTCACTAAACAGGACCGTTAGTGAGGGTGACTATCATAGAAAATGGTCCAAAACAAAAGAAACAACACAGAACAGAAATTGTCAAGTGAGCCCATCCAGAAAAATACATTATGACGAAATGCTGAATGATGGAACCAAAATACATCCGGACCCCAGTTCCTGCATCATGTCTATACAGGGCCAACAGTATAGAGCACTGGTAGATACAGGAGCATCCATTAGCCTTATTAGGTTCCAGCTGTTCAAGAAGATCCAACATTTAGTACGATTTCAACCGTCCAAAACACACCTAGCTTCAGTCACGGGACAAAGACTAAATTCAGTTGGGACAGCATGGGTAAAATTTTCCTTAGGTGAAACAAATTTTGAACACCCATTTATTATTACAAAAGGCATGTCTAGAAACCTTATCCTAGGGAGGGATTTCTTTAACAAACACAAAGTTCGTATATACTATGACTTCCAGAAAATCAAAGTCAACAATAATTACATCGATCTCCAGGACGATATCCACATCGCGTCCTTGGTAAGACTTACAGCTCCCATAACGGTGGCCCCAAACTCCCTAGTCATAGCAAAAGGCAGAGTAAAAAATTCTGAGTACATAACACCAGGGCAATCAATCCAAATACAGCCCCTAGCAGAAGAAAGCATTATTGATGACCCATTGTTGCAAATTACAGAGGGAATCGCTGAAGTCTCGAAGTCCAGAGATTTCCCCATCATGATATTGAATATGTCAGGAAAAACTACCACTATAAATAGAGGCACAATTGTAACACAAGTGGATACGTCAACGTTAAGACAAACTAAAACCAATAGAGACCATTCACAAATTGTCTCAACCACTCCCACTGGACATAGTGCACGAAATCGCAGTACAAATAACCATGGTACACGAAAAGTAAACAGTTATACGTCCTATGCAGAAAAAGACAGAAATACCAGTCACAGCTATGTTACACCACAGCATACCCTACCCAGAAGGCAGAAACGAACCAGTCCATATATAAGAAGAGTAAGGCCACGGTATGAAAATGACTATAATTACTCATTTTTGCGCCCCAGCACACCAAGAGAAAAGATGAAGTGCTGTATATCACAGAGTAACAGAGAAACAGAAATTGTCTTGCCAGGAGGATATCCGAAGCGACAGGACAGAGATACATGCCCCATGGAGTATCTATATAATGCAAAAACAGGTGGATATGATGCAGTCCCAAAACCAATAAAATGTCCCGAAGAAAAGGAAGAATTCTTATATGACTCTACCACAGGAGGATACTATAGCAGCAAGGTTGAAAGCAGAAGGACGAAAGAAACTGCACCCACAGAAAGGAGACAGTCCTATAGCACAAGAGAAAGACACACAGTAACGCACGCGGATAGGCGTAGTTACGGCAGAAAAAATCAGAAAAAATGGCACAACAACGACTACCCCGGAAATAAAATAAGAAATGAATATACAATAAATGCAGTGACAAATGAAAATGCACACAGCAGATGGCAGAGGAGACAATACCAAGCACAGCCCAATGAACGGCAAAGAAATACTCAAAAGAAAGCCACATACCAGGAGCAGATATTTTCACAAGATGCAAGAAAGATGCCCCAATACTACGAGAAAGAAACAGAGGCATCAAGACAGACCAGAGATATCATAGCAAACCATAAAAACAGAGAGAGGGTATCCCAGTTACTGGCAACCCTGAACACCACAGAAGAAAATAGACCACGATTGAAAACCTTTGTGAAAAAACACCAGGACGTATTCGCACTCAATGACATGGAATTAGGCAGAACAAATACTGTCACAATGGGCATACAAACCACAACAGAGGAGCCAATACATCTCAAACCCTACCATACGCCTTTGAAAAATAGAGAACTGGTGGAAAGGTCTATAAATGAAATGCTACAGGCAGGAATCATCGAAAGATCCAGATCCCAATGGTCCTCACCCATAGTGATAGTATCGAAGAAAGATGGTTCCAGTCGCTTTTGCTGCGTCTACCGTGCCCTTAACAAAATCACGAAAGTCATTTCCTACCCCCTGCCCAGAATAGATGAACTACTTGCGACGTTGGGAAAGTCTACCTACTTTACCACACTTGATGCAAGGTCAGGCTTTTGGTGCATCCCCATGACACCTGAGGCAAAACAGAAATCCACATTCTGTTCGCACATCGGGAGCTTTTCTTGGAATGTGATGCCATTTGGTCTAAAAGGATCGCCAGCAACATATATGTCACTCATGGACGAAGTGTTAAAAGGTTTACAACCATTCGCCCTAGCATATATAGACGATATACTGATACATACCGCAGGCACGATAGAAGACCACCTTCGCAAGATAGAAATAGTCCTCGATAGACTCAGGCATCACCAAATAAAGTTAAAACTGTCGAAGTGTGAGTTTCTAAAGACAGAAACAAAATATTTAGGCTTCGTCATCAATAGAGATGGTATCAACCAGACGAAGACAAAGTTAAGGCCATAAGAGAGATGCCTAGCCCCAAGACAATCAAGCAAACACGCTCTTTTATCGGTTCCGTGGGATACTATAGGCGCCATATCATCCATTTCTCGCAAGCAGCTGAGCCATTAATAGCCCTTACCCGCAAGTATGCACGATTTAGATGGACAGAACAGTGCCAGAAATCGTTTGAATATATAAAAAATGCCCTAACCGCCATTCCGCTTCTTGGACATCCAGACATTTCTCAGCCCATGATACTATACACCGATGCCTCGAATAACGCAATCGGTGCGTGTTTGGTACAACCAGTACTAGAAGATGAAACACCCATACTACCAGACATCCCCAATGTGAAACCCATTGCATTCTTATCCCACGCATTGTCAAAGTCACAGAAACGGTGGACCACTATTGAGAAAGAAGCATACGCCATTCACTATGCAGTACAGAAATTAGACTTTTATGTTAGAGGGACGAAACTCACTATCAGAACTGATCATCAGCCTTTGGTTAACTGGCTCACCAAAACACAGGAACAGCCTAAGAAGTTACAGACATGGTCAATGAATTTACAGTCCTATGACACCACTATCGAACATATCCCTGGCAGATTAAACATCTGTGCAGATCTCCTATCCAGAATCAAATATGATGATGAAACTGAAGTGAAAACAAATAGAGTCAAAAATGATGGCACATCCTCAGAGATTGACGATAATGCTAAAGAAATTAATGAAATTACTTCATCAGGTCGAAGACGTACTTCAGATTCCGCCACTCAAGTAGAAGAAGAAAGTCAAGACATGTTTGACATGAGAGTAGAACAAGCAAAAGATGCAGAAATTGTCAAGCTGCTCACATACGTAAAGGAAAACCCAACAAAAAGTAAAGATTTTACAGTACACCCAACGGATGGAGCTCTATACTATATTGATCATAAACAAGAAGGGACACTAAGAAAAGTCATTCCAGCACATCTAGTCCCAGAAGTATTGCTACAGTTTCGAGATAACAACGGGCACATGGGAAGAGACAAAAAAATTGATGTCATAAAGAAAAGGTATTATTGGCAAACCTTGTACAAAGACATTACAGAGTACGTGGCCACCTGCAAAACATGTAAATTGCGAAACATGAAGCCACATTTAATTCCCCTTCAAGAAATGCAACCTTCCCATTATCCCATGCAAACAGTAAGCATTGACATATCAGGTCCTTACCCACTCACCCAATCAGGCAACAAATACCTCCTGCACATAGTTGACCAATACTCTGTTTGGCCAGAAAGTTACCCACTCAGTGATGCTACATCGCAGTCCATCACGCAAATTTGTTTACAAGAATTCATTCCCAGGCATGGCTGTCCAAAACGAATCATTTCGGACAACGGTAAACAGTTTATCGGTAACCCATTTAAAGCCACCTTACACCAGCTGAATATTGAGCATACTACAACCAGTTATTATTGCCCAAATGCAAATGGCAGAAATGAACGCATGCACGCCACCCTACATGATATTATTAGCAAATATATCAAAGGGAACCATCAATACTGGGACCTATACATTAACCAAGCTCTTGAAGCGATCCGAGTAAATGTGAATGATACCACAGGGATGTCACCATTTTACATGCTGTACGGAAGGGAGCCAAACTTTCCTTTAGATAACCTCCTTCGTCCACAGCGAAAATATATGGGAGAAGACCCCATAGAAATAATTCTTAAAGAAAAGCAAAAAGCTCACCAGATTGCACACCGTAATACGCAGAAGGCATTTCACAAAAAGCAGAAACAACATGATGAATCAGCCAAGCTACCAACGTTCAAAATAGGAGATAGAGTATACTACAAGAAACATGTCCGCAGCTCAAAATTCGACGACCGATGGTTAGATGGATACGAAATTACAGAGCAAACGACGCCTGTAAACTTCATTATCTGGAACGAAGAGAAAAACCATAGAACAAAAGCTCATGCAAAACAACTCAGAATCGATAATCACAGACCCATTACACCTCTGACTACAATTACCAGACCAGTCAGAAAAGCCACCCTACATTATAATCCATCCAGTACAGAGTCGACAGACTTATCAGAGTCAGAGACGACAGACTCTGAATTCTACCAGTATGACCACGTACCCAGACCACCCACTGATGCAGTACATCGAGCAAGACAACAACGAGACTCGTCCGAAAGCGAAGAAGATATCCCGCTGGCAGAATTGCGTAATCGACTCCAAGACAGAGACCTGCGTATTAGAAATGAAGAAATAATGCCTCAAACGTCAAGAGATGACAATACCAAGTCAACGTTTATCCACACTCAAACTTACTCCCGCAGTGACCATTCGTCAATCGGTACGTACCACACTCCCAGTTCAGGCAGCTCCAGTTGGAATACTAGTGAAGAACAACCACTGCTATACCAAAAGAACAAGGTTGGTCGTTACGAACAATCAGATCCTGAAGAAACCATCCCCAAACAGTTTGTGGAACCATATACCACAAATCCTTATGAAGACGAAACGCAAAAAGAAATGAGAAACTACAGTGTCAACCCCAGTGCAATTTTGTCAGACACCAACGAACAAAATGACAGAGAAATGGTAGAAGCATATGAACGAGAAACAGACATTGATTTACCAGACACAGCAAGTTCTATTGAAACCAGTGATGCGGATAGCACATTATTTATACCAGTCAGCTCCAGTGTCAAACGCGCCTATAAAACAGAATCTGATCACTCACTTCCTATAACCAACATTCCTCGTATATCGCAGAACCATATCAGACGAAAGATTTTGAAGAAACGTAGGAATGTTCCAAAACCAAGCCGAGAAGTATTAGCCTCAGCTCAACTTGTCAAAAACAACAGTGTGCAAATTACTGCGCCCACTGTAAACGGTGTTAACATACCGCAGAACCAGGTCAGACGAAAAATCAAGGCGAAACATACACCTGCCTCAAAACTAACAGATGTTCCAGCCATGCAAACCCCAACCACATTGAAACCATCACCGCCCTTGTTGATGTCCTCTGTCGTAGATTTTTCGATAGGAGTATTAAGACTTAGGTTGGTCCCTTCTGAATAGGTTGGAATGAGTGATAGCCACAGTGAGAGATGGAAATAAAAAACATAGACTTCCACGAGTGAGGTGATAGAATAGTGATAGATGCTGTCTCTGAGAGCGGAAAATCTTCTCTCTCTCTCACCTATCTTCTACGACAGATCTAAAGTAGTCAGACAGTCTAAACACAGATATATATATATTACATATATTTCTATCTAATCACGGGCACGCACCTACACGTGACGACAGTTAAACACACAGACGTGGGAAATCTATAACAATGGATATATATATATTTTTAGAACGAGCTGACCAACGCACTGATTAGTTCAAGAGAGATTTTTATTATTATCATCAAAAAAAAAATCTTCTCACAACACCAAAGAAATACATCAAGGAGAAACATATACAAATAGTCATAAAATTTAAGAAAAAAATGCTACAAGGATGATAGCCCGTTAGAATCTTACTCTAGGTTTAGCCCACAGCCCCGTTAAGAGAACAGATGATGGCCCAAAGAGTTATAGATACATAGGGTTGAGTCTAAGAGGTTTCTTTCTTTCTCGTAAATGTATGAACAGAGTTGGATAATCTGATTTAGCCTAAGAAAAAGAAACTCTAGCATTTGTAACAAATTCTGCAGATTTAAAAATTTTTAAGATAGCAAATGGGTGACAATAATACACCGGTAAAATAACACTCTAGCCTGTGTACTCTCATTCATTCAGCCATGGCCTTGCTCACACATATATACTCACAACTTTGCTCGCTGCCTCTGGGAACATAATAATTCTAGAACCTTCGCACAGACCCGAAAAAATGCAGTCATCGACCAAGAAACCCCCAGTTCCAAAAGACGTACTGAACTCTCTGTCTCAGGAACGATTCCTTGGGTGTTCTAATTTTTTTTCCGAATGTCTGATTAAGTCACATATAATTTGTCCAGTCACGAAAGTTAGCAGAGCACAATGACATTAGCTTTGGATTCTAGGATTTAAGGAATGTCAGATCGGTGTCTTCTTTCAGGCAGGTACTATATTTGGTCACCAAAATACTAGTCACAATCTCTGTCGGAATGTTAATGTTATTCTTGTAATATTTTCGCCGCCAGGCAGCATGTACATTTAAATTTGTGGAGCAATATGAACTGGCTCAAAAGCCCAATATATATATTTCTAGTCTTTAGAAACCGTTAGTGGGATTGCTATTACTGTCTCTCTCTGATGGCATATGCACTGTCAGACCAGTGTTTCTTGAAAC
The DNA here is from genome assembly GCA_024509875.1 of Oreohelix idahoensis. Taxonomy (NCBI): domain Eukaryota; kingdom Metazoa; phylum Mollusca; class Gastropoda; order Stylommatophora; family Oreohelicidae; genus Oreohelix; species Oreohelix idahoensis. The sequence continues at coordinate 262,201 of JAMPIV010004153.1, read as the reverse complement.
AAAAAAACCCACGTGGTTAAAGATAGGAACTGTCTATGCTTCACACAAATATGTCTCTTTACTAAACGCTGGCAAGTTGGGTACCACCGTTTCACTATATAAAATGGAAAGAACACATATCAAATAATTTACATATATGTACTCAATATACTTACATTTTACACGACAAGCCTACAGCTTGACTTATATTTAAAACTTCCCGTGAAATAAGTTATATAAAAAACAATCATCAGGAATTAGGAATATCTTCGTATTCCGTCAATATTCACTGATGTCGCATCTAGCATTTATAAGTTAGTTATTAAAACAGTTTCGACTGAGTATTTAACAGTTAAATTAAACTCATTTCAGCTACTTGTTTAGTAAGCTAAAAATATGATTTATTTTGTATTTCCACTGCAACTCGTCGATTAAAGAAATAACAAACTATCAAAATATTCACTCTGCACACAGAACTAGTTTAAAATGAAATCGGCGATTTAACACTTAATCACTTCACAAAATACTAGAGATCTATTATATATAATATTTACCTCAAACACGGAAGTACTAAGAACCTTAAACCACTTCGACCAAACTAAAGGCCATCTCTATTTACAGAGATTATTTAAAAATCGAACGAAGGTTGTTCTAGTCTAACTGCCAAGTTACTGAGTGAAATGAAATAGTTTCAAACGTGGGTTAATATTTTAAACCAGACAAAGGATGAACTATCTCCCCCGCCCCGATCTCTCCACCTTCTCATAACAGCTACGTTTAACTTAGAGGCGTGTCGTAACTGCCACCAGTGCGATTACGCACCTGCGGTAACAAACTGACCGGGAAAAGCGCGTGTCAGTAGCAAATCTCAGACAACCGTCTGAAACTGCGACTATAAGGTGTAAATATTCGCTCCTACTTAAGCGTTCGGCCGATGCGACTCGTTGTTGACCGGTGAAAATGCAGACGGATGTCGGCTCTCTCCTAGCATTCTCACGCGTTTACGTCGAGAATCTAACTCAGGAGTGTCGTGTCATCTGAAGGTACAGACCCAAGTCGGCTCGATGTCTGAGATGGACTGCAACTAAATCGCACTTCACGTCTGACTGACATCTATGTAATAAAATTACGTATCCCAGTATGAGAAAAAACACAAGGTAAAGTTTGAGGATACTGAAGAAAATATTTTTCGCAAAACAAGTGATGCGAAAAATACAGGAAAAAAACAAGTAAGGAAAGATAATAAAATAAAGGATGCGGGTGAGAGAATAGGAAGAAGATGTAGGCAATTTAATGATATAAAGACCTACGTGACAGGACGTCCCCCCTTTAAGATATGGAAGCACTCCATGTCTACGTTATGGAATTAAATTTCCTATAACCGTAGCTTCGGGGTGTCTGTCTTCTTCCCTCTCATCTTCCCCCTCCATCTCTCTCCAATATCTACTCATGAAGTCTGCCCCGACGTTTCCTTCCTCTGGAATGTCTCCCATGCGAGCTTGAAAGAGCGTCGCCGCTTCTGACATTTTTCAAAGATTTCCTGTGTGTGCCGTGGAGTTTCCCTGCCACTATCGTCATCTTCGTCAGTTTTGGCGATCGTCAGGAGATGGTCGGAGGTTGGCACTGGTCTTTCCAAGTATCTCTTTAAGAGATTTAAATGAAAAACCTTCTCCATCCCTTGAATAGATATCTGGTAGTTAGCCTTAGAAATCTTTTTCAGGACGGTAAACGGCCCTTGCCATCCGATCTTCAGTTGGTTGTTCTCGGTAGGGAGTAACACCAAAACTTTCTCTCCTGCTTCCAGTTCTCTTTCTTTCGCGACTTTCCTGTATCGGTTAGCGTGCTTTGTGCGTGCTCGCTTAAAGTTAGTCGTTGCTAGGTCCCACCCTAGTTTCAACCTTTCCTTTAAAACCGACACATATTTACTTGCTGAGACAACTGTCTCATCCGCCTTCTCGTCTGTCAGAGACTGAAGTAAGGCTTCAAGCGGGCCCTTAATAGGTCTGCCGAATAAGAGTGTAGCTGGCGGAAATCCTGTGGAAGTATGAGGAGATTCTCTGTAGCCAAATAAAGCTCCAGGAATACAAAGATCCCAATCTTCAGGTTTCACTTGTGCCAGTTTACTTAGCATCATGTTGAGGTTTCCATTAGCACGTTCCACGAGCCCATTTCCGGCCGGAGTATATGGCTTAGTGTGGATGTAATGGGTCCTCAAGATCTTAACGATCTCATCCATCAACAGGTTTCGGTATGGAGATCCGTTATCCGTCAACACTTGCTGAGGGAATCCCAACCGAGTGAAAATCTGCACGAGGGCTTCTGCGACATGCTTGGCATCTGCGCATGTTAGCGGGATAGCTTCTGCCCATAAAGTGCATGTATCGACTAAGGTCAGGATGAACGTGTTCCTTCTTTTAGTCCTTTCGAAAGGCCCTAAAATGTCGATCACAACCCATTCGAATGGTGTTCCCACTATTGGCATTTCACCCAAAGAGACTGGGGGTGCCCGTTGCTTGGGTGGCACACGTTGGCACTGGGCACAGGATTTGACATATCTGATAATATCAGTATTTACTCCTGGCCACCAATAATGAGTGGTTATACGTTGGTTTGTGGCGTTCTGTCCCATATGTCCGCTGAAGGGAAGAGAGTGCCCCATTTCTAGGATTTGGCTTCTGTACTGTTTCGGTACTAGGAGCTGGTTGTAATCTTGGTCAGGCTTGCCCGTTCTCCGATAAAGTACGCCATCCTCAGAAAAAATGTCCCCGTGCTGTCTGGGTTCCTTAGCCATGGGCAGTTTCCTAAAGCAGGGTGCCAAAGTAGGGTCCTTTTGTTGCGCTTCTTTAAGTTCCATGGGTAACAAATTAGGCGCAGGCTCCCGTTCCTTCTTGGTTTGCCCTCTTGTAGTTACTGCTGTCACAATCGGCTCTTCCGGTTTCCCAATACACACGTATCTCCCGCCAAGTATGACTGGGTAAATGGGATCATCCATAACAGCCGCTTTGATCACGCCTCTGACAAAGTCAGAGTGTATCTCCACCAATGCGATGGGAAGCGCTGTAGGTGCATCACTCTTACGAACTCCACAAAGTTGGACGGTCTCTGCTGTCTCTTGACCGGGTTTGACCAGGTTTCTGGCAACAATGCAATCATAAGAAAGCCCCGTGTCAAACAAACAATACGTTGAAGTCCCGTTCAATGTAACAATACCTCGCGTTGAGGGTCTATCCCCAACAGGTTGGGAATCACTGTCAACAATTCCGCCTTGCGAGACTGTCAGTAAGCATCCGATGCGTTTAGGCTCGGTGTGCTCACTCTGATCATATGTCCCGTGCTCAGGGGTTCTCCCTTTGCCACCTTGACCTTTCTGGCCACGCTGCCATGAAGGGCGGTCGGGTTGATCAGACTGTTTGGGGTGGTTGGGGTACTTGTTTTTGTAGAACTTGGATTTTTCAGGAGGGGGGTTTTGAGGTCCAGTTTCTCTGTGGTTATTTTGGTTAGAAGCCTGAGAAGATTGCTCTAGGTTATGTTTTCGAAAATGCTCCTCTGTTGGTTTCCGCTTTGTGGCCGGTAGTTCAGCCAGCGCATTGTGATAACGCTCAGACTTTTCCAAAATGTCTTCAAGTTTTTCTGCCCCCTGCTCAGCGAGAAATCTCCGGGTATCAGCAGACAATGTGTTCTTTATTTGTTCTGTTAAAACAAATTCCTCAAGACCTTCGTAGGTAGAGGGGAGCTGCGAGAGCTCTAGGCACTTTGTCAGATAACCCTTCAAACGAGACGAGAACTGCTGAAAAGTTTCAGAATTCTCTTTCCGGCTGTTGCGAAACAGTTGCAAAAACTTGCGAGCGTTCATTTCAAAGCGCTCCAGTAACGCTTTCTTCAACAGATCATAGTTGTCTTGTTGGCTGCTTTCCAGTTTGGCGTAAACATCATACGCACTGCTTTTCAGCGCCTGAGAAAGCTTCATGTTCCAACGCGACCTCTCTAAACCGTACAGAGTTGCAATTTTCTCAAATTTTTCTAACCATGTGTCAATCTTCTCATTAGGACAAGGGAAAGACTCAAGGGTGAAAGACATAGCGTTGAGTTGAAGAGATTGAGTGTTAGAAGGATTAGTTAAGGAAGAATGAGGAGAAGACTCTCCATTGCTGGAGGTAGAGGCAGCGCCAAGACTTTGGACTTCTAGAGCCTTAAGAGCCAACTCATGCTGTCGTCGTTGCTCATTTTCTCTTTCCAAATGCTGTCTCTCCTTCTCTCTTTCCTCCTGCTGTCTTTCCTTCTCTCTTCCCTCATGCTGTCTTTCCTTCTCTCTTTCCTCATGCTGTCTCTCCTTCTCTCTTTCGTTCGCCCTGCGAATTTCCATTTCCTCGTCCATCTTCTTCTGTTCTCTAGCTTCCGCTGCATTCCTCTCCGCGACATATCTCTCAAGTTCGTCTCTGACAAAAGCTTTCGCTTCCTCTCCTTCCAGTCCCTCCTCTCTCGCTTCGTCCCTGAGGAGTTGTCTAAGCTTTGCCCTCTCGGCCATATTATGTCAGTGACTGAGACTAGTGGAGAAAGAAAATAGGAAAAAGGATACACTGGTTCTTACCACTTACGAGAAAATATCAAATAAAAGATGATATGCTTAACCCTGGGATACCTCCTCCAAAATACAATCTAACTATCGCTGCTATTAATCGGCAATAAAGCACCTAATGCAAACACGACTACGCCAACTAAATGGTAGTTAAGATTACTTCTGAAAAATAAGTTGCTACAGTGGAAACAAAATAATTATTGTAAAACTTAAAGAGAAAAATAATCCCTTAATTTTTAAGTCCACTATCAAGTTCACCCCTGAAGTCAGTTAGGGTAAGGGAGGCAATTAATCTGGACAAATAGTTCGAAACGCACTCCTTAGCTTTTGCTCAAACACCTACTTCTTCAAAACCCAGTGAATGTTATACACTCACCATTTTACCAGCGTTTAGTATTACAAAATCAGTAATTAACATATATTCCGACAAAATCAACCTGTAAACCAAATTTATATGTTCAAATGCTGTGGAAAAAAAACTTATCAGTTTGTGTGGTCAGCACGCTCGTAAACAGATCGTTAGTCTAGGGGATAAATTATTTTTAAAAGATACAAAACTCACAAGACAATCACACTCTTACTCTATTACAGAATAAAGAATCTTAAATACAAAATCCAGATAGACGAGTCCACATTTGTCGTACTCGTCTTCCTATTCTAAGTTCAAAAATCCGTCGGACGAGAACCCATTTGTCGTAGATTTTTCGATAGGAGTATTAAGACTTAGGTTGGTCCCTTCTGAATAGGTTGGAATGAGTGATAGTCACAGTGAGAGATGGAAATAAAAAACGTAGACTTCCACGAGTGAGGTGATAGAATAGTGATAGATGCTGTCTCTGAGAGCGGAAAATCTTCTCTCTCTCTCACCTATCTTCTACGACAGATCTAAAGTAGTCAGACAGTCTAAACATAGATATATATATTACATATATTTCTATCTAATCACGGGCACGCACGACGGTTAAACACACAGACGTGGGAAATCTATAACAATGGATATATATATATTTTTAGAACGAGCTGACCAACGCACTGATTAGTTCAAGAGAGATTTTTATTATTATCATCAAAAAAAAAAATCTTCTCACAACACCAAAGAAATACATCAAGGAGAAACATATACAAATAGTCATAAAATTTAAGAAAAAAATGCTACAAGGATGATAGCCCGTTAGAATCTTACTCTAGGTTTAGCCCACAGCCCCGTTAAGAGAACAGATGATGGCCCAAAGAGTTATAGATACATAGGGTTGAGTCTAAGAGGTTTCTTTCTTTCTCGTAAATGTATGAACAGAGTTGGATAATCTGATTTAGCCTAAGAAAAAGAAACTCTAGCATTTGTAACAAATTCTGCAGATTAAAAAATTTTTAAGATAGCAAATGGGTGACAATAATACACCGGTAAAATAACACTCTAGCCTGTGTACTCTCATTCATTCAGCCATGGCCTTGCTCACACATATATACTCACAACTTTGCTCGCTGCCTCTGGGAACATAATAATTCTAGGACCTTCGCACAGACCCGAAAAAATGCAGTCATCGACCAAGAAACCCCCAGTTCCAAAAGACGTACTGAACTCTCTGTCTCAGGAACGATTCCTTGGGTGTTCTAATTTTTTTTCCGAATGTCTGATTAAGTCACATATAATTTGTCCAGGCACGAAAGTTAGCAGAGCACAATGTCATTAGCTTTGGATTCTAGGATTTAAGGAATGTCAGATCGGTGTCTTCTTTCAGGCAGGTACTATATTTGGTCACCACAATACTAGTCACAATCTCTGTCGGAATGTTAATGTTATTCTTGTAATATTTTCGCCGCCAGGCAGCATGTACATTTAAATTTGTGGAGCAATATGAACTGGCTCAAAAGCCCAATATATATATTTCTAGTCTTTAGAAACCGTTAGTGGGATTGCTATTACTGTCTCTCTCTGATGGCATATGCACTGTCAGACCAGTGTTTCTTGAAACAAAAAAAAACCCACGTGGTTAAAGATAGGAACTGTCTATGCTTCACACTAATATGTCTCTTTACTAAACGCTGGCAAGTTGGGTACCACCGTTTCACTATATAAAATAGAAAGAACACATATCAAATAATTTACATATATGTACTCAATATAACTTACATTTTACACGACAAGCCTACAGCTTGACTTATATTTAAAACTTCCCGTGAAATAAGTTATATAAAAATCAATCATTAGGAATTAGGAATATCTTCGTATTCCGTCAATATTCACTGATGTCGCATCTAGCATTTGTAAGTTAGTTATTAAAACAGTTTCGACTGAGTATTTAACAGTTAAATTAAACTCATTTCAGCTACTTGTTTAGTAAGCTAAAAATATGATTTATTTTGTATTTCCACTGCAACTCGTCGATTAAAGAAATAACAAACTATCAAAATATTCACTCTGCACACAGAACTAGTTTAAAATGAAATCGGCGATTTAACACTTAATCACTACACAAAATACTAGAGATCTATTATATATAATATTTACCTCAAACACGGAAGTACTAAGAACCTTAAACCACTTCGACCAAACTAAAGGCCATCTCTATTTACAGAGATTATTTAGAAATCGAACGAAGGTTGTTCTACTCTAACTGCCAAGTTACTGAGTGAAATGAAATAGTTTCAAACGTGGGTTAATATTTTAAACCAGACAAAGGATGAACTATCTCCCCCACCCCGATCTCTCCCCCTTCTCATAACAGCTACGTTTAACTTAGAGGCGTGTCGTAACTGCCACCAGTGCGATTACGCACCTGCGGTAACAAACTGACCGGGAAAAGCGCGTGTCAGTAGCAAATCTCAGACAACCGTCTGAAACTGCGACTATAAGGTGTAAATATTCGCTCCTACTTAAGCGTTCGGCCGATGCGACTCGTTGTTGACCGGTGAAAATGCAGACGGATGTCGGCTCTCTCCTAGCATTCTCACGCGTTTACGTCGAGAATCTAACTCAGGAGTGTCGTGTCATCTGAAGGTACAGACCCAAGTCGGCTCGATGTCTGAGATGGACTGCAACTAAATCGCACTTCACGTCTGACTGACATCTATGTAATAAAATTACGTATTCCAGTATGAGAAAAAACACAAGGTAAAGTTTGAGGATACTGAAGAAAATATTTTTCGCAAAACAAGTGATGCGAAAAATACAGGAAAAAAACAAGTAAGGAAAGATAATAAAATAAAGGATGCGGGTGAGAGAATAGGAAGAAGATGTAGGCAATTTAATGATATAAAGACCTACGTGACATCCTCAGAGCCCCAACAATCAGCAAATGCAGTGTCGCCTACCACACCCATCACCACTGCTACCCAATATGATCCTCGCCTAAGCAGTCGGGAAATTGCAATGCTCGAGGCGATGGAAAAATTCAAAGACCTCGCAAAGCTATTCTGAGAAACACGCCCCTCGTGTCTTCATGTACATGCCATCCCATGTACGGTCTACGCAAATGTGCACTCACTTTTTAACAATGTACTAACGTTTTTAAATGTACTCTATTTTCAGACTATGTGACTATGTTTCAAAGTGACAGTCCTAGATTGCCTTATTACAGTGTGAGATGTCAAAGCCAAACCCAACAAGTTGTTCCCCGGACATAACCTTCTGATGACCAGCGAACACTCAAGAACAGCCCACAGAGAATTCTAGTTAGACATTTTATGGTTTTGTGAAATAAAGATGACACGAAAGATACAATGTTCCTTGTTTACAGACACCCTCATTAGTCAGACAGTTTTTGATGTTTAAAATGTTAACTTACACAACCTTACCTATAGCACATGTGTACCACTGATTCTGCTGTAACATTGATCTACACTTTTGTAACTGATCATATTCCACGCTTCATTCACTAGATTTCTTGTCCTTACAGTTCCAGAGCCCGGTGATTCATTGTCCGTGCATCTTCATGCAAGCACCCTTGCACGAGAAATGTTCTTCTTACCTGATACTAATATCTTTGTTCCCAATTATCTTACCTCATCTATTATATATCACTTAGATCCATCACACTGACACCACTATGACATCTGTAATTATTATGCCATGCTATCCTATTTTCTCCACAGGATTTATTTATTTTAGCATGTTCACAAAAATTTGTTTACTTCGCATAAGAAATTGTATATCCAACTTTTAATTCACTATTGTAAGAGTTTCCTCACTCCACTATCACACCTCCCTAACTTACTATTTTTCTTTCCACTATTTTGAGATGACATTCTAAACATGAGTTTTTCTATCCAAATCATCTTCCATCCTTTCGAATTACAATAATGTTGTAATCAGGAGATCTTAAATTTGTCCCCTAGCTATCAAGAACTTACAGTATCCTCTCCTCACCCCTTATTGACAGCAGTCACCACTATGTTAATTATTTTCTGACATTATCTATTGCTTGCAGCCCTACTGTTTAGAATTGGTGGTATCTCTAGTGTTTAGAGAACCGAGTATTATCATTCTCTTGAAATTGTGATACATTGTCAGAAAAGAATCGAAATTTTGACATATTGCAAAAAAAAAAAAAAAAATGCAATCCAGAAAAGAAATCAAACAGAAAAAGAAATGAAATAGAAAAAATGAAAAGAGACAAAACATAAAAGAAAAATGAGAAGAGAACACATTCGGAATGTTTTTATAGAATGTGTTATCTGTTTATATGCCACCCTCACACATTTTGATGATATGATGATAAGCCAATATTGTAAAACATTGACTGCCCCGATGTTAGCAGCCTACATAAAAGAAAAGAAAAATAAGAGGAAATAAATCACCATATCAGAGTGAGCAATTAGTTTTTACTCCTACTGCCCATTACCAGTCATACCCCACCAGCATGATCTCTGACACTCCAGCAGTATTTTGTTGATACTGCCTATGACAAGTACCCCAATGACATTTGCGCATGCTGATTTTTGCAAATGAAAAATCCTTTGAGAGCATTTGTATATGCTGACCCCAGATTGAACAAATTGCAACTATTTGTTGATGCTGCCTTTGCCCCATGTTAAAGAAATGACATTTGCACATGCTGACTTAGCAAATGAAATACCCTTCTATAGCATTTGTATATGCTGATCCCACATTGAATACCCCATTACCGGATGATAACCACTAATGGCACATGAGAATGAAGCAGCTGTTTAGTGATGATGAAGATGCCATTTTATATTATGGTGAAACTTTATGTTGACACAACTAATGTTTTGCTGTGCAGTTTATGCACTAATGCTCACATTGAAATAATGGAATGAATAATTTGAGGTTGTTATGAAATAACAGAGAAAATAATTGAAATTTTCTGGAATCTAGGAACATAGAGCAAATCAAGGAATATGATTGCTGCATATGAGAACCATAAATGTATGGATCATTATTGGACAAGAGACACAAATGAATTATGATAATTATATGGAACCAAAGGTGTCAAGGACACAATGGAGATCAAACGAAAAAAAAGATGGAATGCTGATGCACCCAGAACATAATGGAACTATATGAGATTTGGATCACCCATGGACAAAGGATATACAAATGGACTATGCATATCTCATAGAACCGCAGAGGTTAAAGACACAATAATAATAATGGAATAAAATGTTAATATCTCCACATTTTGGGAGAATAATTTCTTGATATTTTTGCCACTTGCCTTATATTGTGAACCTGATTATAATAAGATAGAATGCACATGAATATTGCTCGCTACTGCTTATATTAAAATGCTTATGGTATTTTAAATTAAATAATAAAACAAACCAGAGGATTGGAATATGATTGAGACGTTGTGACAATACTAGATTGGATCGCCCTTATGATATATAGACCAAGAACAATTTAACCCCACGGACTGACGTGTCATGGATCCATATACAATAGATGGATATAATATTATAAAAGAGTACCCAGATTGGACATCCATATTGCTGAATCACGGATTACCATTGGAATACATGTACCCTCATGCCCCATAATAATAATTAACTTAAATTATTATAAATTTAAGAAATATAAATTGATCATCTGGCTGTAGCAGCAGATGTTATAAACACCATAGAGTTCTGAAAAAACCTTCGACCTGCGAAGGCAGAACTGGTGTTGACAATGTAAATGTTATATATATGATTGATTGTATGATGTGTTGTTGAAAAATATTGACAGCTCATAAGGTTCACTAAGGATATATTTCTGGTTATAACAGGAGAACTAAACAGGATCCCCATAGCATGGCATTTTGGAATGCCATAAAGAACAAAAGAAGAAAAATGTTACACTATACCCATGGAACCAGAGATCAGTAAGGATACATAGTAGCCAGAGTGCCAGGAACCTTGTCTTGAAAAAAGAAGAAAAATAGGAATATTAAAATGACATGTTGTATTCTGTTGATGATGTATGATAATTGCAAGGTTGATTTTTGGAAAAGACTAGTAATAATAAATAATATTAAGCTATGGCTCATATATGAAAATAACGTGTTGACAGAAAACAGGAAAGAAAAAGAAAGATTTCAAACAATTAGAAATGACTGAATCATAAATGGACAGGATCATTACCAGACCCATTACCTGTGTGGATATTGGAGACAAACATCACATATTTTGAGAAAAAAAAATATAGAACATTCTCTACAGTGATGGACTTGGAACGAATTCATATACTTACCATTTGGAAAAGGTCAAATACAGGAAACATTCAGACACAATTAAATAAGGATAAGCTATGAGGTTTTAATGCTTTTATTGTGAACAATATGATTGCATGTAAACATGTAAATGGTTACATTATAATTTAGAAATTTTCACCCATATGCCTGGAGATTTTTTATAATAACAATGACCAACCAGATCATTTATTAGAAAAGAAAACATGATGGTTAACCAAAGAAGGATAAACTGTATTAAACTCGAAAAGATCAACATGACAATAAGGATGTGGACACCTTCAAAATCTCTATGAATAAACTGTAAAATACTTGGAATCAAAAGAATAAATAAATTACACCCATGATTATGGCACATCAGGAAGAAAATAACTTCAACATTTTTAGAGTACTTGAAGCCTTGGGATATGAAACCAATGACGGGAACAGAAATGATATTACACCTTGCTCCCCACAATGACTAATAATATGTTGTCAACATGCATTTAGTTATGATTAAGTTATACAAATATGATATACTATTGCTCATATTTCCCAGTGTTGCCACTCGTCACATTTTTTTAGTGACGACCTTCTGTATTAGATGAAGTTGGGAATATTTTTGTTGGTCAGTGTTGCCAATTTGAAAATGTGATGAAAAATGTTGTAAAATGCTGGATAGTTTAAAATTTTTTTTTGAAGTTGATCTCCAATGCTAAGTTTTTTTAAATAGAGGACGATCTCATATAGACATAGGACCCCAGTGTAGGAATTAGATTACATTTTTCCGAAACATTTTTGGACTTAGAAATTTTTTTTTGAACTTTAAATTTTTCTGAAAATTTGTTTAACTTAGAAATTTTGGGATATTTTGGGGATATTGATAGTATACAAATGTCTCCCTACGGGATACATTTGCAGGGCCCCGGGATCTGTATGTAGCCGTGAATATCGGGATTTCTTCAGAAATAGACTATACCCTACCAGTAACGGAGGAAGCACAGATTAGCAGAAACAGAGAATAAAATAAATCTTGACACAGATTTTTAATTAGGCCAGCTTCGCTTGTAGATGCCAAGGATTGGTCATGTGATATCCCCAACCAATCGGAGGGCTCAGTTCTTTCCCCAGATTAATCAGAAGCGACGCCATAGAACCAGTCGTGATTTTAGAGCGGTCAAGAGAAGGCATATTTTTCCTGCTCAGTGAAATTCTAGTTGAGGAGATCGACTTCGCACTATAAATGCAAATGTGTAATTTCGAAACGTAGAATGATTTGTTTGTGAATTCCTGAAAACTGTAAGTATTGCTAAATCCTGAATGCAATAACTGTTAGAGCTCACAGTCATAACTGAAGCAGAGCTACGCTCGAAGATTTGGTAAAAAATGAAAACCCAAGCATATATCTGAATCTTTTACCAAGGAAGAAGGTCCTTAAGCTGAGAGAACGTTAAACTTAAGGAATACTAAGGAGTAAGAGAAAGTTTGGCTCTTTATCAAGAATGAAGAGATGAGATAATGTCGTTGAATCTAGAACACATTAACTAAATGAAGGAACACTAGAAGGATAGAGGAGCCACGCCATGTTTTTGCAAGTTAACAAGTTGAAAAGATTTAAAGATGCAAAAAGGAATATTGCATCCTTGAAATAATACATTGACTTTTTATACTTGTTTATAAATGTCAACATGCCATTATGCAAGAACCTGTTACCATTTGACTTAAACCAGTTCCTGTTGAGGGTTGAATAAACATTTGTTTCATTGAACACTAATGCTGTTGAAGAATCATATGCTTGCAGTTGGCCATCATGCAAATAAATCAATGTATCATATAAAAACAAATCGCTACAGGTGCAACATAAATAAAACCCATCTGCTCTAACACAAAACATCCTAGAGGATTATCCCCGAACCTGGTAAACTCCTGTAAACTGTAAGAGAGCAATTACTAACTCTAGCAGACCAGCTAGTTTCTACATCTAACACTCTCGACATAAACAGCAACCCCCAACTGCCCCACCCGGCCACAGTTCTTTTCTCTTCTGTTTGTTGTCAGAGATTCTTTTCGCCCCATATGAGATGGTGCGGTAGGGAGAATCGCCACTTGGTAAAATCGGCAGCTTTATCTTTCAAAGTTGCTGAATTTATGTCCAGCTGCCTTCATGTCCCTCTTGCACACCAAGAATCCCTAACTGTTGTCGCCCGGCTCTTCTTTTGTCATCTGACAGTTGTCCGCAGAAAATATCTTTGCGGAAGCGAATATATTCCATGTGTGGCCATGGCCAAGTCAGCGCTGTCTATGCAGTGTGTACATGCTTTGAAGGCCAGCACGTGACCGCACTTCGACATTTGTCTCTTTGTCCTTCCACGAAATACCAAGGATGTGGCGTAGATACTGTAGATGGAAGGTATGGAGCATTTTGTGTATGCATAGCATAGGTTGTCCATGTCTTGCTGCCATACAAAAGCGTTTTGGTGACGCAGGCAGTATGTACCACAGCTTTGGTCTTCATTGTGCTTTCTGAAATTTCCCCAACCACGAGTTGTGAGGAGGGTAAATTGTTTGCAGCTTTGCCAATGCGTCTTTCAATTGTTTTATCTAGAGAGTGTGTGTGTTTGTCTGAGGTGATAGACCTCAGGTATATGAAGTGGTGCACCGCTGCCCATTCAAATTTATCGATAGTAATAACTGGTGCACCATCCACATCATGTTCTAGCACATTTGGTTTCTTCAGCTTTTTGTTATGTTATAGTCCTTGCAGCTTGGGAGAGGCGATTCATCAAGGTCTGGAGCTCCCGTTGACTTTTAGTGACGATTGCAGCGTCTTCGGCTAACAAAGAGCCCCTTTTAGTGATCTTTCCGACTTCGTTTTAGCCTCAGCCGTGCGAGGTTGATCAGTCGGCCACCTGACCTACCGTGAAGGCATATTCCGTCAGTTGCATCCCCGAATGCATGTGTCAAGAGCGAGGCAAGAAGATCCCGTAGAGGGTGGAGCCAGGAAAAAAAACCTTGTTTGACACCACTGCATATATCAAAGCGCTTTGATGTGTTTCCAGCGTATTGGACAGTTCCCTTCATGTCTTCATGGAATGACTTTATCATATCATTTCCAGTAATTTAGTGTTTCAGTAATTTAGCATGTTTTCAGGAGGGTTTTGAAGAGTCCATTCCTGCTAACCAAGTCAAATGCCTTTGCGATTCGATAAAGACGAATACAAATTCTTGTTTTTTTCTGCTCTCTTGATTGTTCCTAAAGTTTGCGGAGGGAAAACTCATGTCCATTGTTGATGAATCCACACTCGACTCTGCATATATGCGCTCAGCTAACATGTGTAGTCGCATTAAGATGACTCTGACGACGACCTTACCAAAAGTACCAGGAAGAGATTTGCTTTTGTAGTTGCTACAATCGAATCTGTTTCATTTATTTTTATGTAATTTTACATAATCTTATATAATGTTATATAATCTTGGCATCTCGCAAGTCTTGAGGGACAGTTGTCTCCTCCCAGCCATGATACACTACCATTTGCAGGGGGAACAAAATGGGCTTTACAGCATTTACTTAAATGAGGAGGAATCCCATCGCTGCCTGGGGCTTTGCCAGAGGCCAAGCTATCAATGGCCTTGCTGATTTCTTCCAATGTTGGTTCAGCGTCCAGCTCATTTATAGTTTGCAGTAATTTAACAGCGTCAAGGGCTGCAGGCGTGACAGTAAATTCGCTAGCGTAAGGCTCAGATTAACGCTCCACCATTCTCTCCATCTGCTTACCTTTACCGGTCAGTCTCTCTCCGATGATGGTTCTTACGTTTGCGAAGACCAAATACTTTAATTAACCGTCGGACATTTGTCAGGTGTTGCCTATTTGTGCTGTGGTCTGAATATTTTCGCTGAGTTGAAGCCAATATTCATTTGCGCAACGTCGAGAAGTTTGTTGGACTTCAATGACAGGTGTCATCACATCTGATGAAGCATTTAACCATCATTTGACTCACTGTTACCAAAGGTAGCAAGCGCAGTATAATGAATAATGTTCCGCAGGTGCTCCCAGTTGTGTGTTACAGTATGTGACTATGTGGTCCTATTCCTTCGTCGACTTTTACCTTTTTCATTATAGTTTATATTTTTATCACCCTCCCCCCGCTCTATCAATATTCTTGAAAAACATCTTGTACATTTCCGATCTATACACTCTGATAGAATGCTATCTTCTAGAACACACCTGGTTCGTTAGACAGCTATTATCTAGCGCAGGCTATCACTACCTTGTTTGTTAGGCACTATTGTCCAACGCAGATCGTCACAATCTGGACGATAAGAGAATTTGTTTAATAGCTTAATTTGCTGCTTACTCAACCCGGTGTCAGCACATTATTGAAACAATAGCAAATTTAGAAGGAGCGGAGCAAAACAAAGGACTTTGGAGATTAGGCCATATGGAAGAGGTACGCAGACGAGTGCTTATAACAGATTTCATACTTTTGACGGCTGCAGAAACTGAGAAATGGCCCGTGGACGATACGACGATGAAACAATAGAATCAACGGCATATAGTCTGGACGCAGGTAAACACGGCGGATTGCTAAAAGAAAAAACTTTGTGACAAGAAGTACATAATTCCTCTTATCGGGCGGCCTCTCGCAAGCTGTGATTTTTCTTATCACTGGACATCTAACTCGGAGCTGAAGAGTTTGTTACGAGAGCCCATCTACCTTTAGCAATTGACTGACACTGACCTCGCAAGCGAGCAGGCAAATATGGAATTACAAGATGGAAACCGAATTGGTTGATCAGAAGGTGCAAATATAGGACATATCCCAAGCATTGACACAGACATATTGGAGATGTTACTTAAAGCCCCGTTAAAGTTAGTATGTGTTACAACATCCGCGGAGCACAGTGGAAGATGTTCCCAGAGCCTAGCTTGTCCTGTAATTTTATTCCAGTGTGGAATTACAATTCTAATTTAATTCTAGTGGAATTTAATTCTAAATGTATTCTTAAAGACTTCGCAAAAGAGAAAACAAGGTTGGTGACTTGAGAACAATTATTACTTTTCCTTTTTCATTATTTAAGACTGCATTTTGCACTGAGCTTCATAGCTAAATGTGCAAAAGACTGATTTTTTTTTTCATCATTTCTATTCGTTACATAGTTAATCAAATCAAAGATGTTTCCTTAATGACTTATAATGTAAAGAAATAATTTGCAGATATACTTCACCGCCATCAAGATAATTAGATCATCATTACAGATTCATATGGGCACACACTTTCATGCTCACTATATTTAACACAATCATGTTCACCTGAGACTTAGAATTTCTTTTCACGTCTCTGCCCAGACAGAAGCGCCCATTTCTTAGGGATCCTGTTACACGCCCTTTGGGGCATATTGGGAATATGGTGTTAGGCCCATATTTTCTTGACCTTCGGCACACTAGGCGTGATGTGGTCAGCATCACGCCAGCCGCCTTAACCTTCCCAGAAGTTGCTCTGGTACCCAATTGGGGCTGGGTCGACCCAGGAGCTGTTTACGTCCTAAAAAAATCCCAAATAATCTGGGGATCAAACCATAGACCACTGAGCTAGGAAGCCAGTGCACTAACCACTATGCTACCGCGGCTCCCATCATTTCTTATCTTTGCTTTTTGTCCCCTCCCCTCTTATTTTTGGCTTCATTCCATCGTAGTTGTGACTGCAGACCCAAGTAGAATAGTCTCATCTACAACGGTTTGGCCATGTCTGCAGAATGGTAGAAGGTCGGCTACAACGCCAAGTATGGGAAACTAAGAGCAAGGGATCCAGACCTCCAGGACGACCCAGAGTCCACTGTGAGGACAATAATAGACAATCTCTGAGGGAACGAGGACTAGAATGTAACCAGGCCAGGAGGAAGACAACCGATAGGATAGTATGGCGCCCTCTCTTCCAAACTTGTACACATCACTGAAGAAGAGGAACGACTAAGTAAGTATGATTTTTGTCCTCTCCCTCCTATTTTTGCCTTCGTTCTATTGTAAATTGTATGACTCATCAAGTGTCAATCCTATTTTGTGACCACACTGGGGCCATTTCACTCGTGTATACTTTAATTATGACGGTCAGTGATGAGGCTGCTGTCAGATGCCTTTGAGACGAGCTAAGTCTAAGCCAGTAATTATTCACCTATTCTCAGTCTATGACGCAACCTTTCGCAGGCAGACGTTGAAACGAGGCACATCTGCACGGAGACATTCCTACTGGACTAAGCCCATGACGTAATTTCTTCGAGCGACGAGAATTGCGTTCGCGTACGAATTACATAGCGGCCACCTGCATCCTGTCGAGTCTTTTTCCTGTCTTCTGTTTATTTTGTCTACGTGAGTTTTAAGCAAGGGCCATATCGAGCATGGCTACTAAAATTCCCCAGTCACAAATGAAATACGCCTTTTATCTTGGTCGCCTCACGGGAAGTCCCCGTTCCCCCAGTGCCTTTGTCTCCGTCCCAACTCACCGTCTCTCTCGACCATCTGCACATGAGGAAAGAAAACTGCTTTCTGCGCAGATGTGCTCGAATTAAGAAATGTCCCATATATAAGCTAAAACTAAAAATACATTAGTTACTAGCTACCCAGTGAACCCGGGATGGTTTTTACGGAAGTAGATAGACCGAAACCGTCTATGCCAGTCACTTAAAGTTGAACGGATATCAAAAAATTATCTGGGTTTTCACCCATTTCTAGTACTTACAAACCACCTTTTTGTGTGGTGTATTTATAGCATAACCAATCTGCCCAGATTTCCTTTAAGTCACTAAGCCATAAGGGGTCTGCTTAATCAACGTTAGAGCGGCCATACTTATCATAGTTGAGCGTGATAAATCGATCATTACAAACACACGGAAGTGAATCAACCGCCTAGTTTTATTTAAGTACATGGTCCCAGGTCTCACCTGGCCCTAAACAAGCTACAGTGTGTTGTGTATTTTTTCCTTCTGGATTTATATTCTACTTATTTTGTTCTGGCCCTGCCAGATAACAGCAAACACCCAGCCAGTGATCGACTGGGGAATGCAGTCTTCCTGAAGCTTTAATCCCTCTAAGTAATTTCAGGAGCATAGAAAACACAGATATCAGTGTTAGGATAACCTCACAGATTGGGATTCACTTACAAACTCTGACAAGTCCCAACATTTACCGCAAAACATGAAAGGATAATAGCCGGCTTTAATTAAAGGAGTATTTGTATAGTAATAACAATTGCGTAGTGAGTGTCCTGTACTATGTTGAAACTCTGGTTGTGTATTTTTTGTTCTTTGCATTTTCTATTTCCAGTTCATTTTTTATTCTTAAGATAGATTGTTATTTCATTTGTTAATGCAATAATTGCGTGAGAAGAGGAAAGGGAGCTAATATTGTGTTCGTTATCGTCCTGATTTATATAACTTGATAGATATTTTTGTTTTATTTTAATAATAATTGAAAAAGAGAGAAACCATCAGTCGAAATTTCCCAGCATTCTATTGTTTTCTCTCAATCTGTCTGTCAAAAAGTGAGAGAATGAATGTTTACTTCTTTTAATTAGTGAGGGTGAAACCAAGGTCGATATTACTTGAGTGACCATTTTTCTTAATTGGTGCAAGATATTCAATATCACATTCAGTGATACTGTTTGTCCCGACCTCTTTTACAACTTACTGAAGTGGTGGTCCACACAGTCACCTCTGTCTTCATCACCCCACGACAGTGCGTCACGCATACCGCCAAGTATCAAAACCAGAGTGATCAGTTATGACCTCACCTTTGGTCGGCCCCAAGCCTGGCTGAAAAAGGAGGAGGGCGGCCTGCATGGAGGGGGTAAGTTGGTAGCCCCTCCATCATGCAGAGGCAGAACAGGCCAATCACATGTTTCACTAATAACATGATTACACGAAGTGGAAGAGAGAAAACCGCACTCATTCTAAGGGCAACGAACTGGCACGGACTACGGAATGCGACTTATGGAAAATGGAATGAAAGGAGTATAAATGAGAAGGAAGAGGAGCAGGTGGAAGAAATGAGGAAAGCAAATTTAGAAATCCAGACTTTAACGGAAACGAAGAAAAAGGGACAAGTTGTGGATTTCAAAGGTGACACGCTGCTCTACAGTGGTGTCCCCATACCTGAAAGAGCTAAAAGGGGGCGCGGGTTGTATTGTGGCAAAAAAACCAAAAGGATAGTATCAAGGGATGGAACTTTGTCTCGGAACCCATTATGGTCATAAAACTGAAAGAAGGAGAAACCATAGTCAACCTTGTCATTGTGTATGAGCCAAATAAAGATGAGGGAGCTGAGCCATTTTTTTAAAATTTTTCTACAATTCATACATTTCTGCCTTATTTTTTTGCATTAGTATTATCTTGAGTTGGTTCTTTCTACTGTAATCTTTTATACTGTAATCTTGTTGGTATCTTTAATTTTTTTTGCTCCTAAAATAACATCTATAATTTCATGCAGTTGATTGATTTTGAGTGGTGAAATAATTGTTGATAATATTGCTCACTTATTATTTAAATTATTATTGGAGAATTTGGAGTCACAATAATTGTGAATTATGGCTACCTTGGAATATTTTGCCAAGCTTGGAAAGGAGTTTGGTATGGTGGGTGAAGCTTTAAAAACATATGCATCCACTGAGCTTGAAAAAGAATTAAAGAGGTTAGAAGACGTGGCAAGAAATCAAAGAATCTTTGCTAAGGGAGAGAAGAAGAATTAGCTGAGAAGAGAAGACAGGATGAATTGGCTCTTGAGCAAGAGAATAAAAGAAGAGAATATGAACTTGAGGAGAACAAATTGTCACATGCTCAAGCAGAACTGGCCAATGCTCAAAGAATGGCAGCACTTGAGTTGGAAAAATTAAGATTGCAACATAAACAGGTTCATCCAGTAGGTGATGAGGCTGGAAAAAAAGTCCATGCCTGTACTTTTAAATTTTCTTCTTCTTCGTACACTCTCAGACGTCCACTTGAATGTTCTCAAAGAAAGCAGTAGTCAGTTTGAGGCTATTTGAATCCCCGTAAAGCTTTTCCACGAAAGGAGCTTGCGTCGGCCATATGCACTTTCTCTGTACCACATATAAGGGGCAACTTTGAAGCAGATGTTCAGCAGTCATTTTATCAGTGCCACAGTTCCACTGATCGGTAGTTCCTATCTTTAGCTTGTTGAATAGATGGTATCTCAATCTGTTGTGGCCAGTGCGGAGTCTGAAGATTACCACTTGTTCTCTTCTGTGGAGCTGGTAGTAAGCATCATTCTGTGTGTGCCCTGGATGTTCTACATTCCATTTGTTTCTGTAACTGATTCTGATAAAACTCTTTGCCTCCTCAAAAGTTATGCTTTCATCAGGCTGAGGTAGATGTGAACCTTTTTTTGCCATTCTGTCAGCCTCTTCATTGCTTTTAAATTAATTTTGCCCAAATTTAATTCTAATATAGACGACATGTCATGCTTTTAAAATAGATATGAGACATGTTGCCAGGCGTTAAAGATTGATAGAGCTACATGGCCCAGCAGGTTGATGAGTTTATTAATGAGTAAGGGTCTTACTGCAGTCTGCACCATGGATGATCATACTAGAAATGATTATGATGCTGTGAAGGCTTTGTTGCTTAAAAAGTATCAACTAGAAGAAAATGGGTACAGATTGAAACTGAAATCATTGTTGCCTGATTCAGCTAAAGATTGTGCTGAATTTGTTTCATCAATTAAGCTTTGCTTTTTTAGATGGGTTGATTTGTCAAAATATTGATAAAACATTTGATGGGCTGGCTGATTTAATTTTAAGAGACAAAGTGCTGTCTTCAGCCAGTGGTGACATTTTGTCCTTTTTGCATGAGAGAAAGCCTCAAACGTTGGCTGCTGTAGAAAACCTTGGACGGCAATACCAAATTGCACTTCCTGGTAGAAATCATAGCAGGAATAACATAAAGGATTCATTGTCAGGTGCATCTGCTAGAACTATGATGTCCAATCCACCCAGACATGGACAGAAATTTTCGATTAAATCGAGATAATAATATGGATCTTTCAGAGGGAGGTATAATTTTAGTAATAGGTCACAACAACCTCAAAGAAGTTTTCATTCATATGATGATAGATATATATACCTCAACAATCATCTTTCAGACATAACAGGGATTGGAACAGAGGTGGATATAATTTCCAGTCAGGCAGTGGCCAAAGTTCATTCTATCGGAACAATGACAATAATTACAACAACAGAAGTTCTTAACAGAACATTCAACGTTCTAGGAATCCAGAACGTTCCAATGCAGTTGTACATCAGAGTGACAATAATACAGTCCAAAACACCAATGTTGTTTCTCATGCAAATGCATGTAGTGTGGACTTATCCAATTGTACTAATTGTTCTGAATGTAATTCTTTATTTCTGTTACAGTGAGTTCCTAGGCTCCTGTGTGGACATCCTTTGCCAGTCATGTCCTCTTATGATGGGACAGGTTCACTAGTGTTTAATAGGGGTTTTGTAAACAACCAACATGTTTCAGTGCTCAGGGACACTGTGTGCACTACGATTGGGGTGCGAAGGTCATTGGTGGATCAATCTAATTACACAGGCAGGGAAGTCAAGTGCATTACATTTGGGGACACAGTGGAATATTATCCGACTGCTGAAGTATTCTTGGATACCTCTTATTTTACTGGAAGGACTCTCGTGTGTCTGTTGGACAAATCAATTGCCGGAATAACCCTGGGAAATATTCCTGGACTTCATGAATGCACTAATGATGATATTTTAAAATGGGAACAGCAGCATTTGCTTATAGCAAATGCTGTCACGACTAGAGCTCAGTCTCGTGCAGAAGTAAATGAACATGTCCAAATTGAAAATGCTGTAGATAAGGTGATGAATGATGAGATGGAGACTGAGGAGGTAGTGACTGATGAGGTGATAACTGGTGGGGAGTGGGCAAATGAAGATGAGTTACTGGTTGAACTTATTGACAAAGAATCATTCATACAGATGCAGAATGATGATTCATAAAAAATTTTTTTTCATGTTGCCAAATCTGATGATGTCTTGGTTAATGATAATTCTGTACACTGGTACACAATAAATAATGGGATCTTGATTCCGAATTTCCAAAATTCCACATCAGTAAAAAAAAAACAAAGTATGGTACCTAATTGATTCCGCTCATTTGTTTTACGACATGCTCATGATGTTAATTTAGGGATTACCAGGACAAAACATTTCTTTTGGCCTGGGGTGACAAGAGATGTGAAAATGTTTTGTCACACTTGCAAAATTTCCCAAGATATTGCAGCAAAAAGCCCCAAGCATAATGCGCTTATTCAGGCGTCAGACATATCATTGCGTCCTCTCGCAAAGATGGCAATTGACCTTATTGGTTCACTACCGATCACGTCAGCTAGAGGTCACCGTTATGTGTTGATATGCATTGATATGTGCACGCGCTAGCCAGAGTTTATTCTTCTAAAAACAATATCCACTACAGATGTTGCTGACGCGCTATTTTTAATTTTTAGTCGATTGAGTTTTCCCGAAAACATACTATCGGATCGGGGAACTCAATTTGTTTCTGACGTTATGACTCAGGTTATGAGAGAGTTCGAAATAAATCGATCTCTCAGTAGCATCTTATTCTTCTTTGATCCTTAGCCACCGACCGTCAAAGCAGTCAGTGGCCATTACGCCTAGTGGCGTCTTGTAGGGCAACAACAAATTGATTCCACTTTGCTCGGTCGGCGGCCATCCTTCATACAGGCCCCAACTCTGGTTCATTCTTTGCATCTCAGCCTCCGCAGTCCTCCGCCAAGTTGTTTTTTGTCGACCTCTATGCTATGGACCCCTGAAAGAAAACGAAAGAGAGGCCGACCAAAAACAACTTGGCGGAGGACTGTGGAGGCTGAGATGCAAAGAATGAACCAGAGTTGGGGCACTGTACGAAGGACTGCCGCCGACCGAGCAAAGTGGAATAAATTTGTTGTTGCCCTACAAGACGCCACCAGGCGTAATGGCCACTGACTGCTTTGACGGTCGGTTGCTAAGGATCAAAGAAGAAGAAGACTTTGGGAACTGGTAGGTCATCGCCATGTGGTACCGGAAGTATTGCAGAGGGGATGTTTGGATATTCCAGAGTCCATTTTGTCTTCTTTGATATGCCTTTCCCAATTGGAAGGACCATGCAAAAATAACAGTTGTTGAGATGATCAGTGGGCTCTCTCCAAATCATTGGGACTGCAAAAGGCAAAGCTTGTCTTTTGCCAGTCAACCAAAGTTTAAGATGTGCTGCACATGTATTGCAGCATATGTGTGACGCCCAGCTCTTATCTTGATCTCCTATTCTGCAACCAAAATACAAACTGTACGCCTTCTTAATCACTTTAGTTACATTTCGTTTTTGTGATAGAAATGTCACCTCACCACATATATAACAGAAATTATTAGCACTGTTCACACATGTCCAAGGCATTTCTAACTACGATATTTTTTATAAGGACAAACGCACTAACTAATGGCAAAATTTTATCAGAGATAAGATATTTATACACAAAGGTGATGTAATCATAGGTAGGATTGCATCATCAACTTCTAGTTACATTTTTATTGGTCATTAGAAAAAATTAATTATGCAATCGCCCTCAACAGTTGCGTCATATACGAGAAATTGACCGTAATTAAATAAACTAGTAGCATATATCTTGAAAACTAGAGCCAATCAACATTTTTAAATGTCATTTTCGTTTTCAGCACACCAAAATTAGTTAAGATCAGCTATTTTCATTTCTGGTACATTTTGCTTGTTGACTAGTGTTATCGACGCATGCCAGATAGCTGTAGAAGCGTCAGAAAAAGCTAAACTTAAGGCAAGACTGTTTGTTAATCAAAACATCAATTATGGCCGGGTGATGAAGCCTATGTATTGTTACCCAATAAGGACAATAAATTACTTGTATCTTGGAGAGGACCATATACTGTACTTGAAAGATTGTCAGATGTTGACTACATTATATCTATTAAAGGAAAGGAAAAAAACCTTTCACATCAACATGCTGCAACAATTTCATTCTCGTCCTCCACATCTTAAATCAGTCTTTGAGGCTGTCGACGATCCCACTGATCGTCGCTCTTCCTTAGCTATCAAACAAGAAGAGTTATCTGAATTACCTGATGGTTCTGAACCACTTTTGTCTCTACCTACTTTACCACTTTTATCTACTGAGATTCTTCTACTTCGCCAACTCTTGCCTCATATCAGAAAGATCAGATTTCCTTGTTACTACAATCTTTTCCTGACATGCACACGGATATTCCTGGGCGTACAGATATCATTGAATATGATATTCTTCTTACTGATTTCAGACCAAACAAGCTGAAACCGTTTCCTATCCCTGTACATTTTCAATCACAAGTACAAGAAGAAATAAAAGATATGATAAAATTAAACATGATTTCTCCTTCTCAATCTCCCCTACCGTTTTCCTTTGGTATTGATTAGAAATAAAGACAAATCTATTCGGATTTGCATTGATTTTAAGCGTTTAAATGCTTTGACAATCCTGGCCGCTGAACCTCTGCCTTTGTTAGATTCTTTACTGGATAGACTATCTACAGCTTCTTTTTTCAGTAAATTTGATTTGTATTAATGTTATTGGCAAGTCCCCTTGTCGGACAGAGCAAAACCTTATACTGCTTTCGCTACACTTTTGGGATTGTTCCAATTTAATTGTACGAGTATGTCTTTTGGTCTCGTTAACCCACCTGCGACTTTTGTTAGTATGATGCGAAACATTTTCTCTAATCGTGATGAATAATTACCTATATTGATGATATTTGTCTTTTCCATCAATCTTGGGAAGAACATGTTCATGGAATTCAGTCTTTGTTGACTACTGTTCGTCTCCATCACCTTACTGCTAGACCTTCGAAAACTAAAATAGGATTCACTGAAATTTCTTTTTTGGTCATAAAGTAGAAGGCGTTTTTCTTAAACCTGAAGATTCCACTATCTCTAGGATCTTGAATCTAGAAATTCCTAAGACAAAAAAAAAAAAAAAAAAAAAACAAGGTCGCAGTCTTTTAGGTCTTGTCGGATTCTATAGGAAATTCTTGCATAATGTTTCAGAAATTACTTCAATTAAGAAAGAACTCTTCAAATAAGATTGTTTGGTCCCATTCTTGCGATGTTTCTTTAAATTTATTAAAAGCTAACTTTTCAAAATCACCAATTTTAAGATTGCCTGATGCTCGATTTCCTTTTATCCTTAGAGTCGACGCCTCTAGATCGGGAATCGATGGTACACTTATGCAGGAATTCGATGATTGTCTACATCCAATTCTGTATGTCAGTCGAAAATCGACACCCATTGAAAAAAATATCCTATTGTGGAGCGTGAACTTCTTGCTGTTGTATATTGTTTTTTGAAACTCCACATATACCTCATTGGAGCAAATTTTGTCTTGGAGACAGATCAGAGGGCTTTGTCCTATCTTAAAACAGCAAAGTTTCGTAATGAGAGGGCTGCCAGAGCATCACTTGTGCTCCAACCCTACGACTATGTCATTCGTGCAATCAAGGGCAGTCACAACGTGGTCGCGGATGTGTTATCCCGTTGTGTAAAGGACTCAATATCACCTGACAACTCGGTAAATACAGGTACCTTGTGAGGTTACAGCTAACCTATTAACTGACTTTGTCACGTGTTGACTGGTGGAACATTGCACTTTTAGGAACTTTTTTGGCTGACAGTGCTGATGCTGACGGGAATTTCCAGATTAACTGCTGCTGTCTAAGGAAATAATGTACAATGACTCGGTGTGGAATGCCAATGCTGAGAACTAACTTGAATTTTTTCATCTGAAATTGAAGGAAATCTCTCAATGACTCTTTTAACAGTGCTTACAGTTATTGATCGGTTCACTCGGCGCCTGATGATGATGAATGTTGATATCGCCAATTTCGAGTTGTAACTCTTTTTACTCAGCGCATTACGTGGATGTCTTGTACCTTATTAACAATGGTCATACTCGGTTTATGGGCAAACACACACATTCATTAATAATCTAAGAATAATGTGACATTTGGATATTTTGAATGCAAAATCTTGGTTTCTTCGATTATTTGGAACTGCATCTACAAATTAAGGGACGTAACTCGAGAATGCTTCGCGTGGTCAAAGGGACATATATATAATAATGCTATCGTGCCATTTGTAATCGCTATCCATTTGGACATTGAACTTTTGTACTTGCAGTGAACTGTTAAGGGAACAAACGATAATATAGCAGAGAATCATGGACATGAACTTTGTGCTTAATTGATAATATTTTTGCCGGACGTTAGTTGTGTATTATTTCACTAGTGTATAATACTATTACACTTCGAATTTTAACTACAGTGCTTTAGTTAACTGTTAAGTAATTGTAATTCGCGAGATAAGATTCGGTCTTTGACATATGGCATTAATACACTCACACTGATTATTGAGTGAACATTTTGAGGATTCTCGATGCTATTGTCAATTTGTACCATACATCAGCGTATTCTTACCTAATTGCACACACAATTTCGTAAGGTACAAGATAACATTTTTTTAATTGGCACCACAGTACACTTTTTCTGACAAGTACTTAAGATGTACTCATGACTTTTAATCTGTTAGCGTACGATGTTGCATTCATTCATTTTACGAATATGATTGTCTGCCTCATTTCATCTATTTACGCTCTTATATATTTGTTTATTCTTTAATGCTTTGCATTATTGCTGTTGATCAATAAGTTAATTAATTGACAACTGATACTGGACTTGACTGATAGGCGTTATTGGACGGTGTGAGGTATGTGAGTGCATGTATTGCTACCATCATTTTTTAATATGTTAGGTACTACTAATTATGGCGACCTCATTTTGCTGTTAAAAAGGAATGTGTCCAAAGTAGACATTGGCTTTGGTATTAACCATCGACCACACTTTTAGTGTTAAATTGCCTGCCCTAGAGCAGAAACCGGGGTGCTATGCTATTTCGTGCTTACAGTGAAATTTGATGTTACCATATTTCACTCTGGTGATGTTATACTCACACCACGGAAATAATGAAAACGTTGTTTACATTATTTTTCCGGGGGGGGGGGGGGAAGGAGTAATGTTATGATTAAAATTCATAACGATTGTCTCGGTATAATTAGGTAGCTCGACATGGCTCCTTGTTTGCTTATTTTATACGGAGACATTTATTAATACAGGAAGAGACGTCATGCCTCTATGGTGTATTTGGCAGACGTAAAACTAGGAATGCAGAAGTGCAGAGATCGTCTGCAAGGACTTCTACCATTGTGTGTAATGGCGAGTGGACGAATGTGTTTGAGCTCCTGAATATATCCATTGTACATCCCTATGTTATTCCATCACTAGTACATCAATATCTTCAGTGAGGTGTATCTGGTATCTTCATTTAAAGGGAGTATAGCTTCTCAGTGTCGAGTGTGCATGGATATTAATAAAAATTGTTCAAATTGAAAAGACCCCGTTCCAGACATGAACGGAATGCAAAAAGTTTTATCGACGACTGCATATAATGTGCCCTTTGTATATTGAACTGATATGTATTCAATGTCATTCGTGCCATCAAGGGCAGTCACAACGTGGTCGCGTATGTGTTGTCCCGTTGTGTAAAAGACTCAATATCACCTGACATCTCGGCAAATACAGGTACATTGTGAGGTTACAGCTACCCTAATAACTGACTTCGTCACGTGTTGACCGGTGGAACATTGCACTTTTAGAAACTTTTTTGGCTGACAGTGCTGATGCTGACTGGAATTTCCAGATTTATTTCTGATGTCCAAGGATAGAATGTACAATGACTCGGTGAGCAATGCGAACTCTGAGAACTAACTTGAATTTTATCATCTGAAATTGAAGGACATCTCTCAATGACTCTTTTGACAGTACTTAGTTATTGATCGGTTCACTCGGCATCTGATGATGATGAATGCTGATATCGCAAATTTCGAGTTGTAACACTTTTTACTCAGCGCATTACGTGGATGTCTTGTACCTTATTAACAGTGGTCATACTCAGTTTATGGGCAAACACAAACACATTCATTAATAATCTAAGAATAATGTGACATTTGGATATTTTGAATGCAAAATCTTGGTTTCTTCGATTATTTGGAACTGCATCTACAAATTAAGGGACGTAACTCGAGAATGCTTCGCATGGTCAAAGGGACGTAACTACTGAAATCCTTTCGTTCCCTTTGTTGGACAGAGAACATTGTTACTTATCCTGAATTTAGACAGGAACATGCGATAATATGGCAGAGAATCATGGACATGAACTTTGTTCTTAATTAGTAATATTTTCGCTGGACGTTAGTTGTGTATTATTTCACTAGTTTGTATAATAATATTTGTCACGGCGCTATTTCGCAGTGCATCTTTTGTACGAAAAGTCAGCCGGGCAACGCCGGGTATATCCAAACCGGTGAGTCATGTGACTACCGGAAGCCGGGAAATCAGGCGCGAATGTGGTCAGTCAGATACTAGCCGTGGTCCGAGTAGGGCGGATATTTTTTCCTTTGCCAGCAAGTTTGCTGTGTGGTTCATTGTATGGACTATTATGTGAGTGCTTGCCATGTTGCGGTCCTGATTGGTAATTATGTGGTAATTCTAGAGCAGTGTAGTGTCTAGTGGGTATTATCTTCAGGCCGTAGGTTATAAGTGGTCAATGATTTGGAGTGTATCATTGTCGCAGTTGTACCGCTCAAGGTGAGTGATATTCATTGCAGTGTTTTCAGTATACTTCGCACTGTATGATGCTGATCTTTAAGCTGCTAAGGCAAAGCTATAGTGGTATTTCATTATTGTATTTGATGTGTTTATTGGCCGTGTGAGGCCTTGTTGTAGTATGCATATGATTAAAGGGAAGTTCCTGTCAAGGTGTTTATTTCTTATTGTCATCCATTGTTGTGTGGTCAGGCGAGCCGTTATGTATGATTATAAATCCACAATGCAGTAGTGCAACACGATGGAGTGGTATCTACGATAAATGTTCCTGACACTATTACACTACGAATTTTAACTACAGTGCTTTAGTTAACTGTTAAGCAATTTTAATTCTCGAGCAAGAAGACGATGATGGATGTATACCGCTACACCTATGTCCCAGTCTTGACATATGGATGCGAGTCATGGGCAATGACCACCACCCACAAAAGCCAGATCCAAACCTCAGTAATGAGGTATCTGAGGACGGTGATTGAAGTAACAAGAAGAGACATGGTCCACAACCAGATGATACGTCAAGGTCTAAAAATACAACCCCTGCAGACCCAAGTAGAACAGTCCCAACTACGATTACACTGACAAACAACATTTTTCTTTCTTATATAAGAATAAGTGTTCTTAGGTCAGTTTCTTGCGCTGATTTCAGATTTGAAATCCGTTTATCTCTATCACGTCGGGTTCTTAAGATATTTGTGAATAAATATATTTTTGGGAAACCGTTATTTGCTCCGTTTCATTTTTACTATATAACTTATTAAAAATTAATAAAATGCAAAATAATTCTACTTTTTATACTGCTAAAAGATGCATGACATATGTTACGCTATTTTTCAAATAGTTACTGTATTTTGAAATAATTCTGAGCGAAATATGGCTTCTAGAAGTTGTAGAATCGGTATCGAAACCAGTGCCTCATGATCCAATCACGTGTCCGATCCCAGTTCCACCATAACAATATCCGTTGGACGTGAATGAACCATCAGAAAGTGATAGTTTACCTGCTTTAGAAACTAATTCTGACTCGGATTATATACCGGTGAATGATGGTGTTCACTTAATTAACCATTCAGAACTTTCAGATCTAATACGTGATCTCGCTCTTACCAAAGGACAAGCGGAATTACTCGGTTCGCGACTCAAAGAATGGAATCTTTTAGCGCCCAATACTCCGATATCTAAATTTCGTCATAGACACAGAGAACTTGTTCAATACTTTGAGATGGATGATGGCATTTGCTATTGCAAAGATGTAAACGGTCTAATGGTGCACCTCGGTCGTGAGCACATAGTCAACGAATGGCGACTTTTCATCGATTCTTCCAAGACTAGTCTAAAAGCCGTGTTATTGCATAACGGAAATTTATTTTCATCAATTCCAGTCGCCTACTCTGTTCATATGAAAGAAACTTATGACAATATGGCTATACTTTTGGCAAAAATAAAGTACAATGACTACCAATGGCGGATTTGTGGAGACCTAAAGGTCATTGCAATTCTCACGGACATGCAGACTGGGTATACTAAATTTTGTTGCTTCCTATGTGAATGGGACAGCCGCAACAGACAGGAACATTATGCAAGAAAGGTGTGGCCTATCAGGGATCGTATGCAGCTCTGGCATAAAAATGTAATACATGAGCCATTAGTTAACAAAGACGGCATCATTTTACCACCGTTACATATAAAGTTGGGGCTCATGAAGAATTTCGTAAAAGCGTTAGATAAAACGAGAAAAGCTTTCACTTATCTTCGAGAAAAGTTTCCGCAAGTTAGCGATGCAAAGATAAAGGAAGGTATCTTTGTAGGACCTCAGATTAGGAAAGTTATTGCAGACAAACAATTCGAGAACTTGTTACATGGTAGTGAACTTCGCGCATGGATGGCATTCAAATCGATCGTCGATAACTTTCTGTGAAATCACAAATCTGTCGACTATGTGCATATTGTTAAGCAGTGCATAGATGCATACAGAATTATGGGCTGTAACATGTCCCTCAAAATCCATTTGCTTGATTCGCATCTTGACTTTTTCCCTGACAAACTTGGCGAAGTCAGCGATGAACATGGAGAACGATTCCATCAAGATATCGCCGTAATGGAATCACGCTATCAAGGACGGTGGAGTGTGACCATGCTTGCCGATTATTGTTGGATGCTTCATCGCGATGTACCACATGCCATTCACCGACGAAAGTCGACTGCAAAGAAATTCAAGCCTACATAACTGTTACACTTCTTGTATGAATGATGTTATAATACTTTATGCCTTGTTAAAAAACTTCAATTGCGTATTTCTAGAGATCCCGACCTGATAGAGAAAAACGGTTTGCAGATTTAAAAACAGCGCATTAAAATTGACCAGAAAAACATAGAAATGTTAGAGAAAGAAAAAAAAAGTTTTTTTTTGTTAGTCAGTGTTATTTGGCCATGTCTGCAGAATGGGAGAAGATTGGCTACCACGACAAGCAAACTAAGAGCCATGGATCATGACATCCAGAAGTATCCAGAGTCCGCTGGAAGGAGAACATTAGACAATCTTTGAAGGACCGATGACTATAATGGAACCAGGCTAAAAGGAAGACAGCCGATATCGTTGTATAGCGCTCTTTCTTCCAAACTCTGTACACTGCCTCTGAAGCTAAATACAAGTTGGTTTAGTTGGTTTCGCTGTGTATTTTTGCAGTGTTTGGGCGTGGTTTTTGGTGACCTTTCATCGATATATGTTCCACTGGAACTGCACTATGCGTGAGTGATTTATATATAACACGTGTCGTGATAAAGACAAACCGTGAAGTATTATTAAGGTATGTTTGTCTGGCGGATTCAGTCAAGGATCTTTCTAAGTGGGGATTAACTTGAATAAGATATATTTCTTGAGTACTCTGTATGTATAAATGCAATTGAATGTGAAATGATTCAATTGGGTCAATAATATTGATGTTCCGAATGAACATTAATAACATGAATATCGTAATGTATGCTGAGAATCGTAAATAAATGTATCTTCATTTGAGATGGACTTTACGCACATGTTCTATATGTGGCTGTTTATTATCGTTGTTATGGCCACATATTTCCGAACATGCCACAGGTAATTATTTGGGTCAATTATATTTGCATGTATAACCGCCACACCGATCTCTCCTCTGGAGTTTGAGAAGGCGAAGGGAGCATGGAAGGAACGGGTCAAATCACTTTATAAAAGCTGAACCTAATATATTGACGTCTCTCCCCTATGACATTCTCCTACGGCAGTACATATCCGCCATGGGACTACCTTTTCGTTTTTATTCATAAACGGTGAACTAATTAAGTAAGTATCTGCGCTAACTTATTGGGGGGTAATTGCAGATCGTTCAATGCAGTGAAAATCTCACGTGCAGTCTACAGAAAGTATTGTCTCCTCAAAACGCAATTACCTTTCTAAAATAAAGCATATATTGTGTCCAAATAGACAGACATATAGACAGACAGACAGAGTCAGACAGACATACGGACGAAGAGACAAACAGAATGATAGATATATAGGTAGATAGATAGATAAATAGAAAAATAGATAGATAGATAGATAGATAGATAGATAGATAGATAGATAGATAGATAGATAGATAGATAGATAGATAGATAGATAGATAGATAGATAGATAGATAGATAGATAGATATATAGAGATAAAGAAAGTTGGATATACTTACAGAACGACATAGACCCAGGACTAAAGGAAACCATTAATAAGGAGTTACTAAGGTATAAGTGAATACAATTTAAAAAAATGTGCAAATGAACGAAGGAACAAACGAGTGAAAATTATTTTCAAAGAGGAGAGAATTATCCACGCAGTTCCGTCTAACATGCTGCCCTTTCTATCTCCCCTTCTTTATACTGTAAACATTCATTCTCACACGTACTGTAAGTATTAATTTAAAGGTTCGCAACATTACAAAGGTCAGATATTTACATTATCCAATCATAGTGGAGAAATAAAGTAAAAGCATGAAGTAGAAAAAAAAGTAGTCTCATAGCAGATAGTGCCGTAGGGAAGTGACATGTTAGAGACTTCACCATCCTAGGTCCAGCATCGAGAAGTGGATTGACCAGGTCCCTTCTTCGCTGCCATTTTTTTCCCTAACTCAAAGAGCAAAGTGAGGTTCCAAATTTACAGCTGGGTAGACTGGAGCGTGATGGTACAGTGATTCGAACCGCCCCCCCCCTACCTTTACCTCGCAAGGCCAACGCTCTAACCACTCTGTCACTTGGACGCTCATACAGTAGAAGCATATTGAAAAAGAAATGTGTGACGAAACAGCATTCTTTATTAAGGAAAGCAGGTGACGACAGGTAACGTTTCATTTATTTTACACAGGCACACGCATACAAGAAAGAGCCATCTTACCTGAAGGAGCATAAATGATAAATACTTGATGTACCAATGTTATTATAGAAGTCCGGACTTAAAACACAAAACTATACATCAGATGTGCATCAAGTAAAAAGTTAACAGGTCTACAAACGGTGCAGTAGTAAAGCTGTTAATTTTGCTAAATGTCCTGCCGTATCTTAGCGATAGGTTAATATTGTAAAATGGTCAATAATCTCTTAGTGTATACGCGTATGTGGGCGACAATATTTCTTACCAGTCCTGTTTAATTAACGTGAGATAATAAAAATTTGCAGTTATTTACTGAAAAATACGTGAGTCATCGACAACAACAGCAATAAAACGCCAAATAAACGTGTGACATTAACCAAGGAGAGACGTAAGTAAAACACTCTTGGGAAATATCAGTCAAAGTGGAATAGAAATAATAAAAGTTAAAGGCAAATATGAGAAGGTATACAGACGCAATTCGAACAAGTAAATAGAAGAATTTAAGAAAGAATGTAAATAGCTAACAAATATAAGCTTTTCTCGACACAATCAGCATACAAGACGTGAAACAGAACTTCTGTTTTAATACAACTTTTCGCTGATGAATGCGATTTAGATGGAGCATCAGATTTTTTGGTCTTGTGAGTGCATCACTTAAATGCAATGTTCACACATTTGCGTTTGTTATGAATTTCTGACTTCACCAACTTCTTCTGTTTTCAAGTTCCAGAAATGGGTCGTAGGTGATCATGTCTCTCCACAACTTCTTGTCTTTTAAGTACTGTTTGTCATTTCTGTTACTGAGTTCTTTCCGTGCAATGATGCATAACTACACAGCATCTTCACTCTTTGTCGTCCTCATTTTTTCCCTTCAATCTTCCCCTCAGTCATGATATATTCCAGAATCCTTCTTTTCATTACATACCCAGTAAAAGTAAATTCCTTCCATTGATGTACCCCTATATGTGCTTTGCCAGAGTAGCAAGACATCTGCTGCGACTTTAATAATAATAATAATATAAAAGACCCGCATCACCATAAAATGGGAGCCTCAAGCTAAGATCCTGAATCTAATATTGAATGCTGATATCAGGAGAAATGTTTCAAGTCGTTGGGCTTCGTTTTTGAAAGAAATCAAAAATTTTCAAAATTGTGGTGTATGTCGTCTGCTGACCTGTGTGGAGTTGTATGAACATTAATTGTTGTTCAAATTTTCAAGTGTACTGCAGAAGTTGAAGCTATTTAAGGAAGACGACTTTCCTATTAAGTTGTCGATTGAAAAATTCAAGTTTTATGCCAATGATGGCCTACTATCAAGAAGACGACGACCAAAGGGCAGTCATCGAGTGCACTGTTGGTGAAATCTAATCCTAACCTGGTCAATACGGAGTGTTTTCATCGTGCCTTGGTAAGGAGGCGTAAATGCAGGAGGATCCTTATTACTGGCAAACAGATAAAGTACATTTAAGGTTACATACAACGTGTGATGCTGAGAATCTTGTTTGCCAGAGTTTTTTTTTCTATGTTCTATGTATTTTCGTGTTTATTTTTTTTGTAAATAGTGGGTGGTTGGAGGGAGTTATGAATTTTTTCAATGCCTCGTTTGTATGGTTGATAAGGGTGGATTCAGGCGGACTTCAAATTACCACCCCTATCGACACCAGGTATTAAAGTGCAAGATGTAGGTGTCTTCTCTGGTTTATGATGTTGCTGTGTATATTGTAGTAGAATAGTTCACAGAGTACAACACAGGCAACATGAGGTGTAGAGTCATAGAAATGGTAACTTCGCTTTACGTTTTATACCATTTATTGCACGCCACAAAACAGTCATGATATATATGTCATCACCAACATAGTTCAACGAAGTACGCATTCAAAATAATATTAGCTGATAGTCATGTAGAATCCAATACTCAATATTCATCTTGTAAACAAATAGCTTCCGTATTTTCGATATCGTAAAGTTCTGGTTCGTGAAGCTGTATAAATAATATATAGCACAGATCTGGGTACCTAAAGTTCATACATATAAATTCTGCAACAGTGTCAGATGCAGATCATCAATGTTCATAGATAATAATAAATACTCCCTTCCTGATGCTAGCAGATCAGATGTATACAATAAGTCCATTTATCGTCTGCACGTGAATAGCATACATGGAGTACAGGTCAACTCGACCTTTATAACATTCCTAAGTCTAACCATCTGACTTGGACGTGATCTCTGATATAACGAATCCTGGAACACAGACAATAGTCTTGTTGGTCTAGAGCGACCCATATATGTAACTAGTTCAGGTATAAAGATACCGGTGGCGAAATCCTAATCAAAGTACCTCTCCATTTTTGAATCACACAGGCGAGCAAAGAGCGACAAAAATGACGAACTTCTAGATGATAGCGTAAAGTTCAATACAAGAGGAATTACCTTTTTTCGAAATCAACCACTGAACATATGCCTCCAGGCAATCTTGAATAACACTGGGAAATAGTCTAGTTAGCTAACTAACTCACAAAGACAATGTATTTCCCTCAGAAAAATCACAAGACGCAGATTGCGTCCGCTCGCTGCTCAGACCATTTCTTAACTCCCAGCTCCGCGGAAACCACAATCGAACTCTCCAAGTCTAGACATTCGCAGAACGCATCTACCTGAATATCAATTCACACAAGACGATTCTAAGAACATATGAGATAAAAGACATACACTATCGCTCCTTTTATGGTCATGAACAGAAAACCTTAAGACAGGTTTCAGACATCTACAACAGTTGACTGATACTACCAAATAAGGAGATATGGTCACGCTTCGTTCAAGAAATTATAGACCGAACGTGTCTCGACCCAAGAGGAGGTAAACTCATAAAAAATAGTAGTCTCAAAATCTCGAGTTATGTCGCTTTGACTGTAAAATAATATAATACACATTTCAGTCAAAAAATGATCATACAAAGACTTTTTACGACAAAATGATTATACAAAGACTTTGGGAAAAAAATGATCTGTGCGTAACATTACCGCACTCTCCCGGGAAAAAAAATGAAACATTTTTTAAAAAATCCTGGAGCCGGAAAAATCTAGGCTCCTAACGCACGTATGATGCGCGGATATATACCTAACAATCTAGCTCAACGCATGGAGCGAAACTGAGATCATATCTCAGATCCTTAGAGAAAAAATTTATCTAAGTATACGCGTATATATTCCAGGAAGGTGCCACCAACACACGCCACAATGATGGCAACATCATAATGAAAGTCAAATTACACTCATGCCAATATATGAAATTAAATCTATTATTATAATATCATGCAATGTGTTGTGCAAATAGCGGTGTAATATACTAATATACCGCACTATACTATTACATTATATAATGCATCAGTAATTATTAACTAATACATGTGTTGTTCTTCGTAGACAAGAATACAATCAAATAGAAGAAGATGTGAACATCATCCGCTCCCAATCTAGGACAGGACTTGATATCATCAAAGTTCCACAATGGACATAATCTCGCAGACTTCAATGATGTGCTGCGAAAATATCAATAACACAAATCTTAAAGACAACTGTTAAATCTCTTAATACAATCATGAAAATATATTATCTAAATGTGGCCGAGTGATCTTTTGGCCCGTATATCACTAACTAAGCCTTCTTAGATAATTACATGGTACAATGTTATAAATTCCCCCCCAAAAAGTGAGAAAATATTTGCTAACATGTCATTATAGTATTGGACTGTATATCAGGAAATATATATGACAGAAGAATCATGTGGAATCGTGTGGGCATCTGGACAGAATGTCTGCCATTACATTATCCGAACCACGGATAGCTCGCACCGAGAAATGAAATGGTTGAAGAGCTATGGCATAACGAGTGGACCTCGAGCTCTTCAAGTTTTTGCTCTGAATAGCAGTAAGCGCTTTTTGGTCGGTTTCCACAATGAAGTGTGCGCCTAGAAGAAATCTTTGTAACTTCAGAATAGACCATACCATAGCCAATAACTCACGGTCTAAAACCGAGTAATTCTTTTCTGCAGCATTTAATTTCCTAGAGATATACATCACCGGATGCAGAGTATCAGAATACTCCTGCATTAGTGCTGCCCCAATCCCAGTTGACGAGGCGTCACTTCGAAGAACAAAAGTCTTCTCAATAGTAGGTAACCTAAGAATAGGTGGAGATGAAAATAGGGCTTTAACCTGGTCCAATGAGGATTGACATTCTTTAGACCAGCGGATCAGATTAGGCGACCCTTTCTTCAATAAAGTAGAAAGCGGTGCCATAATGGAGGACAGATTCGGAATGAATCGTCCGTAGAATTGGATCAAACCTAATAGACTCCGTACTTGTTTCTTCGTCTTAGGGACCGAAATGTTAAGTATTTTTGAAACATTGTGGTCCTCTGTCTTTAAAAGACCATGACCAACACGATGACCCAGGAAAGAAATCTCACTAAATCCTATAAAGGCTTTAGAGGGTTTTGCAGTCAAGTTATACTCGCGAAGAGTAGACAGTAATTCGTATAAACCCAAATAGTGATCTTTCCAGGAATCACTGAATAGACAGATATCATCTAAGTATGCTATGACATCTGTACGATATGCGAGAATTCGCCGCATCATGCGTACGAATGTAGCAGGGGCGTTCATAAGACCAAAAGGCATGAAATTCCATTGGAATAAACCCCTAGGTGTAGAAAAAGCTGTAAAAGGTTTGGCACGTTCAGTTAGAGGAACTTGCCAATAACCTTTAGACAAATCTAGTTTGGTAAAGAATCTAGAATTAGAAAGTTTATTGAGTAGCTCTTCTAATGAAGGCATAGGTTCAGCATCGAACTTCGTAACTTGGTTCAATTTGCGATAATCTACGCAAATGCGAATGTTATTATCCTTCTTTCGAACAATAACCATAGACGAAGAGTATGCTGAAGTGGATGGTTCAATGATTTCCAAACGTATCATTTCATCCAATTCTTTTTCGACTTGAGACTGGAAATGAATAGGTATTGGATAGGGTCTGACTCTGATAGGATTATGATCAGTTAGCACAATGTCATGTTCAATGACATGTGTGTGTCCCGGGATGTCTGTAAGAACATCCTGAAATGTTTGCAACATCGAAGAAACTTGTCGATGTTCCTCAGCGGAAAGATTTGGAGAAACGGTCACGTTTTTCCAAGATTCCGTAGAATAAAGTGGGACCATAGAAAGAGGAAGATTGACATCAGAAAAAGTAGTTTCCTCATCCTGTATAACTGACAGAGATGAGTACTGACCATGAGGTGCTTGAGAATTGTCCGTTGCCTGGAAAATAGGCTGCAAATAGTCAGGTCTTTCATAAAATTCCGTGAGCATATTTATGTGGAAAGTTTTATGCTTTCCATCAATATCGACAACATAGTCGACATCAGAAATTTTGGAGACTATTGCATATGGACCTTTCCATGCAATTAGAAGTCTGTTCTCCCTTGAAGGAAGTAGAACGAGAGCTTTGTCACCTGGACAAAGTTGTCGTAGACATCTATTCTTATTTGCAAACTGCCTTGCCTTTTCTTTAGCAAATTCGGAAGACGAAGTTGCTAGTTTGCATGCCTCGATGATCTTTTGCCTAAGAGCAATGACGTACTCATAAGAAGATTGAGTCTCATCGCTAATATTAGCGGCAGTGATTAGATCGTGAAGTAAAGACATAGGGCCGCGCGGTTGCGCGCCAAAGACAAGTTCAAAAGGGGAAAACCCCGTATGTTCATTGGGGACCTCTCTATACGCAAAGAGAGCCGCGGGTAAGACCCTGTCCCAATCCTGAGGATGATCCTCAGTTATTTTACCAAGTAAAGTTTTCAGAGTCCTATTTAAACGTTCGACCAACCCATTAGACATTGGGTGATAGATACTGCTGAGAGACCTTTTAATATGTAGCATAGACATTACCTGTGACATAGTGTCTGATATAAGTTGAGTGCCATGGTCTGACAATATTTCTCCGGGAAAACCCAAGCGAGAAAATATCAGCCAAAGAGCGTCTGCGATATCAGCAGTTGAGATGCTCTTGAGAGGTATTGCCTCTGGCCAACGTGTGCACATATCGACACATGTAAGAATAAATTGATGTCCTCTAGCCGACTTAATTCTAAAAGGACCGATAATATCTATTGCCATTTTTTGAAAAGGGCGAATAGGAATGTCAGCAGCCTGGATAGGCGCAGCATGTCGTGGTCCTTTAGATTTGACCTCCTGACATACTTTGCAAGAGCGACAGTAAATTCGTATGTCCTTGCTCACAAATGGCCAAAAGAAAGCCGCAAGAACCCTCGACTTTGTACGGGAAAAACCCATATGTCCAGCACATTGCGAGTCATGAGCATGTTGCAATATTTGCAATCTCATGCTCTTAGGCACAAGAATTTGTGAATGAGTGGACGTAGTCGAGTCTTGTACCATACGTACAAGTACGCCGTTCTTCATAGAAATCCAAGATTTTCTATTAGTATTCTGATTAGGATCACCTTTTTTTGCTAGAATGAAGAATTTTTGTAAAGAAGGATCTTCTTCTTGCAATTTGATAAATGAGTCACGTGTAATAGTCAAGTGACTATCTTGGTCATTTTCTTCATCATTATTAGTTAATGAAGTTTGAGGTGGATCCAGAGCATGTGCTCTTGTGACCACCGCATTGGTAGCTTCAATGTTTTGCTCTTCCCAAACAGCAATCTGCTGTGGGGTACATTCCCTAACTCCGTGAATACGACCAATAATAAGGTCCGCAATAGGGTTTGGAAGTAGACACGCGTGGACCTCTCCCGTGAAGAAAGGAGTAGCAATATGTATTATAGCAGTAGGATACTTTTCCAACGTGCCACCAAATGTGACACATTTGATGACCTTCCTGTAGCACAGGATGGATCTACAAGAGATTGCCTAACGCCGACAGTAGTACATCCAGAATCAAACAACACTGAGACTGGATTACTATTTACTAGCCCCTTATGTAATATAAGAGAACCTCTCCCATCATGAGCAACATTAGCAGGAAGAGCGGGCAAAGGATGACCACAGCTTAGAGTACTAACGGTCTTCGGATCAAATAAAGTACTGCATTGGATACATTTATTTGCCCTACCAAAATCAAAAGATGAGCATCCGATAGCATTATGGTCTTTATCATTATTAACCTGTTTATCTGCTCCCTGAGATTCTTGTTGAACAGAGTTTGTCTGTTGATATCTTTTTCTCTTATGTTGCGATCTACCGCGACCATTATTGCCTCTGCAATTATCATTAAAGTCCCTACTGTAATTTTTATCCTGGTTTGAGTTCCAGTTTCCATAACTGTCATTACCATCTCTATACTGTTGAGAACCTCTATTATCTTGGTATTGAGGTCTCTGCGAAAAATATTTTCCTCTATACCGATTACCTTTGTGAAAATTTCTAAAGTTAACGGGAGTAGAATACCGTGTAGTATTAGGTTGTCTCCAGTTCTGGGAAGAAGAATCACCCTGGAATTGATTGCTATGATTCTGGGCATAATTACGGTTACTCTTTTTATTGAAATTTTGCTGGCTACCCTGAAATTTACGCATAAAATGTGGGCCATAAGGTGCTGCCGAAGCAACTGGCAGACCTTCTTTTACTTTAGAGTTGCTAATGGTTATGTGAGGATGCGCAGTAACATACTGGCTACAGTATTCTTCCATTTCTTTTATGTTTTTAGGCTTACGCTCATGAAGAAAAGAAAGAAAAGATTCATTAACAGAAGACATAACCTTGTCTCTAAGTAATAAGTCCATTTATCGTCTGCACGTGAATAGCATACATGGAGTACAGGTCAACCCGACCTTTATAACATTCCTAAGTCTAACCATCTGACTTGGACGTGATCTCTGATATAACGAATCCTGGAACACAGACAATAGTCTTGTTGGTCTAGAGCGACCCATATATGTAACTAGTTCAGGTATAAAGATACCGGTGGCGAAATCCTAATCAAAGTACCTCTCCATTTTTGAATCACACAGGCGAGCAAAGAGCGACAAAAATGACGAACTTCTAGATGATAGCGTAAAGTTCAATACAAGAGGAATTACCTTTTTTCGAAATCAACCACTGAACATATGCCTCCAGGCAGGCTTGAATAACACTGGGAAATAGTCTAGTTAGCTAACTAACTCACAAAGACAATGTATTTCCCTCAGAAAAATCACAAGACGCAGATTGCGTCCGCTCGCTGCTCAGACCATTTCTTAACTCCCAGCTGCGCAGAAACCACAATCGAACTCTCCAAGTCTAGACATGCGCAGAACGCATCTACCTGAGTATCAATTCACACAAGACGATTCTAAGAACATACGAGATAAAAGACATACACTATCGCTCCTTTTATGGTCATGAACAGAAAACCTTAAGACAGGTTTCAGACATCTACAACAGTTGACTGATACTACCAAATAAGGAGATATGGTCACGCTTCGTTCAAGAAATTATAGACCGAACGTGTCTCGACCCAAGAGGAGGTAAACTCATAAAAAATAGTAGTCTCAAAATCTCGAGTTATGTCGCTTTGACTGTAAAATAATATAATACACATTTCAGTCAAAAAATGATCATACAAAGACTTTTTACGACAAAATGATTATACAAAGACTTTGGGAAAAAAAATGATCTGTGCGTAACAATGGTCGAGAAAATTCATGAGCGTTCTTTAGTTTTTTAACTCTGATTTTTACAAATTAAGTGGCCGGCGAACATAGCTGAGTGTTACTGCCTTGATTGAATTAACCAGATCCAATATCTGTTTAGTTGTGAAGGTCCGGTTTTTTTTGGCAAGTTTGTTATTGTTGTAAAGTTGATTGTAATTTTTAATCAGTTTTTCTACATTACTGTTTGTGATATTGTTGGCCTA
Organism: Oreohelix idahoensis; assembly: GCA_024509875.1. Taxonomy (NCBI): domain Eukaryota; kingdom Metazoa; phylum Mollusca; class Gastropoda; order Stylommatophora; family Oreohelicidae; genus Oreohelix; species Oreohelix idahoensis. The sequence goes on along the minus strand of JAMPIV010004153.1, from coordinate 219,895 downwards.
TTCTTGCTATCCCTCATTTATTAGATGTCATATATGTTGTGAAATCGTACTTGTCTTGTCATAAGTATGATAGAGCTGAATTTTGTTCATTTGTTCTACAATTCATACATTTCTGCCTTGTTTCTTCATTAGTATTATCTTGAATTGGCTCTTGTCACTGTATTCTGTCATATTGTTTGTATCCATTTTTTTTTGCTCATATAATAACATCTACTATTACATGCAGTTGGTTGATTTTGAGTGGTGAAATAATTATTGCTAATATTGCTCACATATTTATTATATAATATTTGCATTATTGTTCAGCTATTGGAAAGCACAATAATTGCGAATTATGGCTACCCTGGAGTATTTTATGAAGATTGGAAAAGGATTTGGTATGGAAGATGAGGCTTTAAGGTCTTATGCAGCCAATGAACTGAGAGATCGAAGAAAATTGGATAGAGAGGAGAAGAAGAGAGAAAAAGAATTAGAGGAGAAAAGAAGGCAAGAGGAATTAGCTGAAAAAAGGAGACAAGAAAAATTAGCTGAGAAAAGGAGACAAGAGGAAATGGCTCTTGAAGAAAAAAAATGTGTCTATGCTCAGGCTGAATTAAAAGTACAACAAAGTCAAGCTGAAATAAAAGCACAACAAGAGCTTAGAATGGCAGAACTTGAGTTGGAGAAATTGAAACTTCAACAACCACAAGTTAATCCAATGAATGGTGAGGCTGGAAAAAAAAACCATACTTCCACTTTTAAGCTCAATTTGCTTAAATTTAACTCAAATATAGACGACATTTCATGCTTCTTAAATAGGTATGAAACTTATTCCCAAGAGTTTAAAATTGATAGAGCTACATGGCCTAGTAAGCTGATGACTTTGTTGGTGGGTGAAGCTTTTACTGCTGTCTGCACAATGGATGATCAGACCAGAAATGACTATGAGGCTGTAAAAGCCTTATTGCTAAAGAAGTATCAATTGGATGAAAATGGCTATAGGCTGAAGTTTAAATCATTATTACCAGTTTCAGATAAAGATTTTACTGAATTTGTCTCATCTATTAAACTTTACTTTTCTAGATGGGTTGATTTGTCAAAAAATGAAAAAAAAAACTTTTGAGGGGTTGGCTCATTTGATTCTTAGAGACAAGGTGTTGTCTTCAATCAGTGGCGACGTTTTATCATTCCTACAGGAAACCTGAAACATTATCTGCTATGGAAAATTTAGGTCGTCAATATGAAATTGCACATCCGGGTAGGAACCTTAGTAAGAATAACATTAAGGATTCCTTGCCAGTGGTATCTGCTAGGACCGTGATGTATAATTCACCTATACAGAGATACAATAGTATGAATAGAAACTATCGAGTAAATAGAGATCATAACAATGGCAAATACAGAGGAAGATATAATTTTAACAAAAAATCACAACAGCCTCAAAGAAATTATAACTCTTTTGATGAGGGATTTTTTCCTCAACAATTATCCTTCAGGGCTAATGAACATCAGAACAGAGGTTGGATATAATGTCAGATCAGGCAGAGGACAAAGGTCATTTTACAGAAATAATGACAATTCTTTTAATAACAGAGGTTTTCAACAGAACAATAACTTTAGATAGTCAAGGAACCATGAACGTTCAAATGCTGTTGTACATGTTAATGACAATAATCCAGTTCAGAATACTAATGGTGTCTCTCATGCTAATGCATGTAGTGTAGATTTATCTAACAGTACTAATTGTTCTGAAAGTAATTCTTTGTTTCAGTTAGAGGGAGTACCTAAGCTCCTGTGTGGACATCCTTTGCCAGTTATGTCCTCATATGATGGAACAGGTTCACTGGTCTTCAGTAAGGGTTTTGTAAACAACCAACTTGTGTCACTTCACAGGGACACAGGATGCACAACGATTGGTGTACGCAGGTCGTTAGTGAATCAAGGCAGGGAGGTTAAATGCATTACATTTGGTGGCACAGTGGAATACTATCCAAATGTGGAAGTGTTTTTGGATACTCCTTACTTTACAGGAAGGACTCTCGTGTGCCTGTTGAATAATCCCATCGCAGGAATACCCTTGGGAAATATTCCTGGTCTTCATGTATGCACTAAGAACGATATTGAAAAATGGGAACAACAGCATCTGATCAGTGCAAATGCTGTCACGACCAGAGCTCAGGCGTGTGCTGAAATGCATAATCTGAACCAAATCGATAATATTGTTGATGAGGTGATGAATAATGAGAGTGAGACTAAGGAGATGGTGACTAATGAAGAGAATAATTATGAGGAGGAAAATGATGATAATCTACAAGTGGAACTTATTGATAAGGATCCCTTCATTCAGAGACAGAATGATGATGATTCCTTTAAGAAATTTTGTCAGGTTGGAAAATCAGATTATGTGGTGGTTGATGAGAATTCTAAACATTGATACACTTTAAAGAATGGTATTTTAATTAGAAATTTTCAAGATTGTACATCTGTAAGAAAACAGATCATGGTACCAGCTTGTTTTCGATCATTCCTTTTACGACCTGCTCACGATATTAGTTGTGCAGGTCATTTGGGAATTGCTAGAACAAAACAGAGGGTTTTGTCTCATTTGTTTTGGCCTGGTGTGACAAAAGATGTAAAAACTTTGTGTCGCACATGCAAAGTTCACCAAGACGTGGCAACAAAAAGACCTAAACATAATGCGCCTATCCAGGCATCAGCAATATCATTGCGTCCTTTCGCAAAGATGGCGATTGACCTTATTGGTCCATTAGCACATTAGCAGTCTCGTCAGCTAGAGGTCACCGATATATGCTGACCTGCATCGATATGTGCACGCGCTGGCCAGAGGCTATTCCTCTTAAAACCATATTAACAGTGGATGTCGCTGATGCGCTCTTTTTAATTTTTAGTAGATTGGGTTTTCCCGAAAACATGTTATCAGACAGAGGAACTCAATTCGTCACTGATGTAATGAAACAGGTGATGGAGGAGTTCGATATTGACCGTTCTCTTTGCTCGGTCTATCACGCGGCCTCAAATGGTAAAATTGAAAGGCTCAATCGTTGTTTGAAACAGATGTTGAGTAAGGTTACTACTAAATACCCGCAAGATTGGGATAGAGTATTACCTGCAATATTATTTGCATATAGGGAAATTCCCAACGAACATACCGGGTTTGCGCCATTTGAGTTAGTCTTTGGTGCTAAACCTTGTCACAGAGGTTTTATGATCATTGAATTGCCTATATCCTCTTCTTTTTCTTTCACCCGTATCCTCTATTTTATTATCTCTCTTTACCTTTTTCCTGTATTTTTTGCATCCATTCGTTTGCGAGAAATATTTTCTTCCTCATTCTCAACTTTACCGGTTTCTTTCTCATACTGGTAAACGCATTTATGACATAACGTATCAGTCTCTACACTAGACGGGAGAGCGGTAAATGCATTCTATGGCATTAGGTGTCAGTGGACCAAACTGTGAACATATTCGTCTGGCCAGATATAGGAGTAGACATATGTCTACAGCCTTCCCTTGCACCAGACGATTTGGCGTGAGAAGGCATTCGGTCAATCGCTGCAGATTGACGAAATACACAGTGAATATTCGCTTTCGCCAGACATATAGGCGACAAATTTGTCTGCATTTTCACCTGCCACAACGAGTGGTGTCGGCTGAATGCTCAGAAAGGCGCGATAACTGACATCTCGACGCAGTTTGAGACATTTGTCTGGAAATCCCAGCTGACAAGGCACTCACGGTTGGCCTGGTCCACAAGAGGTGTGAAAACGCACGAGTGTCAGTTCATGGTGGTCTTCTAGTTACGTAAGTGTTAAAGACGGAAAGGGGAGATCATTTCGTTTTGCGAAATAAACGTTCACCTCTTTGTCTGTTTGATAGATATCAACCTGAGTTACTTGTTTCTTTTCATTCTCCAACTTGCAGTAGACAGAATCACTCGTGCTAGTGAATGAAGCTTGTATAGCGAAGTCATTAGTTTCTCGTCAAATTTTGCCGAGCTTCTAATACCCATCTAGTGAATTATCCTAGTCGTTGTGAAACTGTAATTCTGTTTGGAGGTAAAATATCATATTAATATCTAGTAATTTGTGAAGTGTTTGAAGTGTTAAATCGCTTATTTTATTTCACTAGTTAGATTTGGTGCAGAGCGCTTAATTTATATAGTCTGTATTATTTTATAATGACGAGTTACAGTGGAAATCAGAAATTATATTTCTAGCTTAAACTCAGTCGGCTATTAAGGAATTTAATTTTACTGCTAAAATAATCAGACGAGAATAATTTTTCTAAACTAACTTATAAATGCTAGAAGCCTCATGAGTGTTGACGGAATACGCATGTATTCATAATTCATGAGGATTGATGATTTTTAAATATAACTTACTTCACGGGAATTTAAATGATAAGTCAAGCACTACGCTTGCAATTTAAAATTATCAGTTATATCCGAGTACATAGTATGTATAATTATTTGATATGTGTTCTTTCCATTTATATATATAGTGAAACTGTGGTACTCAAACTTTGCCAGCGTTTAGTACAGAGACATACCTGTGAGAAACATAAACATTTTTATCTTTTAACCACGTGGGTTTACAAGTTAACACCTGTCTGACAGTGCGTGTGTCTTCATAAATAGACAGAGTACAACTCTCACTAACGGGTTTTATTAAAGACTAACTGTTTTATACTGGGCCTTTGAGCCAGATCAGATTTTCTGCACAAACTCTATGTACAAATTTAGCCGTTGTGGCAAGTAACATATTAACGTCAGTAACATTCCGACGGAGTTTCGACTAGTGGTGTAGTGACCTAATATAGTCCTTTCCTGAAAGTAGACATCGATCTGACATTCCTCAATTCTAGAAACCTAAGCTATTGACACTGTGCTCGTTGTTAATGTTTCGTGCCTGGACAATTTTAATGTGACCTAAACAGACATCCGAAAAATAAGAACACCGAAGGAGTCGTTCCCGGAAGCAGTGAATTCATCCTGTCTTTTTGGATCTGGGGATTTCTTGGTCAAAGACTGCCCTTGACGAGTCTGTAGGTGAATGTCCTAAAAATTGTATTACCAGAAGTGGCTATCTAAGCTGTGAGTATGAACATGTGCACGTGTGCTCTGCTGAATGAATAAAGTGAATGCAGGCCGGAGTGATTTTTTTATTGTTGTAATTGGGCACCCATTTTGCTATCTTAACTTTCTGTATGCAAGTATTGCTAATCATATTTCCCTTAAAATAGAGCAGAGATATCAAGTCTGTCCATACCTTAAGAAGGGGAAATATTAGACCTAATCCTATGTATCCTTGTTTCCTTGGGGCTATCACTTTCTTCCAACAGGACTGTGGGCATACCTCGAGAGATAATATCTAACGGTGGGTCTATCATTTCTTGTAGCAATTCCTTGTTTTTTTATGACTATGTGTATATGCTTTGATGTAATTTCTATGTGTGGTGAAGAAATTTTAGATAATAATTACCAGAGGATAAATGGACTTGGAAGGGGAAGACTGAAGCGAAGCAACTTTGTAGAGACAGTCAAAACAAAGATGAGAGCAGACCCCATAAATGCAATATCAACAGCTACGCCAATATGTACTGCACATAAGCTACCAATTTGGAAACAACAGTGCTTCCCTGAAATGATAGAAAATGTTCCTGGTATTGAGAGAAAGAACAGTCAAACTGAAACAGAAAGGAGAGTCCTAACCACAAAATATATAGAGAAACATTACCCAAGCAACACCTGGATCCATGCGTACACAGATGGATCAGCAACTAATGCAACAGAAGATGGGGGTGGAGGAGTCTTCCTGAGCTTAAGCAATGGCACACAAAAAAGATAGCAGTCGCCACAGGGAAATTTTCAACTAACTTCAGAGCAGAGGCAGAGGCCATATAAACTGCATCAGAAATTCTAAGGACAGAAAAAAGCTCAGAGAGACCAGTAGTTATCTTCTCAGATGCGCTGTCAGTGATTACAACACTGAAAAGTCAAATAAATGCTGAACTGGATGACCTAAGAGTAACACTTCACAGACTATGTAAGCAATACAAAAGAGTTGTGATACAGTGGATCCCTTCTCACTGCAACATCCCTGGAAATGAAGAGGCTGACAGATTGGCAAAGGAAGGGGGAAAACTTCCTCAGCTGGACACAAATATAACCTATGAGGAGTCCAAGAGTTTTATCAAGCGCAGATACAGGCACAAGTGGGAAGAAGAGCATCCAGGCCACACAAAAAAATGATCCGTATTACCAGCTCAGCAGAAGTGAACAAGTGGTAATCTTCAGACTTCGCACTGGTCATAACAGATTGAGATACCATCTGTTCAACAAATTAAAGATAGGAACTACGGATGAGTGTGACTGTGGCACTGGTAAAATGACTGCCGAACACCTGCTTCAAAGGTGTCCAACATATGAGGAACAGAGAAGACGCATGTGGCCATCACCAGTACCATTCCTGGAGAAAATCTACGGGGATATCAACAGCCTCAGCTGACCACTGCTTTCTTTGAACTTATTCAAGTTGACATCTGAGGGTGAACGAAGAAGAAGAAGATGATAATTAAAATTTCTCTTGAAATTAATCAGCGTGTTGGTCAGCTCGTTCTAGAGTATTTATATAATCATTTGTTATAGTTTTCCCACGTCTGTACGTCCAACTGTCATCATATATGTGCGTGCACGTGAGTGGTTATATATATATATATATATATATATATATATATATATATATATATATATATATATATATATGTGTGTGTGTGTGTGTGTGTTTAGACTGTCTGACTCCTCGAAAGCTGTCGTAGAAGATAGGTGAGAGAGAGAGAAGATTTCTCGATCTCAGAGACAGCCTCTTAATCACATTCTTCTATCTCACTCGTGGAAATCTATTGCTATTACTACTTCTCACCGTGACTATCACTTATTCTAATCTATTCAGAAGGGACCAACCCAAGTCTTATTTCCCCTATCAAAAATCTACGACAAACCTAGAGGACCTATGTCCATTTTAAAACAATTGTTGGTTGGAGCTGACATAAATGAAGATGTTCAAACCTCTTACCAATATGTTGTTAATTTGAGGGAAAAAAATTATCGACGCTTGCCAAATAGCAGTGGAGGCGTCAGAAAAGGCGAAATTGAAGGCTCGATTGTTTGTGAATCAAAACAGAAAAGTGCGCCAATTATGGCCAGTTGATGAGGCCTATGTGTTACTACCAAATAAAGACAATAAATTACTGGTTTCGTGGAGAGGACCTTATACAATTATTGATAAATTGTCAGATGTTGACTATATTTTGTCTATCAATGGAAAGGAAAAAACTTTTCATATCAACATGTTACAGCAATTTTATTCTCGTCCTCCGCATCTTAAACCAGTCTTTGAAGCTATCGATGACTCTATTGATCATCGCTCTTCCTTAACGGTAATACAGGAAGAGTTGTCTGACATACTTGATGGCACTGAACCACTTTTATCTTTGCCAAATTTACTTCTTTTAGCTACGGAGAGTTGGAAAGATATTTCTATTGCGCCAACTCTTGCTTCTCATCAGAAGGAGCATATTTCTCAGTTACTGCAATCTTTTTCTGATGTGCTCACAGATGTTCCTGGACATACATATATCATTCAGCATGATATCCTGCTGACAGATTTCAGACCTATCAAACTGAAACCATATCCTATACTTATTTATTTGCAACCACAGGTACAGGAAGAAATAAAAGAGATGATAAAGTTAAATATAATTGCTCCATCACATTTCCTTACAGTTTTCCTATGGTCTTGATTAGGAAGAAAGACAAATCTATTCGGATTTGCATAGATTTCAGGCGCTTAAATGCTGTTACTATCCAAGACGCAGAATCATTACCTTTGTTAGATTCTCTTCTGGATAGATTAGCTACAGCTACTTTCTTTACTAAATTTGACTTGTCAAAAGGCTATTGGCAGTTACCATTATCAGATAAAGCTAAACCTTATGCAGCTTTCGCTACACCTCTAGGATTGTTTCAATTTAATTTTATGTCGTTCGGTCTCGTTAACGCTCCTGCTACCTTTGTTTGCATGATGCGCAAACTTTTCTCTAACCATGAGGATTTAATCACTTATATTGATGATATTTGTCTGTTTCATCAATCTTGGGAAGAGCATGTTCTTGGAATTCAGTCGTTGTTGAATACCTTGCGTTCTTCATAAACTTACTGCTAGACCTTCTAAAACAAGAATAGGATTCACTGAAATTTCTTTTCTTGCTCATAAGGTAGGAGGTGGTTTTCTTAAACCTGAAGATTCAACTATCTCTAAAATCTTGAATCTTGAAATTCCTAGAACTAAGAAACAGGTTCGCAGTCTGTTAGACTTAGTGAGTTTCTATCGAAAATTTTTGCCTAAATTTTCGGATATTACCTCAGTCCTGTCTTCGTTGTTAAGAAAGAACTCGCCAAACAAAATTGTCTGGTCCCATGACTGTGATGTTGCTTTAAATGTATTGAAAATCTGTTTCTCTAAATCACCAATTTTAAGATTACCTGACGCTCGATTTCCTTTTACACTCAGAGTTGACGCCTCGGGATCAGGAATCGGTGGAACGCTTATGCAAGAGTTTGAAGGTTGTATGCATCCAATCCTATATATAAGTAGGAAACTGACACCTACCGAGCAGAAGTACCCCATTGTCGAGAGGGAGCTGTTGGCGATTATTTTTTGCTTCACCAAAATTCAATGTTACATTATGGGAGCGAAATTTACCTTGGAGATGGATCAAAAAGCACTGTCGTATCTCAAGACAGCGAGATTCCGAAATGAGAGAGCTGCCAAGGCTTCGCTTGCACTTCAGTCATATGATTACGATATAAGAGCTATCAAAGGAAGCCAGAATGTTATGGCTGATGTCCTGTCCCGCTGTATCAAAGACCGTATATCACCAATCAACCCTATAAATATAGATGACTCACAATGTTCAAACTAACCTATGAACTGACTTCATAATATGTTGATCAATGAAATATTACAATAGTGATGACGTGTTGTTTTGACTCAACTACGTTTGAACAATAAGTCCAAGAATAGAGGATACTATAACATTATAGAAACTACCAATGCTGAGGACTAATCTACATGTTCGCATTTTCAAAGAAACATTTTTGCAGTGACTTATGTAACAGTGCTGATACTATTAATCGATTCACACGGCACATGATGTTGATGAATTCTGAAATGTTCAAGATGGTGTGGTATGTCGATCAACTCAGCGCATTACGTACATATAATGTGCCTTAATGACAGTGCTCATATTCGATCTACAAACTTACGAACACACATTATGTGGAATGATGAAAATTCCTTCATTTCAAGATATTTCGTACGGACATGTATTGTCATTTTTAATTCGAATACCGACGTCTACAGATGAAGGGACATAACTCCACGATGACTTGCATAATCAAGGGAATTAACAAATAAATTTCCTATTTGACAATGTTTCGACTTGCAATAGCTTTGGATATTAACATTTGGATTCGTATGAACATAGTTTCGCATGGAAGTCAGTCATGGATCGTGACAGTAATGTATTTGTGCATACTTCAATGAAATTTGTGTAGTATTTTATTAATGAGTAGAATACCATTACACTACACATTTAAAACTACAGTGCTTAAAAGTGAGTGTTAATTAATGTGAATGCGCCAGACTTGGTTTGATCTTTGATACAAATCTATTTCACACTCACACTGGACTTTGCAACAATATTTGGCTATTATGCCATACTATTATCTATTTGTACAACACACAAGCATAGTCTCATCTATTGCTCACACAAGTGTGTTAGATACAGGATTACATTGGTTCTCTTAACATTACTATGTTATATTGATGACATGTACTTTACAGGTACACATACTCTTAATCTATAGACACATAATGTAGCATTCATTCACTATATAGTTGATTGTCTGCCTCATGTCATCTATTGTCTTTATTACTTAATTGTATTAATTTTAATGCTTTGCATTATAACAATTAATTATTAATTGACTACTGATACTGGACTTAACAGATAGGTGTTTGGACGGTGTGAGGTATGAGAGTGCATGGATTGCTGCCATAATTTTTTTAATATGATGAGTGTTTTTAGTGATAGCCACCTCACATTGTTGTTAAAATGATTTATGTCCTTTGTAGTCGATGGTTTTAGTATTATTTGCTAATGTCCACACACTGAGTGTTTAATTGCCTACTCTGTGGCACAAACCTGGGTGCTATGCTAGTTCATACTAACAGTGAAATTTGATGATACCATCTTTCACTCTAGTGATGTTTATACTCACACCACGGAAATAATGAAAACTTCGTTTCCGTTATTTCGGGGGGGGGGGGGGGGGGAAGTGGTAATGTTATGAGTAAATTCGTAACATGTCTGTCGATATCAAAATGGTTCGACTAGGTTTCATATTTCTTTATTATCGGTAGTCCTTGAAAACATGAAGTTACGTCATTGCCTTTTAGCTCAGGTTGCAAACGCCGAAGTTGCTATCTCAAAAAGTGGGCGATCGTCTGCTAGGGTCTTCTATGTGTGTTTTTGAGGCAAGTGGACGTATGTCTCTGAGCTCCTGAGAATTATATTATTACATGACATATTCCTACAATGTTCGACCACTAGATCGTCCATACACCTCCGTGTGATGATGCTAGTTTATGTTTGAAAAAAATTATGATTTCTGTGAAGAACTTGAGTAATTAAAATGTGTAAACCTGTCGAGGACAGTGTTTTAGCTACAGACGATACTGAGCTATACTGATGACTGTATATGTAATGCCAATAGGTATTATGGCTTTCCAGATGATAATTGTGGAGCAGCGTTTGTGAGATTAAACAGAATATTGAATTGTCCACTTGGCCTTTGTGGTGACATTACTAGTTTCAGTTGAATTACGGTGTGCGTGGTCTATCTGATGTACCCCTATGTGTGCTTGGCCAGAGTAGCAAGACGTCTACTCCGACTTTAATAATAATAATATAAAAGACCCGCAACACTCATTTATCCGTGTGCACTTCGCTCTGTAATAACTAAATCAACTATGAACATGTAAAATAACAAAACAATATATAACAAATTTAATGGTCAATTACTTTGGATCACATGTAAATAAATATGAACTGGTGATTACTAAAAGATAGGTTTCGCCACTGAAACTGATATCGGCTGTAGAAACCTTAGTTGTGGAATATACATCAATAAGTTCTGTTGTATTGGCCTGCAAAAAATGCCATTTAGCTTCAAAACTGCTGGAGTGTTGATGCTGCTGTTTCCTCAATTCGTCTCTTTGGCGAGGGCACGTCCGCAGGTCAAGGCAGGCATCTTTACAACTCCATGAATGTAGGTTTCAAGTGTCGATCGCAAGCTTTGAACCACAGAACAGTTGTACAGCTGGTACCGTAGGATTGTACCTCAAATGGTCTCGTAAACACGCACCACAAGCTTTAGAGGGAATAAAAGAACTAACTCTGCAGCTAAGTCTTTGTTTTCCTGATTTTAATAAGGCGCCTTTCCCGCTGTCCGTCAACCGTTTCTTTTTTCTGAATGTTTACTCTCCCTAGCGTATGTCACGGAATTGCCACCCCTGCTTTGCAGTAGTGGTCCAACAGTGGCCAAAACTCAAGAGTATCTAATATGGGTCTTCAAATGTGTCTACCTTCGCACAAGATTACTCTTGGCAGAGTTGTAGATAGAAGAATAATGATGCTTCTATCTCAAGGGAGTATTCATACGATATTTCAGAAGTCAAGAACAATGCTGCATTGGGCGAAGCAATTGTTAACTTACATCTGATACGCCGCCTTTTATGAAGAATTAAGCAATTATTAATTTCAGCCCATTCAAGCCCCCACCCTGATTTACTCAATGGAATTCGTATTATTCTGGTATAGCTGTGTTTAGAGTGTATTTAGTAAATTGACTGAGACAAACATGCAGTACATTTAAAATGATTAAATCGACGTTAAATTTGTATATTTACAAATAACAGATTTAATAATCAACTAAGTTTAACAGTTTAAAAAATTTGAATAATCTTCAACAGAAAATACTCATCAACGTCCGATGGTTGTGTTTTATGAAACAAAGCACGTGGCAGCTTTTAGGTTTGACTTAGCTGCAAATGGTAGATTCTGCTCCCGATGGGTTTTTGGGTTCTGGGCAGATAGGTCACTGGAGATCTCGTGTCTCTGGTCAAGATTAAAGGCGCAGCACGTTCTAAGTAAGATCAGGGAGTAACTGCAAAGCTGGTCCCGCGTCTCTAAGACCCTCTGATGATGGTGTCTAGCTCGACGTCAGTCCTCTTCTTCCCTCACTTTGTTCCAGAGATTAGTACCCTCACTGGTACCACCAACTAGTATGGTAAAAGAAGAGAAACTAATACCCTCTGAGTATTGAGTTTTTCGACACATACTTATGTGTCACTATCTTCCTATTCCACCATTCCATCTAACTCAAAATTTACCCTCGATGAGAATTTAGCTTAATCCCTCGAGAGAAAACTTTCTTTACATTTAAATTGAATAGCTTTATATTTACTTTAAATTGAAATGAAAAGGTTAATAGTATAGATAGAATATGTTTACATTTACATTGGTTGAAAAATGATCACAATATAGATTGAATATGTTTTCATTTACATCTGCACTGGTTGAAAAATGTTCAAAATATAGATTGAATATGTGTTCGTTTACATCTGCACTTGTTGAAAAATGTTCACAGTATAGATTGAATATGTTTTCATTTACATCTGCACTTGTGTAAAAGCTTGAAAACTTTCATTAATTTGAAAGTGAATATGTTTACATAGACATTTAAACTGGTTTGAAAATGTAGATATTATAATTAGAATGTACATCATTTCTTTCATCTTTCCCTCCCTGCTTCATATGGAACGTGGGACTACCTATTCTTTCAGTTCTCTTTAAGAAACTAGCAATAAAGCAGTCACCAGCCCGTGCAGTGGTGGTTCATGAAATCATCATTCTATAGGCTGAAGTTGCCTGCCTCAAATGACTTAGACATCCACTAGCAGTTTTCACATATTAATATTTACATGGCAATATATATATATATATATATATATATATATATATATATATATATATATATATATATATATATATATATATATATATATATATATATATATATATATATATATATATATATATATATATATATATATATATATATATATATATATATACATATATATTTATATATATATATATACATATATAAATATAGATATATATCTATATATATATATATATATATATATATATATATATATATATATATATATATATATATATATATATATATATATATATATATATATATATATATATATATATATATATATATATATTAGTTCACGTGTTAGTAATGAAAAATATCGAATGTAAAATGCACAACTTACGCCAATCTTGGCTCACAGACTGTTTGCTCGGAGGAATAATGGCACTGGAATAGACCTCTTACACGTGTTCGTAGGGGTCGTTACTTTAACAATGAAATCCCACTATGACTCTGTGCTTTAGATTCCTCAGATTTCCGGTGTCCTTGTTAAATGGTAGAGTTTATTCTGGGCTCTTAAGTCCTCAAAATTGCTCAAAAAATAGTCCGGTTCCGTTATAAGAATCTTGATTCTAACTTCTGACAGCCTGGTGGTTATCTTGGCAAGCGATTCTCACAGTGAACTAGACTTGCAAAAAATGTCAGATTATATTCATTGTCTTCTCCCGCATTAGTTTGTTACAATGCTAAGCAGAGCGCCAATCGATTCAAACCTGCGTGTTTTGTGGGGTAATTTCAAAATTTTTTCCGACTGAAGTAATGTGCGTGATGCAAAAGGTCACCTCTCCCATATATGGAAGTGACACGTCCGTACACTCTCTCAGCAATGTGTGTAAGATGTAACATCTTACTTTCCCATAAAGTAAACTGTTTGTGAAAGTCGGACAAGAAACGATTATGCCATTCATGTCTGTAAATAAGGTGTCTCCCCGTTGTGGTTATCACACTTTCAGCGTATTACCATCTTGGCGAAGAACGCACCATGGCCTTATCAGCGATTAAGCAAATACGTTGGGCGCTTTTAGTGTTAATCTGTAGTCCGATGTCGGCCACACCCGAGATTAACCTACATCGTTACTTACTTACTTAGTCGTTCCCCTTCTACCGTGAGGTGTAGAGGTTTGGAAGAGAGAGCGCCAGACTATCCTATCGGCTGTCTTCCTTCTGGCCTGGTTTCATTCTAGTCCTCGGTCCTTCAAAGATTGTCTAATGTTGTCCTCCCAGCGGACTAACCTACATCGTTGTCGATCAATATTATCACATCTGTTCCTACCCCAGCAGGGAAGAAAGGGTAACCAAACAGACATGACGACTATCACTGAGAGGAGTGTAAGAATGTTTGAAAATACAAAATATCTGCTACATAGCAGAGAAAGAAAAAGATAGCGACCAGGAAATTCCAGGTAATCTGTCCTCACTTCAATTGAAAATGAGTGCTGCTGTTGTGGATAAGAGATCGAGAAGGGGTGCCCCAGTCCATCTTGTGACAGCCTATATCACATAACAGGGGATATGCTGAAAATCACCATTATTTTAGTTAATTTACTGTGAAAATTTCGACTGGACAGCGGCAAGTGGCTTGTGTCTTGTTGGACATGTTTAAATATACATACACTTATTACAAACGATAGTAAATATATTAAATTGGTGGCATCATCTTTCACTCCCTGCCCCACTTGGAGTCTGGGGTTACCGCTGCTTTTGGTTCCCTGTGAGAACCTGCATGAAGCAATCACCAGCTCTTTGCTGTGGTGGTTCATGAATATATCATTTTCACATGCCGAAGTTGCCAGCCTCGTAAGGACCTGTATAACCATCAGCTAGTTCAAACATGTCAAATTCAAAGTATATAAAATATGTTACAACTCACCCCAATATCTGGGACATAGACTTCTTGCTCATTTGAATAGTCTTGGTAACTTGACAAAGATGCCTCGAACACGCGTCTGAGGTATTATTTATATTATAGAATCCCTCTGTGACTTTGTGAGTAGGTCCTGTAGGAGTCCGGTTTGCGTTTTAAAATGAGTTTCCTTACTGTATTATTCAAAAGGTGCTCCAATTCTTATTTCCGTTCCTATAAGTTCAGAATCCTAACTTCTACTCTTTCCTGGCTTCAGTCCGAGCTGTCTACTTATGACGATTCTGGAATGCAATGTTGTATGTCTAAAATGTTCTACTTTATATTGCAGTTTTCCTGCACACGCTCACACCTGGCGTTTCCAACAAAACTTCCAATCAACGTGAATGTATATTAACCTCTAAATTGTTAAGCCAATAGCATTCGAAATTGCATGTTATGATAGCTTTTCTCGTGTATTTTTCTGCATGACTCATGCGTTTGTAAAATTCAAACGGTCACTCACCGTATATGGAATTGGTATTTTCGTCAGTTCTCAAAAATTATTATCACTACACATTCTTACGTTTATTTTGCTTATAAAAAGTTTGTCCGGATGTTTATTCAGGTGTGTCTGTAATATGCAACCAGATCGATAATTGACCGGTACTACCTATGCAAAACAAACACTGGGCGTCATTACTCGAAAATGACTTATCGCCAATCTGGGTTTACCTGTAACAAATCTCCGCGAGGATAGGCAGACAAACATGACACGTATGAATGGAAGAAGTGCAAACATTGACACGAAAATACAAAATCCTGTCGGAGGTAGGAAAATAGAAAGTGCCAACCTTCGAATGACGCACATAATTAGTACTCACCATTAAGGTAGATCAACACTACCGGTGAGAAAAAGAGAGCGAACAAAATTATGTGACAATTGCCCGCTGACGGACAAAGCAATCAGTGACCGTTACACCTGGTGGCGTCTAGTAGAGCACCAATTAACTGTCTACACTTTGCTCAGTTTGCAGTTATCCTTCGTGTGATGCTCCAGCTCTGGTTCATGCTTAGGATCTCTGCCTTCACAGTTCTCAGCCAGGTGGTCTTTAACCAGCTTTACTTTCGCTTTCCTTCTGGAGTCCACGATAAGGCAGTGCTGGTGATGGTGTCAATGTCTCTTCTGAGGATGTGGCCAACCCAATTCAGCGACTACCCGCTTTGATGGTGCGCACGTCTTCTTGATGGTTCCGAATTAGCAGTTCTTGGTTGTTGATGGTGTTCGGCCATATAATAATTTTCATTAAGCATAGTTTTATGTGTTCTTTTGTGTGGAAACATGTGTCTTCATATAGCAAGCTAAAGGATTTTCCTTTTTTCATTCATTGTTCAAAGGCCATGTTTTCTCATGATTTCGTCAAAAGCCGATGTTGTGTGTTTCTATCTTAGGTCACCCATAAAAATTCTGTCACACATGCTGTCATAGCCAGAAGTGGAATTACGGATGAACGCTCAATTTCCGCTGAAATACTCCTACGGCATTAGCAATACATTGCCTCTGACAGCAGAAACCGAACTTCTGGCCTTCTCGTGGCGGGACCTGTTTAAAACTAATAGGAGAAAAGGCGAGTTTCTGGCGCCCTAAAACCAGAAAGCTGTGGATAGATGATGCCCGTTAACCGTGGATGTCAAAGCATCTAGGAGAAGGAAACTCTGACTTCAAACCAACTGCTACCTTTCAGGTAGGCTGGGAACAGGCAGAGGCTATGGAAAGCAAACCCGAATAAAATGCTTGCTGAAATAGGATGTGCCGGTAGGAAAGCTGCAGATATAGCAGCCCAGCTGTAAACTACTGCAAAACGTATTTTTCGCTCAAAGAACACCCATAAGATTGTGATATAGCTCCTTCTCTTTTTATCCATCACATTTTGTAGTCTGGTGTAAAATTATTCTGTCAAAGATTCTTTGTTTTTGCTATTTGTTGACGCAAAATATTGGATGATATTTATCTTTATGTTAATTTTTGGCTGTTTTGAATGTTGTTGTTCGTACTTCCTCATGTTGAGGACAGCGCATTTTCTCCTGTGACCAGTTTCTTCCTCTCTATATCTTTCCTCCTTGTGTAACAGAGTCCCATGCGGTCGATCTTAAAGATTAAAATCTCTGATTCCACCTATGGAATTTTCCCTTGTTCTTTTAATGAACGCACACTCCAGGTTCCAGAAGCTGGAGGTTTTTCTGGAAGAATAAATGTGAGTCAACAACACGACTCTTTTATGCTTTCTCTGTGTTGAGTCATCAGCCTCTTTGCAAGTAAAATTTCTTTTATCTTGAATGAATAATATGAATTATTTTCTTTATTTGACATGTCCATTTTGGTTGTTGAATTTTTGTTGGTTTCAAATTTTTACAGGACACCTAATGTTCATTAATCGCTTTTTACGAATTTCATTATTATGTTACAGTGTTACTATTCTTTGGTTCCATTTTCAGGCATTGGTAGCACACAGGTGAGTACTAATGATAAGCGCAGCAAGAGCAATAAGCCAGGGGATTAGACGAAAAGCGCTGTGCAGAGGTTTTTGACATTGAATGATGTTTGGCATATGACTCGTCTTAGACTCATGATCAGGTCAATGTATAATTTTCCACCATCGTCCGTAAACCTTGTGAAACGTGGAGATTTTAATGATGAGCAGTGCCCCTGGTGCCAAGAGAAGCAAACACTGGAAAATGCAAAGTGTCACCACGACAAGGGCGATACGCATGGCACAACAACAGAGTACAAAATGAGCTACCTGCTACAGTAGACTTGAAATGTTGAAGGCGAACAGCAAAATCATAAGCGCTACAAATATATATGTTCTGATAGCAAAATAGTGAGCACATTCCAAGCCAAATATGAGCTTATCAGTTATTCTTGATTGTGAAAATCTCTCAGAAGATTGCAGTAGATTGTCGTGTTTTGGTCTGTCTTACACCACGGTCATATTTACCGCACGCAATACTATAGGAAAACGGACCGATACAACAACCATTGGAAACGCTCCTTTTTCTGGTGTGTATAACGAAACCTTTTAGGCTTAACATAGAGGCCCATTTTGTGTAAATAATAGTAAGGATTTATTTAATTTCTTAAAGACTAAAGATGTTTAAACGGAAAGGTATAGATATTTCAACAACGGGAATGTTACTTGAGAGGTAGGTGCAAAGACTTCCTCGATAGTAGTTCAATTATAGAGAAAAATCGTTTAAAATGACATCTATACATCATGGTCGTCCCCAATTTCGTTATTTAAAGTCTGCATAGATTAAAATGCATTTTGCTAACTAAACAATTATTAGATAGAAAGGTAGAGATAAATTCACAGTATAATTCTAACTTTGAATGATCAAAATCGGCTCAGAATTAAGAGAGATAATAAAGATTTAAAATTTGCACATTGAACAAGAAGGCGGAAATCATTTCAATTTTAGATTCCTAACGCCGTTTTTACCCCATGCCATGCGAGAGGGAGGGTGCGGTACTGTATAAGTCCTTGAACTTGGCTGATTTTGGGGCCTTAAAATTTTCAAACACAAGCTGAACAGAAGAGAGCGGCAAACGTGTGCTGTCAAATACTTTGCCACTGTATCTGCATAGCAGACCTAGATACCGATTAACAGCCTGTTACAGCTTATGTGTATTGCCTGAAGGTTTTATCCTGCAACTACCAAGAGTGTACGAGACATTCACTACTGTGGGACTCTGTGGTGCAAACGTTCTCAAAGTTACCTAGAACTAATCACCCTGTTTTCCCTGGCCTGGAGATCCAGACATTATGTGATCCTGGCTATAGTTGGATGCTTCTCATTTTTCAAGATAAGTGGAAACACGATTCCACTGGTCAGCCTATCCAGCGACATTATCAAACCAATAAAATCCAAATAACAAAAACAATTAGAGTGATTACCCATGAAGGACTTTACTAAACTAAAGTACATCACTTCACAGTCCAGCGAAAGTTAAATAAATAATTAACATTTGAAATATAACTTTATCATATTGAAGTATTGTGGAAATGACATTCCATGTATATTTATTTTAATTTTGTAAAAACCTTTGAAATTCTTTATCATTTTTCCTAACCGAAAAGAGAAACGGTATAGGATCAATAAATTATAAATATATTTATATAATCAGTCTTGCTTAATTATTTAATTTAAGTTAAGGTTCTGGTTGTTATATATATATATATATATATATATATATATATATATATATATATATATATATATATATATATATATATATATATATATATATACATATATATAACATATTTAATTAATTAATTAATCCCATAGCAGAGTCAATAAAAATATAATAACCATTATTCAAGGGATGATCTTGAGAGGTAGCACGTAGACCTTCAGGACCAAACACTATCATCATACATGAAGGTTTATACAGCTTGACCCTACCTTTGATTGTCGATACACCCGTGCTCTTTTCAGAGAAGGGGGTATTACTTATAAGACCAGTCTCTTATCTGGCACTATCCTGGTATCAACTGATACATCTTTTTGTCCAGGATATCTTACATTTTAATAACATCGGAACATCTCGCGACATCTGGTGTCTTCTTCCGGGATTTCACTTAATACCCTGGGGGTCTTTGCTTTAAGACAGTCAGTTGTAAGATTAAAAGTAGGAGTAAAGTAAATATAAATATAAATAAAATAAAAGAAAGTAATAAATAAATATAACTCATTGTAAAATTAGTGAGTACCAAATTTTGGTGACTGGATGTGCTGACAGTGATTGTATATTAATTAAGTTTGTATATTAATTAAGTTGGTATATTAATTAAGTTTATAATTTGTATATTGATAAGATTGCAAGAGAATGGCAGACGTGGCAAAATTTAGATCTGCTACAGTACAGTCGGCAAAAGAAGTTGGATTAAGTGGGGAGGACAGTATTAAACATGTCACCACTGAATGTGACAAGTTTATTGAAAGAGAAGATACGAAGTTGGAAATAGAAAGAAGATTACAAATAGAATCTGAGGCTAAAAGATTACAAATAGAATCTGAGGCTAAAAGATTACAAATAGAATCTGAAGCTAAAAGATTACAACTAGAAGCTGATAGGGAGGCTAGGCAAATGGATGCTGAAGACAAGAGATTGCAAATGGAGGCTGAATATAAGAGATTGCAGATGGAGGCTGAAGATAAGAGATTGCAAATGGAGGCAGAGGAAACGAGGTTACAAAGGGAACATGAGTTGAGACTGAAAGAGCTTGAACTTCAAGGAAACGTTCCAGTAAATGGAAGTAGCCCAACTACCTCTGATACTAGTGCAAGTCAAGGTGTTCAAATGGAGCCATGAACTTTCACTTGGATTCTCTTGTGGAGAAAGAAGATGATATTGAGTCTTTTTTAAGTAGGTACGAGAGATTAGCTACTAACTATGGCCTAGAGAAAGAGAAGTGGAGCCTTAAGTTATCACAAGGGCTGAGAGGAGCCTCTTATGAAGTTTTTGAAAAACGTGGCAGAGAAGACCAAGAAGATTATGACATCTTGAAGCAGGCATTGCTAGTCCGTTATGAAAAGAACTCAGAATGTTATAGGAAGAAATTCAGAACTGCCAAGCTACTGTCTGGAGAAACTTACCACCAATTCTCTGCAAGATTAGAAACCTACTTGGAGAAGTGGACTACTCTTGGAAAATGTCAAGACCTGAAAGAAATGGTCATGATGGAGCAAGTAAGAGAGTCCATGCCTCCAGACATGAGAACATTTCTTATGGAACAAAGTGCAGAGAGATTGGGGGAGATTCTAACAGTTGCTGAGAGATACCAAGCGGCTCAGTCAGAAATAGCTGGAGTTAAGAAGAAACAAGGAGATAGTATTAGAGCCCCACAAAACCAGAATAAGTTTGAAAATAGGGACCAACCACATAGATACAAACAAGGTTATGACAGGCCTAAATATGACCAAAGAGACAGGAACCCTCAGGTACAGGATAAGAAAACCTACAGACAAGGAGAAAAGTGGTGTAAAATTTGTAAAATGAATAATCACCAGACTAAAGACTGTAGGAAAAAGAACCCTCCATATTTCGCTGCATGCCTCAAAACAGGAAACAAGGGAAAGAAGGAACTGTCTACAGGACAGCATGAACATCATCATCCCCGTGTGTGTGAAGACGTAATGTGTAATGGTACCACTATCAAGTACCTTTATAATACTGGATTGGACATTGACTCAGTCGTGAGTTCTACCCTGGTGCACCCAGATCAATATACCACAGAAACAGTGGAGATACAGGGAGCAACCAAGGATGTAGCAGCCACGACACTACCCAAAGCAAGAATTAATGTCAAAACTCGCTATGTGGAAGGAGTGATTAGAGCAGCAGTGATAAATGAACCAATCTACCCTCAGATATTGGGGTGTAGATATGTGTTTTTGGGAAGCCCCAAAAGACCAGTGATTATGGCAGTAGTACAGACCAGGTCACAGTCTAGGAAGGAGGAAGAAAACCCAATAAATACCCATCCAGAGGAGATGAGGAAGGCACAGGCTGATGATAGCTCATTAAAGCTTTGTTTTAGAAAACTACCAAAAAGCCATATCCCTCCAAATAAAAGAGAATTTTATATGAAGAACGGATTGCTTTATAGAAAAGCTGGAACAGGATCCAATTTCCATGGACAACTGGTTCTACCCTCTTCATATAGGGAAAAGGTGACGGAGTTAGGACATGCTGTACCCTTTAGTGGACATATGGGAATTAGCGCCACGGGACAACGAATAGCGTGTCACTATTTCTGGCCAGGAATTACTGAAGATATAAAAAGATATGTCAAATCCTGCCCAGAATGTCAAAGGGTAGCTCCAATGCATTGGACTGCTCCTGCAACTCTTGGAGAAATGCCAATCATGGGAACTCCATTTGAGAGAGTTGCAGTGGATATTGTTGGACCTCTCACACGAACCAAGAGGAGAAACAGTTATATTCTTACTCTGGTGGACACATGCTCTATGTGAAGAGAGGCAGTAGCCATGTCATCAATAGATTCTAAACACGTGGCAGAGGCGCTACTTACAATATTCACAAGGTTAGGATTTCCCAACCAAATCTTGACTGATAATGGTTCTCAGTTCAAGGGGGGACTAACTGAGGAAGTATTCAGGATCTTCCAAGCGAGGCACTTTCACTGCAGTCCCTATCACGCCCAAGGGAACGGGCAGGTAGAAAGATTCAATGGAACTCTTATTTCTATCCTGCGAAAGATGGCACACAAAACACCTGATACATGGGATCTCTACTTACCCGCTGCATTATTTGCTTATCGGGAAGTCCCACACAGTTCAACAGGAATGGCGCCGGCAACATTGTTATTTGGTCGGCCCATCAAAGGTCCATTAGAAGCTTTAATGAGGACATGGACAGATGAGAAAGCAGAAGAGACTGTAATCTCATCATACCAGTATGTGAACGAGTGGACATCTCAGGTAAAAAAAATCTGGCTGGAAGTTAGCAAACGATAGTCTGAGGAAAGCCAGAAGGAAACATGCTGAGTACTATTATAAGAAGGCGAAGGATAGAGAGCTATCTGTGGGGGAGAAGGTGCTTCTTCTATTACGCGGCAGCAGCAATACATTTCAGAAAGGATGGCAGGGCCCATACACCGTTCTAGAAAAGTTATCTAGAACTAACTACAACGCAGCCAGGAGTCAATCCACAGTGCTGAGTACATTCAAGTTGATCTGCCAGATGATGATCTCACACACTTCTTGGACGGGAAGAGAGATGCAATCAAGTTTCCACCTGCCAGTACTAAAGGGCTTTGGGAACAGCTGGACGAAGCCTTGGCAAAAGAGTTGGATAATAACCTGAAGAAGCTAACTTTGGAGAAGAAGCTGGAAATCTTCGGCGACATAATATATCTGCACTGTCGCAAAGTGTTCGGAGTGAGGGAGGCAAGGGAAAGTAACCCACCACGAAAATGTAGAAGACAAATTAAAATAGAAGAAATCAGGAAACAGAAGAAATAAGGGGTGTCAGGCACATAATTTCAGTGGCTTGCGCGCAGTGGCTAGACTCGTCGGCTTCGCGCTGGTGTCTCAGTGTGTGTCCTTAGTTGTGATGTGCGACGGAACGAACGGAATAATTTGTCTTCTCTTTGTTACTTTCACAATTGCCTCCACGGCTGGCGGAGTTGTGGATTTTAAAGTTGCTACCATAAGTTAAATGGGTTCATTTTCGATACAAGACAACAGGAGGCTGAGACGCTTGGGAGTCATGACCCAAGTGGGCCCGCCCCCTTAGAGTGTAAAGGAGTAATCGGGCCGAAACACTTGTCGGACTGGGGGAACCTCTTCTGATGATCAGATTGTTTCCTGTTGTATCGCTCTGTAAAGAGTTTCCTATCATATTTGCATGGTAAAACCAGTGACGATCGGGAAAAGACCGATTGACTTCTGGAAAGACAGATGACACTGGGAAAGACTAGAAACCGGCTGACCAGGTTAGCACCCCGTAAGCTGTATTCAATTGATACAGGACCCAAAAACGATAGATGCCCTCAGGATTCACCGACAGGAGGGAGGAGGATGAATCCACAGGCGCCTCATTGGAATCGACCAGACCCGTTACACGGACTTCGAGCTCTGAACAACGGCTGGAATTTCCATGTGCCTGTGGCAGGGAATTCTCTACTCAGAGAGGAATGAAAATCCACAGGTTCCTCCAATGACCAGGTTGTTAATGCTACAGAAATTTATTAATTTATCCCCATTTTCATTTGCTGTTCCGCTATCGCATTTCCCCATTACTCTTTCATTAAATGTATTGTGTGTTCCAACTTTCGCATTGAGGTGTCCCATTACTATGATAAAATCGTATCTAGGTGTGTCTTCCATTTCTTATTGCAGTTGTTGATAGAATTCATCTTTGGCCTCTTCGTCGCTGTCGTTTGTTGGTGCGTAGCATTGTATTATTGTCGTGTTGGTGAATCTCCCTCTCAGTCTTGTTCTTATCAGTCTGTTGTTGATGGGTTTCCATTCCAGTAAAGACCTCTCCATTCCGTTCTTCAGGATAATGGCTACACATTCGTTGTGCTGACCATCCTCTCTACCAGAGTAAAGTACTGTTTCCCCTGTAGCTGTTTTTATTCTCCCTGTCACTGTCCATCTGCTCTCGCTTATTCCCAGGATATGTAATTTGTAGTTCCTCATCTCTGCTGTGATTTGTCTCGGCTTTCCTGCCTCATTCATAATTCTGACGTTCCAAAAACCAATTCTGGTTTCTGTTTTGCGGTCAGGGCATCCGTTTTCATGCCAATGGCTTCCTTTCGGCTTTCACCACTATCAGTCATACGAGCCTGAGACTCCGGATGTTCGTCCCGCATCAAAGTTTTTCCATTAGTTGCCGTTTCCGTAACATGTGTGATTTTTTACATAGACCTGGGTGTCGGCCCTGTGCTAAAACCCCCAACCTGGAGGACCAGGGTACCAGCTTTTGTCTGACCCCTACCCACGCAGACCAGTCAAGCTTGGTTGAACTTACCAGGAGTAAAACTCCCACTGGCATAGCTCTGGGGATTGTCAGGGTACACAAGCTGCCACACCGCTTCAAGGTATAGGTACCATTGATGGCAGAGTCGGAATGCGTCCTCACCTTTTCAGCGCGGGCTTGGGACTGGCCTCGTCGGAATTGATTGAAATGGTCACTGTGGAACATTATTAGATGGCCGATAGCTGGACGTGAAATACTTTGTGCGTGATGATATGGACAATTTGTCAACGTAGTGCTAAGTAAATAAATAAACTGGCATACTTTGCCAGTCATGACTTAGCAAAGAACATTTGTGAAAAGCACTGATCCTGGGAGCAGCGCCGTTGTAACGGTTATCACACTGCGCTGGCAATCGGGTGATCCAAGTTCGAGCCCTGGCGAGAACAGTTGAAGGAGTGTCATCGTCCGGGACTGGGACTGGAATAATTCGAGCCCTGGCGAAGACATTTGAAGACACTTCAATAACCTGAACGGCTCCTGAGCCGACCCAACTCTGATCGGTAGCTCCGAAATTGGCGAGTATCTGCCTGAATGGCGAGAGGACACCTGTCATTGTACAGGGGGAAAAAAGGGATACTCACGTAAAATCAGTCTCAGGTTAGATATACTCATATTAACAGGAGAATTCGCTTCGGGTAATATTTCGAATAAAAAGCTTTATTCTGTACGATTAAAAAAAACAAAAAAACAAAAAAAAAAAACCAAACTGATCTTCGATCTGAATCTGACCTATGTAGATGATGCATGTCGAATATTATTAGAATTATTGCAGATGAAGAATATGTTGTGTATGGATGAACTGTACAGTAATTTACATTTATGCATGAGGAAAGTATTGCTAATAAATAAATCAGCAACCAGAGCAGACGAGTTGTTAGGTCATTGTTTCGGAGCGTAGTTTGTGGTTACGAGTCCTTACTGTTGTTATTGTTGACACCACTGCAGCTACAGCATTCATAATAGTACAGGAGAACTGTACCTAAATCATAAGAAGCAGCAAATGCAACAGCCTACGACAACCACAATTATATAAACCTCACATCGAGCTAAATAAAAGTGGGTAATAAATTATTCAATCAACCAACGCGTTAAACCAAATATTGCATCAACAAAAAAAAAAAACAAAAAAAAAAAACAAAAAAGAAGAAGAAAAAAAAACCTACTGGGGAAGAGCAGAATGAGACCAGCACAAGTGCAGACTACAAGGTCATGCGGCATAATATAATCGACGTGCCTGTGTCTAGATAGAACGAGGTAAGCCTCGCCTGAAAGAAGGGAAATTCCATTTGAACCTGGAGAAGAACAGTAGAAGACGGACCGAGAACAACCAAAAGATTTCGGACAGATGTGATGAATACATGTCAGAATTGAAATCAGTGGACAACAGCGATTGCAATCCTATGTTGCACGGAAACGTATCTGGTGGATGATGCCAATGAAAAAGAAATTATGTCCGTTTTACTGATACGAAGAAATTATGGAAACGGCAAAGTACTGTAACACTGGATTAAAAATAATAAAACAGAACGAATTGAAGGCAACAAAGGACTTAGACGTTTTAATACAAAAAATAGAAAAATCTATTTTCTACGTCTCGAAAACAACTAACATTAAGATAGAGAATTTTCCTGACATGACAGCTTACTTAAGTGCCCAGAGGTTGAGCTTGAATATAGGCGTAGCTACGTCTAATTATGAAACAATTATAAACCCACCTTCCCCAGAAATTGATCTTTGGTATTAGCCAATGAGTGGTGACTGGATGTTTAGGGTCTTTTAACTGACATGTTTGTCAGGGGTAAAACCGCAGACATTCTATATGCCTATGAAAATTTTTTCGGTCACCTTGTATCAGTCAGGTAAAATATTTTATTTACTTCAGTATTTCTTTCCAATATCTGAAAAGAGAATATGTTTTCATTTATTTATTAGCACCGTATTGGGATCCGACAAAAAGAGACAACACCACTCGAATAGAAGAGAGGATCAATTATAACGGATAATTATCAAATTACTAAAAAAAGGGTGACTGCACAGACTGCAACAACTGGAGTAGAATTATTCTCCTTTCAGTTCCCAGCAAAATATTGGGCAGGATAATTATCCACAGAATCTCAAAAGCAAAAGATCATAAAATGAGGAAGGAACAAGCAAGATTCAGAAAGAACAGAAAATGCGCAAATCATATCTTCACCCTCAGAAACATAATACAGCAGTACTCAGAACGGCAGAAACAATTATATATAATGTTTGTCGATTTTGAAAAAGCTTTTTACAGCATACACAGGGATAGCTTATTGAAAATAACTTATATACTCGAGTATAAATATATCCGACTATAAGTCGACCCCAAGACTTTAGGACTTAAAAATCGTCCAAAATAAAAGACCCGATTATAAATCGAATGGATTGTCTGTTTATCCCGAATTCCCATGCCATTGGAGTTTCCTTGGCTTGCTGCACATCTTTCTTCACTTTCAGCTTAACGCTTTTCCGTTTAAAACGCTTGAAATCGCTCTAGTATTATGTAAAATGCATGCGCATATAAATGAATTCAATATAAAAATGCATGTCGTAAAAAGCGACTAAGGAGGGTTGGGCATGGAGCTGGTTGCCCCATCCCGTAAACAACTTTTTACCACAACAACTTGGACAAGTCAAATACAGAATATAAATCAACTCAGCCGCCCAAGACAGAAGAAGGTCCTCTGGAAAGGAGGCGCATGAAGCAACCCAGAGAAAGCCGAAAGGAGTCTGGGTTGCTGACTAACCTTTTTTCGTCTATGAAAATCTCCAGGATTGGCACCTGGAATGTTCGCCCTCTATGTGAACAAGGGAAAACTGCACAGGTAGCAGCAGAAATGACAAGTTACAGGATTGATATCCTGGGTCTCTGCGAGACACGGTGGAAGGGCATAGAGAGGAGGAGGTTGATCACAGGAGAAATGGTGTTGTCCTCAGGAAATGAGGAGGAAAGAGCCACCACAGTGAAGGGGTGGCTCTAATGCTGTCTAGGGAAGCACAAAAGGCACTTATAGAATGGGAAGCAATGGGACCCCGAATTATAACAGCAAGGTTTAAATCAGCCAAAAAGAAAGTAAATATAAACATCATCCAATGTTTTGCACCAACAAATGATAAAGAAGAATATGAGAAAGAAGACTTTTACACCAGATTAAAACATGTGTTGGACAAAAAGAAAAGAAAGGACATCACAATTTTGATGGGGGACCTAAATGCGAAAATAGGTACAGACAACACCGGCTTTGAAGAAATCATGGGCAAGCACGGATTAGGTATGATGAATGAGAATGGGGAACTATTAGCCAACTTCTGTGCTTCAAATCAACTAGCTATAGGAGGAAGCATATTTCCACATAAGAGAATACATAAAGCAACATGGATATCACCAGACCACAGAATTGAGAATCAGATTGATCACATATGCATAAGTAAGAAGTTTAGGTCATCATTGCATGATGTAAAAGTATGTAGAGGAGCAGATGTGGTATCAGACCACCATCTTCTGTTGGCTAAAACAAAATTAAAACTCAAGAAATTTACAACAGTATTTAGCTATTGACAACAGTATAATGTGGGATATCTAAGAAATCAGGAAATAAGAGAACAATTTTCTATTACAGTATCCAACAAATACCAAGTACTCCAACAGCTGGAAGACGAAACAGGTACGGAAGACCACTGGCAACAGGTAAAAAATATATGGAACGAGACATGTGAAGAAGTACTGAGAAAAAGAGAACATCAGCACAAAGCATGGATAACAACAGAAACCATTAGCAAGATAGAAGACAGGAAAAACAAGAAAGCAGATTTAAACAGAAGCAAAACCAGAAGCTCCAAAGCCAAGGCACAGGAAGTGTACATAGAAGCAAACAAAGACGTAAGAAGAAACATCAAAAGAGACAAGAGGAAGTACGAGTAAGCTACAGTCAAAGGAAATATGAGGGACCTGTGCAACAACACAAAGAAGCTAACAGGGAAATATAAGCAAGCAAATGGCCTCATAAAAGATAAGAATGGAAAATTGCTTAGTAATATACAACGAACGAACGAACGGACTTTATTTTCAAAGGGTTGAAAATTGGGCACACAGGCCAGTCTAACATTCTGCCCTTGCTCACCTTTCATACTGAATTAATTTATTCTCATATGCATTTTACATATCAATTCAAGAGATGGACAGAACATTTTGAGGAACTTCTCAATAGACCATTCCAACTAATCCCCCCGGACATCCAGCCAACAGAAGAAGAGCTACAAATTAACGGTGAAAGACCAACGAAGGAAGAAATAAATAAAGCCATAAAGCTTCTAAGAGATGGAAAAGCGTCTGGACCTGATGGCATTCCAGCAGAAGCCATCAAAGCAGATATCGACATGGCTACAGAGATGTTAATTAAGTTACTTGGTAAAGTCTGGGAAAAGGAAGATATACCAATAGAATGGAAGGAAGGATATCTGGTTAAGTTGCCTAAAAAGGGAAATTTACAAGAGTGCACAAATTATAGAGGAATAATGTTACTATCAGTGCCAGGAAAAGTATTAAACAGGATTATCCTTGAGAGATTAAAAGAGTCCATAGACAAGAAACTGAGAGATGAACAAGCAGGTTTTCGACAAAACATATCATGTACAGACTGTGACGGTGGTGGCTGGTTACTGCATCACAATAATCTTATGTGACCGTTTTAACAATCTATCCAGGTGATATGCCAAACCTTCATACCATGCAGACCTTTCGTCACAGGGTGGTACATATTTCTTCTGAGTTCATTGATATTGAATTTCCTAGTGATCGTAGTGGTTACTAGTTTACTGATATATCTT
This sequence comes from Oreohelix idahoensis, assembly GCA_024509875.1. Taxonomy (NCBI): domain Eukaryota; kingdom Metazoa; phylum Mollusca; class Gastropoda; order Stylommatophora; family Oreohelicidae; genus Oreohelix; species Oreohelix idahoensis. Next base: position 190,498 of record JAMPIV010004153.1, on the reverse strand, counting down.
ATGGGTTGTTACTGGCGACTGCCAGAGGTGGGGTTACCCAAATGAATGTTGGTTCAAGACCAGGTCCTTTCTACTCACTGCAGGTTGTCATGTGATCAGTTGTATCCCATAAGGGCTTTCGTACTCAACATACATGATGAAGTAATAGTTCTTTATCATGGAAAAATGTTTATTAGTAGACTAAAAGGCAATGTTCATTACACAACTGAATACCCTGGCTATCTGCGGCCAGAACGCTTGGTTACATAAATCGTGATGTCTTTGCTAAAGGACATCGTCATAAATAACATGTCTGCTTGAGCTCCTCTAAAAATGTCGATAGGCTTTGCCTGGAGTCTCAATTATCATCATAATAAGAAAAATCGAAATCAATACAAACCAGGTAGACTCTGTCCACAAAAATGGAAAAACACTATCTCCTTGAATACTATAACTTGTGAAAACATTGAATCTTTCAGTGCTCAGGTATTTCCTCGACCAGAGGTTAACTACACAACCTTTAAAAACACGGGCCCGCACTAAGGCTGAAACATGTCTCCCTCACTTAACAGTGAACTCCGTGACTGAACTGTGTTCTGACCGCGGTGGTCAAAAATAGCTATCGACGATTTCATTGGTCAAGCTCGACCAGTGAAGTTATGTCAGCAACTAGTCTTGCTCAAGTTCTTTTACTACTGTTACAAATACGGTTAACGTCTTAGCTAGCGTTAAACACAGGCCATCCGGTGACAAGACCAGATAGCCACTTTGAGAATAATAGTTGAACAAAGTCTGGAATGGAATTCACCAATATACATCGGATTTGTGGACTACGAAAAGGCATTTGACAGTGTAGACAGATGATCTGGATTTTGCTGATGACTTGGCTCTTCTGTCCCGCAACCGTAATCAGATGCTGGACAAATTGAAAACACTCGATGAGAGGTCACAGCAATTGGGTCTGAAAATACTTACTTACTTAAACGTTCCCCTTCTACCGTGAGGTGTAGAGATTTGGAAGAGAGAGCGCCAGACTATTCTATCAGCTGTCTTCTTCCTCGCCTGGTTCCATTCTAGTCCTCGGTCCTTCAAAGATTGTCTAATGCTGTCCTCCCAGCGGACTCTGGGTCGTCCTGGAGGTCTGGATCCCTGGCTCTTTGTTTCCCATGCTTGTCGTGGTAGCCGATCTTCTCCCATTCTGCAGACATGGCCAAACCATCTTAGTTGGGACTGTTCTATTTGGGTCTGCAGCGGGTGGGATTTCAGGCTTTGACGTATCGTCTGGTTGCGGACCATGTCTCTTCTTGTTACTTCAACCATCTTCCTCGGATACCTCATTTCTGAGGTTTGGATCTGGCTTTTATGGGTTGTAGTCATTGCTCATGACTCGCATCCATATGTCAAGACTGGGACATAGGTGGAGCGGTATACAGCCATCTTCGTTTTCTTACCAACCTCTTTCTTGCTGAGGAATCCTCGATTTATGGCCTGATAAAGTCTCCCAGCCGCTGCTTTTCGAGTGGCCACCTCTTCTTTGATGCCCCCCTTTCGGTCTATAATAGCTCCGAGATATTTAAAGTGGTCGACCTGCTCCAGGACCTGTTCTCCCAACTTAATCTGATGTTTTCTTTCTTCTCGTGATATCACCATGGATTTTGTTTTAGAGCTGCTTATGACCATCCCTCTCTTCTCCAGCTCTTCCTTCCAGACTTGCAGGTTGGATTGGAGATGTGTCTCTGATTTAGCAATCAGGACAACATCATCAGCAAATGCTAGCTCTGAAATACAGACCTGTCTCATCTTCCAGTACCCCACTGAATACTTTCTTGTTCTCTCCTTACATGCTTTGATGACATCGTCCATGAGGAGTATGAAAAGATAAGGTGACAGGATATTGCCTTGTCTTACACCAGTGATGGTCCTGAACACTTCTGACTTATAGTTTGCTGTCCTCACATAATTTCAGCAAGACTTGTAGAAGCTCTGTATAGCATGAATCAGAGGTGCTGGAATGTTCTTCCTTGCCAAACAGTCCCAAAGTTTGCTCCAGGGGACCCTGTCAAACGCCTTTTCCAGATCTATGAAACAAAGATGGATCTCACTCTTGTACTCAAGGGCCTTTTCACTCAGCTGCCTGAGTGTGAAGATTAGGTCTTGAGTACTTCGGTTTGCTCGGAATCCGCACTGGGCTTCATCCAATTGTGGCTCAGCTAGGCATCGGAGTCTCTGCTCTAGGATTCTAGAGTAGATTTTACCAGGGGGGTCTGAAAATACACAGGAAAAAGACAAAAATTATGAGAAAAAATGCAGGTAATGATAACAGGGTTGACCTTGAAGAAACACCAATACAAGATGTAGAATCGTACACATATCTTGGTAGCAATATAGACAAAGTTAGAGTGACAAACAATTATATCAAAATAATAATACAAAAAGCAAGAGGCGCTTTCATTCCATTGGGAAACATATGAGAACAAGAGAAATCAAATCCAACACGAAAATAAGAATCTTCAACTCAAATGTGAAGTCAGTCCTATTGTATGGCTCTGAGACATGGAGAACAACAAAGACAACAACAAAAAGCTACAGACTTTCATAAATGAGTGCTTGCGTGGAATAAAGGGATTAAAATGGTATGACAAGGTTACCAACGTGGAACTGAGGACAAGAACTAGACAAGTGCCAGTGGAACAAGAGATGAGAAGAAGACGATGGCGATGGATAGGACACACACTGAGGAAACCTGTTGATAGCATTACAAGGCAGTCCTTGTTCTAGAACCGCCAGGGCAAGAAAGGCAGAGGTAGACCAAGAAGCACATGGAGAAGAGAGCTGGAAACAGAGGTGAAAAGGATGAGGAGAACGTGGAAAGAACTTGAGATGATGGCACGTGACAGGAGGACTTGGCATGTGTTTGTTGAAGGCCTATGCTCCTTTGGGACTGGAGGGTTATAAATGAATGAATGATCATTAACTTAATAAGGAAGACCTATGAAGACATGACATGCAGAGTTCTTCATGAAGGACAACTTACAGAACCGTTTAGGATAAGAACGGGAGTGAGACAGGGATGCCTCTTGTCTCCATTTCTTTTCTTACTAGCAAAAGATTTGGTTATGAAAACATCGACATCACACAACAGAAATGGAATCCAGTGGAATCTGGTTAAACAGCTTGATGATCTGGATTTTGCAGATGACTTGGCTCTTCTGCCCCATGACCATAATGAGATGCAAGAGAAAATGAAAATTCTCGATGAGAGGTCACAACAAGTGGGCCTGAAAATACACAGGGAAAAGACAAAGATTATGAGAATAAATGCAAGATATGATAACAAGATTGAACTTGAAGAAACACCACTAAAAGATGTAGAATCGTACACATAACTTGGTAGCAATATAGACAAAGTAGGAGTGACAGACAATTATATCAAAATAATAATACAAAAAGCAAACGGCGCTTTCATTCCATTGGGAAAAATATGGAGAACAAGAGAAATCAAATCCAACACGAAAATAAGAATCTTCAACTCAAATGTGAAGTCAGTCCTATTGTATGGCTCTGAGACATGGAGAGCAACAAAAACAACAACTGAAAAGCTACAGACTTATAAATGGGTGCCTGCGTAGAATAGAAGGACTGAAATGGTATGACAAAGTCACAAATGTGGAATTGATGACAAGAACCAGACAAGTGCCAGTGGAACAAGAGTTGAGAAGAAGACGCTGGCGATGGATAGGACACACATTGAGGAAACCTGTTGATAGCATTACAAGGCAGTCCTTGTTCGGGAATCCACAGGGAAAGAGAGGCAGAGGTAGACCAAAAAACACATGGAGAAGAGAACTGGATACAGAGGTGAAAATGATGAGGAAAACTTGGAAAGAACTTGAGCGGATGGCACGGGACAGGAAGACTTGGCATGTGTTTGTTGAAGGCCTATGCTCATCGGGGAGGTAAAGAGTATTGATTGATTCATTCATTCATTCTGGATCTCTGCTTTTTCAAATTTTTGTAGAACTTCACTAGGCACTTTAGTGCACCTTGCAACTCCTGATACTGCTTCTACTCCAACGGGAGCTCTGATTCGATTTGCGCTTCCCCAGAACTGCTTCTTGCAATACATTCTAGCATTTCCTCAATTATTCTGACGTGATCCAATTCTCTTCCTTTGTCTTTATGCAAACGTTAGGGGTTGCTGCAATTTCGCAATTGAAATAAAAACAAACACAAAGTTATGCAATCATGTAATATGCCGTTTTATCATCTGACATGCAGAATGAATAATTTAAAAGATGGCTTTCCATACTTATAGCGCTAAGGTATCCTATTCGTACCATTTCAGCAGATGACCATTTTCTGTAAATTTGAACGTTTTAACACATGTTCGTCTAGCAATTCAAGCTGTAGTTTAAATAAAAGACATATGAATGATATTTATCTTTAAAGTGTCAGCAAAATTCTTGTTACGTAAAAACAAACGACTTGTTCTTTAAATATTAAGCGCCAATTACGTAATCTCACGCTATACCTATGGAAAGCGCCCCATGTCAGACGTACGCATTTTAATTTAAAGTATAATAACGTATTATACGCGTATTTTATTTTTGCCATAAAATACAAATAAATGTGTATTTTATTCTTAGACGTACGGTCGAACGTTGCAACCAGTGCGACACAGCTGATTCAAGACGACGGAAAACACCAGCTCCCTACTCTGTTTCACGGGAAGAGAGGAACAAAAAATTGTGAAAGTAAATAACCTCCGCACTAAGCGTATTTTAAAAAACAAAACAATCATGTAAAATATATTGTCATTAAAATCAGCACTGCAATACCATTTCTGCTTTGTGCAGCCTTCCTGGGACAACATTAGACAATCTCTGAAGGACCGAGGAATAGATTGGAACCAAGTCAGAAGGAAGAGAGCCGATAGGATAGTATTGCGCTCTATCTTTTAAACCTCTACACCTCACGGTAGAAAAGGGATGACTAAGTAAGTACGCAGCCTTTCTGCAAAGAGACCATATGCAGTGATGTTTCCGTGCTCTGTAACGAGTTGTTCTGAGTTGAATTATAATTTCTGTCACTCTTTTGTATCTTTGATCTCCCATTTTATGCTTAATTGCACCCGAGTAGTACATTCCTGATTCTGGCCACGTCACTCATAAATTCGACAGCATGTAGCCACTCTTTTGCACGTGTTTCGCGTCGGCTATTCTCAGAGATGTCTCATAACTCTTTGACTTGCTTGTCGCGTCAAAATCTACGTGTCTTTTGAGTCAGGGGAAATCGGACACCAACGAGAGGCCCTGCCTTTCAAGTGACCGAACGCTTCTCGTCCTGAAAAACCTTTGAGACTGCATTACAACAGTAGCGTCTCCGCGTATTCACTGATCGCTTTTATCTTTAGTTGCAGGGAAGAAAACTCCCGGGTCCCTTAAACCTTTGTCGCCTGCCAGAATTGCAGCGCGATGTGCAGATGATCACAATGAGTGACACGATCTATAGGAAAATTTGGCTATATAAATTAGACTCTAAGAGTACTCTGGGCTTGTTGTCTCCAGAGGAGCTCTAACCTGCTGAGTGGAATTTGTGCAGTAGCCTAATACCAGATGCATTTTTATAAGGACGTATTCTTGACAAATCGGGAAGCACACCTAGATAGAAAATCGCCGCTCATAGTTTTGTTAAACTTATAAATAACCCTTGTTAACTTTTCTGAAAGTGAATTAATTTTCTTAAAAATAATTTTCCATTAAGGGGTGATTTAATATTATCAAGTTTGCCACCAACCAAGTCACAATGGTGTTAACCTATGTTGTTTTCCAAAGACGGTGTGTGGAATTACTTTAATATTATTTACTTTAAGTGTTTACCAATTTGTTAACACTAGTACATTTTCTAAATGATGTGTGTATATTGATTTTAATGATTATTGTATCAGCATAGTTTCGTGTTGGAAACTTTGAAGGGCACATGCAATTCTTTCTGTATTTTTAGGTAACCCTAAAATTGGGGAACGCCTTGAATTCTTTCGAATGAATACTAATTGTTTTATAGGCTCCCACACACAAAGTTAACCCCTCTGTGTATGTATAATATTTTCCTAGGTTCGCCCCGTGTAATCAAGTTTACCGCACTTATTCAGTGTTGGAATGCACTGGTTGGAGCTCAAAAACAATGCATGTATATATTTACCTTTCTTGACCCCGCTCGTGGGTCAAGACATTAAAGCATAGCTCGCGGCTTCGCGCAGCGCTTAATACTTTTCACGCAACATACCTAACGAATTTAATTGATTGTAGCAAGATTTGGTACCACTTGCTTTGTTTGTGAAAATATGTGTAACGCGACAGACACACACACACACACACACACACACACACACACACACACACACACACACACACACACACACACCCACACACACACACACACACACACACACACACACACACACACACACACACACACACACACACACACACACACACACACGCACACACACACACACACACACACACCGATAAGGGTGAAGGGACAACGCGGTGGGACTTGTTTTGAAGTGACGGAGGCTGAAATTTTTGCGTTTCGTCTAGCCGTATAACGTTGTGAATTGTAGGAAAGAGCGAATATATGAAACATGGCCGACTTTAAAAATGTGCATTTTCAGGAAAGAAAATCTAAAGCTACAAGAGCAAGCCTGGTTGAAAGATATTAAAACTATAATAATTTACATAAGGAGATAAAATATGAGTGATATCCAAAAGGATATTATTCAACTATAAGTAGTTTTAAAAATAATTAATATTTTTCATCATCATCACATCTGCTAAAAGTTAGCTCATAATCTTTAAAAATTTATTATAACTACATACCTCAACGGATTTCGATAAAACTTGAATAGAATGAAAGCTTCATATGGGGAACATGAAAGGATACCTAGGAAGGAAGGAAAGATATAAGTGTGTAGTGACAAGAAGAGAAAACAAGTACAGAAAAAGCACAGATCGCCTCAAACCAAGAGATTAAACGAAAATCTGAGCGGACTTCAGACGTGCTTTATCGTACGGGAGAGTCGCCCAAATATAAGGACAGAGCAGCCCGTTTAAAAATCACACACACAAAATCCAGAAGCCAGAGTGAGAGACTGGAAGACATTATCTGCAAGAAAAGTTTTTTCCACGCTGCATGCAGGGCAGATATACTTCATCAGATACAGCCTCACTGTGCGCTTATTAATCCTAGAGGGTATGTAAGTTTATTAACGATATATATATATGACTAATATAATTTTATTTCAGATTTTGTTTACGACTTGATTGTATCAGACATAATAAAAAGGGTATACATGAAGCCAAGGACGCTAACTAGAGATAACCTCCACCGGCATTGTCAGGAAGCATAACAATTAATTGATTAGCCAAATATATCCTGGCTAGTTCTTGCCTGGAAGCTTACGACATACCAGCAAGTACAGAAAAGACTTGGCATCCATAAGTGGAAGGAAAAGGTTATATCATACCCATGTATCATAACATGTGATTTAATCATTTATTTTGTTGTCTTCTGCACAGTAGACATTATCTTATCATGCTATTTCTGTAACATACTACCATGAATCATTCATGTATATACAAACACTGAAGACATGGTCGCCTCATGAACATTCATGGTTGATGAGATTGTTGGGGGAGCCGCGCTGGTGTAATGGTTTCGGCGTTGTACTGGCGACCAGGTGTTCATGGTTCAAACCCGGGCGTCAGCGTTTGAAGGAATGTTTCCGACCGGAAATTTGACTGAATAACCTGAACGGCTCCTGTGATAAACCCTCTGTGGATGGGAAGGAGCGAAGCTCCTGACCGGGTTGGAAGGAAAGTCCTCAGGTTCCCCAGCCTCGCAATGACATGTCATTGGGCCGAAGGGCTGAAAGCCCAAGTGCCGCTGGTAAAGAAAAAAAATGAGATTGTTGGAACACCATGGCCACCTACTACCTTTTGTTCCAGGTTTTATGATCGTTCCTGATCGAGCTCATGATCGAGTTCATGATTCAGTGTAAACTAAAGACTTGAGGACCTTTGATCCTGCTAACGGAAGCCTAGTGGTCAAACAATCTTCAACACCTTAGTCCCGCGTAGTTATAGGGTGGGCTGAAGGAAAGTCTAATTTAATACCAGTGTGTCTCAGGAACCTCGAACAGACGTGGCGAAATGCAAGATGAGTTTATGTGTATCCAATCCTACAAACACTGTGAGCGGTTTCAATAGCGACTGTCAATGATGATAAAAGCTAGAGACTAGATAGCAAGAGATACCAGAACTACTGTGACAGACTTTATATAATTTCACTGGAAGATTCATCCAAGACCTTTTACAATTATTTATTTTAACTTGTAAATATAAATAATCATACATTTTACCATCTTCCAACACCCATTTCTCATACCACTATCATCACATCAGAAAAACCTTTCGCTACATTGATAAAGGGCGGAGTCAAGGACTAGTGCGCCAGATCTAGGTTGGCAGCATGGAGGGGGGGGGGAGGGGGAGTGGAAACAAAGTTTGTTGTTTTGGTGGCATTATATGTAAGGCAGTGGGTAAATAAAATAAACCTATATGTGTTACTAATAGGGTAAAATTGCTTTATATTTCGCAGGAATAGTCCAGAGAATCCTCACAACGATAAAAGCCCCTGTTAATCGCCCTTTTTTGCTGGGGTCTCAATTTGTTAGATCCCAGTTTTGTTAGATCACAATATTTTGGATCCCTTTCCTGGATCCACAGCTTGGTTTGTTGGATACATATTCCTGTTCGTGATCCCATGATTTCAGAGTTCATGACCATTATCCCTTGAGGTATTTATTAGAGATCACAGCATACGGGTTGCGCGTGTCACTTGACGCATCCCACGTTTTTTGTTCAATACAGTCATTTCAGACTGGTCTTCTCGATTTACTACTTGGATCTATGCATTTCTGACGTCCTTAACTCAAACTGTAGCCTATATGTTTTGCCGGAATACTTGATCCACATGCAACTAGCATTATGACGACTTGGCTGCAAATATCACGAAAGTTGAGAGCAGTAAACCACCCAAATCCCTGCATATAGATGCCTCATGGATTGTTTACGATATACAGAGAGTAATAAATTCTACAGCAATGACAGAAGAGAATTGCTTAGTGGTGAAGGTACTTAGCTCAACCTACGACTAGTATTAGTTAGAAAGACTCAGGAATATTTATGTTGGTGATTTCCAACTAAGAGGTGTATACCCCTCTGGAGTTAGTTAACTAAACCGAATTCGTCGTCCTTCTAGCGAGGACTGCGGAGAAACTGCTGCTAGTTTGAATCGGGAGCTCAGTTTATTGTTTATTTAGATTACTTAGTACTCATTTTTGTTGCTTCTTTTTCAGGTGATGTCTAGTGTGTTCTGTATAAACAGTGGATTAATATGAATGCTCTAAGCGGTCAGAATTTACTTTCTTATTCACCTGTCACTTGAATGTTGACCTGTCCTGTCCTTACTGCAATATTTATTATATTTCGGGGAGGAAGAGTGCCTGTATTAACTTTTAACAAATATTGCAAGAGTGGCAGCACAGAAGTGGTTTATATATATATATATATATATATAAAATGAAGTTGGTCTATGTGTTTGTTACCTCATAATTAGAGAACGGTTCTACCCATCTTGATGCGGTTTTCTCCAATGTATCGGACATTTCTCCAGAAAGGACATAGGCTATATATCTTCAAGATACGAAGTGAGAAGGCTGGGCAGTGAACTTTTCTTCATTCCATTCATTCTTATGTCAAGGGACTTAATTGATTCTTATATCAAGTTACAAGGGACGTAACTTACAAACTAAATGTCATAATTTTTATCCCTTTTCGTTAAATTTAGAAAAAGTGCGTTGCTTTCTGCTGTGTACGTTTTTTATACCAGGGTTTTTGAGAAGGAAATAGGATCCGTGACAAGAGAAAAGTTTTATTAATTCTCAACGATGTTTGTCCCAGAAGATTAAGTGTGTGTGTACTTTAGAAGATTCCCGAACTCCATTCATTCTTGGCCTTTTGGCTAAGATCAAAGTGTCTAAGTCAGGGCCGAGATCAAACACATCTTACACAATAATGTCAATAGACCTCACTTTACGCCCCTAAAGAGGTTAAACAAAATCATTCTTAAGGCAATCTGCCATGTTTTCCCTCAAACAAAGAACATGTTGTGTAAATTCAAACGGAATGCGAATAAAGGAGGAAAAAATCCTATCCCCCAACCCCCACTTCTAATTATGAAAGCGTTTTGTAAATGAGTCTGTGCGAGGGAGTAAAAGTTTCTCTATACATTTTTTCATTGTGTAATTCGTGTGTATGTAAATCTGTTACTTAAATTTACAGTCGGATGCTTTCTGTTATGAAAATTTTGTAAGTCACGATACCTGACAAGAAAAGTTTTATTAATTTTTAAATAAGTTTCTGCTACAAGATCTGTTTATCTTCTAGAACATTCCTGAACTCCATTCATTCTTTTCAAGCGACGTAATAAAACGGTTAACGGCCTTACCTTAAAAACTATACAAGTCATAAATTTTTATCCTTTTTGGTTAAATTTAGAAAAAGTGTATCGCTTTCTGCTATGTAAGTTTTCTAAACCAAGATTCCTGATAAGGAAACTTGGAATAATACTCAGCTACGTAAAATTGTTACAGAAATTTACAGTTCCGTACTTTCTGTTATGCAAATTTTGTAAAGCAGGATTCCTGACAAAAATAGTTTGATTCATTCTCTCCTGTTTAGAGCAGTTAGTACCAATTTCGTCTACACAGAAACCGTCATTTGAATTATTTGTGTAACAATTTCCGTATGTTCTAGAACATTTGTGTATGTTCTGACACAATAATTAGTTAGCGATTAATTTCGATATGCCGAAAAGGCAAGTAACTTTTTTTCAGTTACTATTCTGCTGGTGAATATTAGCTACGGTACCTGCCTACATAATAATTTTCACAGTTCATTATTAAGTTTATTTACTACATTAATACCTTTACTACTTAATTATTTTCAATTTTCTTTTCATTTCTTTGTTACGTTTTTGTGTTTGATTATATCTTAGACACTATTAGTTTTCCTCTTTTAAAAACACTTGGGTGTTATTTTTTTTTAAATTTCGGGATCATTTTTAGGCATTATAATCGCACTTCTCGAAAATGATAGGTTTCCTTTTCTTAGTTTTTTTTTTTAACACATAGGTGTACTTAGATCAGTACTTTAATTTAATTTCATTTTTTGCTTCACATCGTCCAACAGAACTTCATCACTTGCAAGACTTAGCAACAGAGGAAAGAGAATCAGAATCAGAAGGAAAGCCAAAACGGGCACAGAAAGGGATGACCGTCTCTTAAAAAATCGTTAGGGTCATGCTACAAAGAGGGCGTCTGAGACCCCTGCAGAAAGACAGGATAGTTTATCTCAAGATACAACGCACAATATTATCCAAAGAGATGCTCAGTCTTTGCCTAGGAGATCGGCCCGCCTGCAGCGCGATCGGTTACATCACATAGACTTGACCATTGAAACTGTGCTTCCTCCAAACCATAATGTAATTCAGGTTGTCCAGCCAGCTCAAAGTCTGTGGTTAAAGAAGGAACCTCCTGCTCTACGTTATGACCCTCATAAGATTACTGCAATGATCAGTCTGTAAATCTAGGTCCTTTCCACAAAATGTGCAACATGTGCTCAGCACTTAAACGGAAAAATGAGCCAAAAGGCATTTGTTGCCAACACGGTAAAGTTAAATTGGAATAACTTCACGCACCACCGGAACCGCTGTTGTCGTTGTTGACTGGCCAACATCCTCTGTCCACAGAATTTCTAGGAAATATCCGCAGCTACAATAATACGTTCCAAATGACGTCCTTTGGAGCCAAGGTAGTGCCTGAAACAGGTTATATGCTGACGTTCAAAGTTCAAGGGCAAGTGTATCATTTGCTTGGTAGCTTACTTCTCAACGAAAGATATGACCCAAAATTTCTTCAAAATTTTTTTATCGCAGATCATGTGTCTCAGACTTCTACACGCTGTAACATCTTTCAAAATCTGAAATTGGAAGTGATTTCTGTTTTGCAAGACATGTTACATCGCACCAATAATTACATTTTATCATTTAAAACAGCCTTAGAGAATGTTCCATCTAATGTCGAGGACTTCCGTCTAATTATCCTTGCAGACAGGCGACCGGATGGTGAACATCGGGGTAGGTATAATGCCCCAACCACTAATGAGGTAGCTATTTTAATTGAAGGCCAACACTTTGAACGAAGGGACATAGTTTTGCACGGACGTGAAAACTATATACACAGAGTATCTGAAACCCATAGAGCTTATGACGCTCTACAATACCCATTAATGCTGTGCCGTGGTGAAGATAGGTATTACATTTCTATACCTCAAGTCAATCCACAGACTGGAGAAAAACTTCCTAATAAGACAGTGTCGCGGTATATGAATTTCTGTTCATCATCTGGGAAAGGCTATAAAATGTACTTGCCATGTATTTCATTTTGTAAAATGTACATGATTTTGTAAATCGCAAAAGTAAAATAAAAGTTTTAAGGCAACAACAAATGTGGTTTTGCTGTTTTGGCCGTATTTTCCAACCTTCCTTTTCAAACAAATCTCTTCCTAATTTTCCTATTACTGTCTTCCTTTAAAATTCCTTCAATATTTCTTTCACTTCTGGTTTCTTGCTAGGATCCCTGACAAAAAAAGTTTGATTAATTCTGAGAGATGTTTGTGCCAGACCATTTGTGTATGTTCTAGAAGATTCCTCAACTCCATTAATTCTTAAGGCAATGTTTTTGCGATAGAATCACACCTCAATGCAATAGTACAATTTAAAAATGTACTAGCCAATCACAACAAAAACAAAAAGTTAAACCTTCCTAAAACGATTCGCATCAAACCCAACTTGCATCCATTCTGACATGGAACCGAGCAACGCCGAGTACTTACAGCTAGTATATCTTTTTTCTCGCTTGGCTGTTATACTTCACTGCCTATTCAAATTCGTGACTATGTTCTATCTATTATTATACATCTCGCTCAGAACTGTCTCACATCAGACATACTCTTAACCACCTCGAAACAGGAGTACAAAAGAAAATGATGATAAACATTTTTGCTTGAGACTGTAAATCATAATTAAATGTTCCCCAACAAACCTAACATCTTTTCTTTATTGTATGAATACATTTTCTCTTTCCTGTAGGGACAATTGTGATTTGTTCGAGTAATGGCAATGCTGTCAACGTTAACGTTCCTTATGTGTGCTATTAATTGGTCTCGACCTGTTGCTAGCTATGGCCGAGTTTGGGATCCACCCGGTAGAAGTACAATGTGGAGGGTTGGCTACAGCACCCCAATAAATTTTCAAGACGATAAACTTTCATGTGGAGGACCGGACGTACGTCATTCTGTATTTTGTGTTTTTAATTTCTTTTTGTTTTTGTTTTGGTGACAATTGTTTTCTCTGGTTTCCTATAAACAGGGTGTCTATAAAGTGTTCGTGCAACTTTAAACGTTAATAACTTTGGATGCACACATTCTAAAAGCGCGCTATAAACGGCACATGAAAGCATGCGACGAATCAATATTCGATCGTTACATTTTTCCATGCCATCCTTTAAACTTTCTGTGCGCTTCCCTTGTCCTGTATTTGTTGTTTTAGCTTCATAGTCACTGTCATGTCTGGTGCTAATTGACAACCCCTTACCATTATCTTAATTGCTGACCTCTTTTTAAACACACTGACTCCCATCTGAGCAGGGGAGAGTTGTTACATCACAGTTTCCGGTCGGAAGTAGAGAGATAGGTTAACTGAACAAACTTTGTTAAAGTAGACACAGGCGGGGCAATATTTGCCTTAAGTCAGGGTTGTCAGTTTTCGTGTACTACTTCCAGAGATAGACAGTCCATGAATTCTCTTTTTTATCCTAGATTTTCTTAGATTTTTTTTTCCTCTTTCCATGAGATGTGCCCAATTCTTCTATGCATCCACATATTAAAGGCCTCAATTCTCATAACTGCTTCTAGATATCCACATGTGAAGGGCCTCAAATCTTTCTTCCAAATGATTGTTCATAGTGGCGTACCGAGGGTTTTAAGCGTCCTGGGCGAGCCGGGAAAAAATGCACCCCGGCCACAGCCAAATAAAGTACATATGATCATTTTGTGGACAAATCAAAAGGAAGTTTAATGTACTTCCTTCCAATACTATTGTGAATTTAGAATTATATTAAGAACAGCATTATGAATTATTGGAAGAATATGAAATTTAAGAATTAAACACAAAAGATAGGAAATAAACCGCTCTGTTCGAAAAGCTTTTTATTAACAGCAAAAACATTACACCGTTGATATATATATATATATATATATATATATATATATATATATATATATATATATATATATATATATATATATATATATATATATATATATATATATATATATATATATATATATATATATATATATATATATATATATATATATATATATATATATATATATATATTTAGTTCTACCACAGATTGATATTTCGTGTCTTCATTCCTGCAAATTGATCAATTATGTGATCATAATCAGTTTTCTCTAGAGTTTCTCTTTCAATTCAACGACGTACCAGATTACTCAGACGTTTTGTTGGTTGGTTTTTAATGACTATCTTCATTGCACACGGACAACTCCATCAGTGCTCTGATAGCCTCCCTTAGATCACACAAGGAGGATCTCAGCACAGTGCACAAGCATCGTAGCACCGGCAAGACTCCCAATGTGTGCATACAGAATTTACACATTAAACAGTTCCTTATCAGCCATGTCTGTGTCATAAAAGCTTCCTAGATTAATGCACCTATCACGGATCTCATCAGCGTTATCTGTCTAGAAAAGATTATCAATGTTGAGAAGGAATGAAAATGTTGTGTTTATAGTATTCGGTCGACTGAAACGTGTTGACATTTCCTGGTGTAGTCTGTCTACGATGCGCCTCATCACACACGCAGTCTCATCTACTGCCGTAAGTGTAATGCCGTGTACTAGTTCACCCGGATTCATGCGTCCACGACTTATTCAACTTTAACTTTGATATCCCATTTTTCGCATATGGCCTTCGCATTCAAAACTTCTTCTTTGCAAAAAACTGTTATGCATATTGTTCAGTGCTCTTCGAGAGACTCCAAATAAAGTGCTTGGTATTCATCGATGGATCTTGTAAAAGTTTTTGTATACGGTCAATTTTTCCAAGAAATTTGTGCCAGAAATAAAGAAACGCCTTAAAGTAAAGACATTTTGAAGTAGACAGTATGCCTCGCTTCTTGTGCCATGTATTTGGTTCGTATCTTCGGACAGCCCCTCAAGCAGACCTGCTAGTTCATCAAATTTTTTATGAATGACTTTAACAGCTTTTGTTCTCCAGCTCCAATTCAAGCTTAAATTTGATGCCGACACCATTTTTCATCCGCTGCCACCTAAGAGTTGATGCAGAGAAAATATTTTAGAGTCAAATCCCGTCTTGTGACGGGAATTAAATTCAAAAGCATCAATACTTAACGGCAATTTTATTTATTCAAATACGTGTGAAAAAATAATATTAGGTATGAACATCTGATTGCCCACCAGAAGAGCACCTTGATTTTCTGTTGTTTTAGTTTTTACTTTTACATTGTTGTTATTTCTTGATGTAGACGATGCAACGTACAGCTGTCCGTGAGAGGAAGCTGGCTCCATCAAGAAAATTCCAACATTTTCAAAAGTTTGCTCCTGCGATTTATTGATAGTTATCGGAAACTAGCTGTTAGTATCCGGCGTTGCCCGGATTTTTTACTAACAATTTATGAAACCTACATACGCAAGTTACACACATGAAAATTACATACGTTACAATTAATATATTTGACTACAGCGTGCCATATTTAATTATCGTTATTTTCTACATTTATTATTTCAACATTATTCCAGTGCTTTTTGATAAACAATATTTTTGGTGTTGCTGCCTGGGGCAAAAATAAATAAATTACTTGGGGTGCCCACCCTGGAGCAAGCAACATATAGCTGCCCGTGTGAAAAGCACGGATTTTCTATGTTTATGCCTGCTACCTTAAGTGACTGCCCTTGGGCTTTGCTTATCGTCATTGCAAATGCAAGACGCACAGGATATTGCAGTCGCTTGAAATCAACAGGCATGTCAAGTTGGGATCAGAAGAATGCGAGGAATGAATGCTTCTTCTCCTCTGGCATAACCTGTTAATATTGTTGCTTCTATCACCTTTGGCATGAGGTTCTTAAGACATAATCTGGTTCCATTACACAATTTGGGCGGATCAAGATTTTGCAGCAATATTACCGGTGCACTGATTTTTAAAATTAAGTTATACGATGGCATTCCAGTTGGTTCTAATGAGTTCAGGAACTCAGTCGGATAAAATACAGCCTACTGGCTGTCTATGACAGTGTCAATGGATTTGTATGTTGAGGCAATGTCCGGCAGCTAATTCTGTATTTGCAGATTAATATTACTTACACTCTCATTTTTAGGTGCCAGAATCGCTCGCTCACAAAACCAATTATGGTTTCTGAAGTTGTTGTGAATGTTCGGGAAAACGCTGTTTTGTAAGTCTTGAACTGACATGACTAAATTGCAAAAATCCAATGGAAACGATATCAGATTAGTTGTTGGATACGTAGGAAATTTGCCATCACCAAGGCACAACAGTTGGTGAGCAAAGTTGCATGCGGTTGTAACTCCAAGTAAAGGGACCCAAAGATGCAGCAATAGAGAATGCAGTCAGCGACCCATAGCTTGACTGCTTGTATCAGGGTCAGCGAACCAGAGCTGACCAAGACCCTACTCCACCTCCACGTGGTGGTCCTGGAAACAGGCTGCATCACTGCAGTCTAGCTGAGCGAGTAGGGATCGCAGAGGGAAGGCAAACCCGGTCCCAAAAAATGCCGTGCTAAAGTCGGATGTGTCGACCGAAAGGTGCAGATATCACAGCTCCGGCGTAAACAGACACAACGCAACCAACGTCCTTTTCAGGACGAACGAGGAAGAAGAAGAAGACTCCAAGTAAATGAATGCGCATATTGGTGGTCAGTTCCATTTTCTGAATGTGTCTACAAAAGAATGATGCTTTAAGGCAAGCATTTAGTTCGTTCGCTGGTGTTGATCGCGGAATAACTGGTAATGTTTGACGAAAATAACCAGAAAGCACTATTACAGACCCTCCTATTAGAAGACTGTTTCCCCTAATATCTTGCAGAGTCAGATCAAGAGCTTCAAGAGCTCTCTTATGTGACATAGTGCACTCATCCTATACAACGACTGCATTTTTTAGAGCCCTTGCTAATGTTACAAATCGGAGACTCTAAATATGCTAGATTTAGTGGTAGTTTGAGAGCTGAATGAGCTGTACAACCTCCTTCAAATAATGTAGATGCTATTCCGGATGATGTAACCACAAGAGCAATCTCATTTTGCTTCCGAATTTTAGCAAGAAGCAAATTAATACGAAATGTTTTTCCTGTCCCACCAGGTGCATCAAGAAAGAATATTCCTTCATTTCCTTGTCTTATCTGGTCCAGACTAGCGTTGTATGACAATCTATGATCATCAACTAAGAGCGGTTCAGTGGTTTCAACAATTCTTTCCAACTGATCAATATCCCGCAAAATGTCCCTATCAAGTATCGCAGAAACAGTCCAATCACAGGAACTGTTACATTTACAGTTTGGCTCCGTGTTCATTTGATGAAAAAAGGAGCTATTCATGTGCTATGTTTTGCTATTCATTTGTCAGAGCTTTACTGCACCACTTTTATTCAGCAAATGCTAATGCTGCGTTTACTAATACTACTATTTTTACAGCTACTATTGCTGTTGCTCTATCGCTACTACAACATTCTAATGCTACCACTACTGCTCCTACTACTGCTACTGTGATTACTATCGCTACTGCTACTACTACTACTAAGCTACTGCTTAGTCTTTCATTGTTGCTATTAATATTGCTACTTCTAATACTGCTACTTCTTCTGCTACTTAAATTACTACTGCTGGAGCTACTGCTACTACTACTAAAGTCTTCTTTTATATGATACATATTTAACACATGTCTACATCTACCACTTTTTATTCTCCTTCATTATCACAATAACCCCTGCAATCTTTAGCACCCTGCATAGCATTCTTACAATGAAAAGTATTTTATTCAACAATTCTTTGTCAATGGAAGTACGAAAGAGAATTCTTCAGCGATGTGTATAACCAATCCTAAAATACGGACGTGAGTCGTGGACAATCAATAAACAGGTAGAAAAAGCACTAGAAAACCACTAAGATGTGGTTTTACAGAATAATGTAATAAATACTATGGCCAGCTAAAAAGAGCAATTAGGATGTCCTTAAAGAGGTCAAAACCTATTCTTCATGTTAGAAAGAAGCAATCAGCGTTCTTTCTGTATGTTATGATGAGATGAAAGCCGGAGTATATCGTGACAACATGAAAAATTGATGGAGAAAGAGATCGTCATCATCAGCTGCTAAAGTTCCGCCAATCTGCGGCTCCCACAATATATCTTCGTCACTGGATTTCTGGACAATATAAGACTACAGTCTTGGATGGCTACCTCGAGCACAAATATATATAAGTTCTGAAATGGCGGATCCGTGAGCTGCTGTTCACCCTAGGTAATCCTTTACATGTTCTGCCACCGAAAAGCGTAATAATGCATAAAGGTCGGTATTACCTGGTAAATGAATCCTCAGAACTACACAAGGAATTCTGTCGTCATCCCGACGCACAGAGATTCACTGGGGAAAACTGCCATAGCAGTTACTTCGAAGATTCTCCCCGAAAAACAATGGACTCTTGGTCCCTTCAGAAAAACAGGACCTCCCGGCTTCCCGGAAGTATATCTCACTCCCGCTTAAAAAACCTTCCCATAGGCCTACGCCGAACTGTCAACCTCTGACCCTAAAGGTCAAACACAATGAATGAATAAACAAGGAAGACAACCCCTAATCAACCTGACATCGCAGGTAAAGACACAATTATACTTATGATACAAACATAAGCAAATAACTTGACAGATGACTCCGTCGAAAATGACAGCAACATTACTACCACCCCCCTGTAAAAAAAAAATGCAATTTTTTTTTTTAAATATGTTCATGAGCAAGATAGCACCAGTATCACTTCTGTGCTCATGCAAACAATGAACCTAATATCAGGTACAATAGAAGAGGGTACAAATCATCTCCCAACATAGGAGAAAATATTTCCTTTAAACCAAACAAACTAAGGGATACCATTCAAGAAACCTAAGTTGCTGGCAATACCAATCATATATCAAACATTACTAAATAATATAATCATAGCAATATACAAATGTCAATGCTATTTTAGCAACATATCACTGATGGATGGACAAAATGAAATTTGTTAAATTATCTAAACATCATCCAAATACATTTGTATTACAACATATTATGATATTAAGGACAGACCTAAGTCTGAAAATATATCAGGAAAAACTAGGACACAAGATTTAACTGGAATCATGTGGGCATCTAGACAATATGTCCGCCATCACATTATCCGAACCACGGATAGCTCGCACCGTGAAATGGAAAGGCTGAAGAGCAATAGCATAACGAGTAGATCTCGAGCTCTTCAAATCCTTACTTTGCATAGCCGTAAGAGCTTTTTGGTCGGTTTCCATAAAGAAATGCGCGCCCAGAAGGAACCTTTGTAGCTTAAGAATGGACCAAACCATAGCCAACAATTCACGGTCCAAAACCGAGTAATTCCTTTCTGCCGCATTCAGCTTCCTAGAAATATACATTACAGGATGCAGAGTTCCTGAATATTCCTGCATTAGTGCCGCTCCAATGCCAGTGGAAGAGGCATCACTACGAAGGACAAAAGTCTTATCAATCGTCGGTAGTCTTAAGATAGGATGAGATGAGAACAAATTCTTAACCTGATCCAATGAAGTTTGGCATTCTTGGGACCAACGCACCATATTAGGAGAACCTTTTTTCAATAACGTTGAAAGTGGTGCCATAATGGAGGACAGATTCTCAATGAATCTTCCATAGAATTGTATCAATCCCAAGAGACTACGCACTTGCTTTTTTGTCTTCGGAACCGAGATATTTAATATCTTTGAAATGTTTTGGTCCTCTGTCTTCAACAGACCATGACCAACTCGATGACCTAGGAAGGAAATTTCACTAAACCCAACAAAAGCTTTAGAGGGTTTAGCAGTCAATCTATGCTCACGTAGAGTAGATAGCAATTCCTTCAGACCCACATAGTGTTCTTCCCAAGTATCGCTGAAAAGACAGATGTCGTCTAAATATGCAATGACATCTGCACGATCTGATAGAATTCGTCGCATCATGCGCACGAAAGTCGCTGGGGCGTTCATAAGCCCGAAAGGCATAAAATTCCATTGAAACAGACCCCTAGGTGTCGAAAAAGCAGTGAGAGGTTTGGCGTGTTCCGTCAGTGGGACTTGCCAATAACCTTTCGACAAGTCTAGTTTAGTAAAGAATTTAGCTTTAGAAAGTCTAATAAGTAGATCATCTAATAACGGCATAGGTTCAGCATCGAACTTCGTAACTTGATTTAATTTGCGATAATCAACGCAAAGACGTATGTTATTGTCTTTCTTTCGAACAATAACTATCGACGAAGAATAAGCTGAAGTGGATGGTTCAATTATTTGTAGTTGAATCATTTCATCCAATTCTTTCTCGACTTGTGCTTGAAAATGAATAGGTATTGGGTATGGTCTTACTCTGATCGGATTACGATCAGTAAGTATGATGTCATGTTCTATGACATCTGTGTGTCCAGGAATGTCGGTAAGGACATCCTGATATGATTGTAACGTAGAGGATACTTGACGTTGTTCCTCAAAAGACAAGTTGGAAGAGACTGTAACGTCTCTCCACGATTCCGTTGAAGTAAGTGGAATCGCAGGAAGAGGTAAGTTCACGTCAGAAAAAATAGTTTCCTCATCCTGTATAACGGACAGGGATGAGATGTGACCATGTTGAACTGGAGAGTCGTCCGTCGCCTGGAAAATAGGCTGTAAATAGTCTGGACGTTCAATAAACTCTGTTAGCATATTTATATGGAAGGTTTTATGCCTTGCATCCACATCGACAATATAGTCGACATCAGAAATTTTCGAGACTATAGTGTATGGACCCTTCCAAGAAATGAGAAGTCTATTCTCTCTTGAGGGCAGTAAGACATATGCTTTGTCTCCAGGACAAAGTTGACGTAGGCGTCTTTTCTTATTAGCAAATCGCCTAGCTTTTTCTTTCGCAAATTCGGAAGATGAAGTTGCTAACCTGCACGATTCGATAATCTTTTCCCTAAGAGCTATAACATATTCATATGACGATTGTGTATCATCGTCGATATTATCGGAAGTTATCAAATCGTGTAACAAGGACATTGGCCCGCGCGGTTGCGCGCCAAAGACAAGTTCGAAAGGAGAAAACCCTGTATGCTCGTTGGGAACCTCTCTATAGGCAAAGAGGACTGCAGGTAAAACCCTGTCCCAATCTTCAGGATGATCCTCCGTTATCTTGCCAAGTAAGTTCTTTAGTGTCCTGTTAAGACGTTCTACCAATCCATTGGACATTGGATGATAAATACTACTGAGAGACCTTTTAATGTCTAGCGTAGCCATTACCTGAGACATAACGTCCGAAATTAACTGAGTGCCGTGATCCGACAGTATTTCTCCGGGGAATCCCAGACGAGAAAATACGAGCCAAAGAGCATCAGCGATATCGACAGTTGATATGCTCTTCAGAGGAATAGCCTCTGGCCAACGCGTGCACATGTCCACGCAAGTGAGGATAAATTGGTGTCCTCTGGCTGACTTAATTTTGAACGGACCAATGATGTCTATAGCCATTTTCTGAAAAGGCCGAATCGGAATATCTGCAGCCTGAATAGGAGCAGCATGTCTCGGACCCCTAGACTTGACCTCTTGACAAATTTTGCAAGATCGGCAATAAATTCGGATGTCTTTATTCACGAATGGCCAAAAGAATGACGCAAGGACTCTAGTTTTAGTTCTGGAAAAACCCATGTGTCCCGCACACTGAGAATCGTGTGCATGCCGAAGAATTAAGGCTCTCATACACTTAGGCACAAGAATTTGCGAGTGCATAGACTTGTCCGAGTGTTGTACCATTCGTACCAATATACCATTCTTCATAGTGATATACGATTTGTGATTCGTATTTTGATTGGGATCCCCTTTCTTTGCAAGAAGGAAGTATTTCTTCAAAGAAGGATCCTCTTCTTGACGTTTAACAAACGAGTCATGGGAAATCACCAAGTGCTCGTCTTGGCTATCAACTTCATTACTATTATCAGATGAAGTTGGGGGATTAAGAGCTTGAGCTCTTGTCACCACTGCATTGACCGTTTGAATGTTTCTTTCTTCCCAACTAGA
Source organism: Oreohelix idahoensis (assembly GCA_024509875.1). NCBI lineage: Eukaryota > Metazoa > Mollusca > Gastropoda > Stylommatophora > Oreohelicidae > Oreohelix > Oreohelix idahoensis. Next base: position 167,961 of record JAMPIV010004153.1, on the reverse strand, counting down.
AATTTGTTGCGGGGTGCATTCCTTAACCCCATGAATACGACCGATTATAAGATCCGCAATAGGATTAGGAAGAAGACATGCATGGACATCTCCTGTGAAGAAAGGAGTGTCAATCCTAATAATAGCAGTAGGATAGCTTTCCATAGTACCACCAAATGTAACACATTTGATTGTTTTTCCAGTGGCACAGCAAGGATCTATCAGAGACTCCTTAACCCCGACGGTAGTACATCCCGAATCGAAAAGTACTGAGACTAGCCTATCATTTATTAGACCTTTATGTAAGATGAGAGATCCTCTCCCATCATGCGCAACTGTAGCAGGTAGAGCAGGAAGAGGGTGACCACAACTTAGCGTAGATACAGTTGATGAGTCAAACAATGTTAAGCATTGGGGGCATTCAGTTGCTCTCCCAAAATCGAAAGCACAACCAGTGATAGCCCTAGAGTTACCACTATCATTTACTGTATTACAGGCTCCATCAAACTCTTGTTGCGCAGAGTTTGCCTGTTGGTAAGGTCTTTTTTTGTTAAACCTAGGTCTACCTCGATTATCATTTCCCCTGTAATTATTTCGACTATTTCATTTCCCCTGTAATTGTTATCATATTGCCTATTGTAATCATCATTCCGGTTTGAATCCCGGTTTCTAAATTCACCATCGTCATAATCTTGACGTCGAGAATGATTACCTCGAAAATTTGAATAGTTATTATTTGGATAGCCTTTACGAAAGTGTCTCAAATTATTACCACTAAAATTACGAGAACTACCATCTTGTCTCCACTGCATAGACGAAGAACCATCATGTGTTGGATTACTCCGCTTCTGAGTGTAATTTTGATTACTTCCCCTATTCCAATTTTGTTGAGCACCCTGAAATTTTTTTCTGAAATTAGGGCCATATGGTGTTGCCGAAGCAGCTGGCAACCCTTCTTTCACTTTAGAATTGCTAACTGTAGCATGGGGATGTGCTGTGGCATACTGACAACAGTATTCCTCCATTTCTTTTAAGTTTTTAGGCTTACGCTCATGAAGGAATGCAAGAAAAGAATCATTAACAGATGACAAAACCTTATCTCGCAATAATAAGTCCATTAGACCTTCATATTTTTCTCAATCTGAGACAACTCAACCCATCGTGTAAATGTACGACGTATCTTTGTAACAAAATCAGAGAAATCTACTCCATTTTCTGGCAACATTGTCCTAAAACGAAGACGATAGTCTTCTTGTTTTAATTGGTATTTTTTTAGCAATGCTGCCCTGACAACATCATAATTAGTCCTCTCATGTTCGTCTATTGTCATAAGAGTAGTCACTGTGTCACCTGTAAAAAATGGCATCAGTTGTTCAACATATTTTTCCTTTTTTATGTTATGCGTATCGCACAAAAATTGGAATCTATCTAGATAATCTGCTACGTCATCCTTTAAAGGATTGAAATGAGGCAATTTAATCCTACTAACAAACTCCTTTGTCGTACTCGAAGTTGTTTGCTGAGCACCCGTACTCGCCAATTTCAATTTCTCTAACTCCAAAATTGCGAGTTTTTCATCAAGTTCCATCTTCTGTTTTCTTTCCTCATGTTCCATTTTTCTAATTTCAGCCTCAGCAGCAGCTTGAAGTTTTTTTTTCCTCTGCAGCAGCTTGAGCTTGAATTTTTTTGTCTTCCATTTCCATCTGGAATTTTCTTTCATCAGCTGCAGCTTGAGCTTTCCTCTCCTCAGCAGCAGCTTGAGCTTTTCTCTCCTCAGCCTCTCTTTGATACCTTCTTTCTTCAAGTTCTAATCTTCTATTCTCAGCTTCTAGCTTCTTTAGTTCAGCTTCTGCTTTCAATTTAATTTCCTCTTTTTGTTTCTTTTCTTCTGACTTTAATGCAATGGCGAATTGAGCAGATGAATATTCTTCCAATTCTTTACCAGACTTACCAAGGGTCAACCCTTGCTGGATGAAGAAATCCAATGTAGACATTCTGTCTAATGAGATCAGAAACCTGAAAAAAATTAAATAAATTACCTTATCCCACTTCAATGGGAGACAAGTCTGAAATGCTAGACTTGTATACTCACTTCACTTTATTTTACTGTCTTAGTCTTAGACAAAGACTTTGTATGTTCCTCTTGTTTATAATGTACCCAAAAAATCACTTGAGTACCTGTGGGAAAAAAAAAAATTCCCTTATATCCCACTCACTATGGGCACAAGTCTTTTTTTATAAAGAACTTGAATATGTATTTCACCTTGTCTCAATCTTTGTAGATAACAAGTCTTTTATCAAAGAACTTGTATAAATATCTTATATAATATTATTTAACAAACTCTATATGAAGAGTCTACCTTATCAATAATATCAAAACATGACCAAGTATGTGTATGTAGACTGTGCATGACAGTAATGTAGTACAACCAAAAAAAAAATACAAAGACAAAAATACAAAACAATACAAATGGCAACACTGTTTTAACCAAAAATGTGTAGAGAAATACACAAGAAAGGAGAGACCTACAGAATACAAACAAAACAAATCGACAATCAAAACTGAAAAACAGACAAAATATTACAAAAACAACGTTAAGTACAATTACATCACAGCTAACATCAATAGCGACCAATTGTCACTAGCAAATTTCCAAATTAAGAAAATTTGCACCTACAGACCGCTTACAGTAAGCCTCGATCAAGTGGCATATTTACCGTAAGACCCACCAACCGAAAAAACCCGCAGAAAAATACACCAAAAACAGTAGAAGTGACATAAACATATAGCAATCAATTTCAATGTGTTGCAGAACAAGTTCAGTCACAGCTGAAACTAAAATAAATTTCTTGCTCCTTGCGAACACAGAAACGAAATGTCAAACGCGCACTGAACGTCAAATCCACTGTAACATAAAGTATTCACGAACCAAAGTTACTATGACCTTCTCAAATTAGGGCTTGCACATTGAATGTTTACAATTTCACGTACTGTTTACAGACACTTGACCTCCAACAATGTAGCTTGAATGCTCTGACCTAGAAAAGTCTGTTGTTGAATGAAACGTGTCACAACCCGCAGTACTGTTTACAATAGGAACCCGCCTTCTATGCAGTTATGGTCCACGTAGCAAATGCCTAGTAGTTCACTTCAGTACTTGTCTTGTTATGCTTTATGTAGCATTATGATATAAATGCTCGTACTGTTTATTTGTGTCAACCGTTGATGACCTATATCTGTCCTGTTGTAGCCAAAACTTGCAAGTGTAGAATTAGCGTTGTGTGTTACGGCTGTCCCGTGTGTAGCTTAGACCCACAGATCAGAAGTGTAATGTGTACTTGTCCTTCTTGTAACTTTCTCGACAAAACTGGAGACATCATACATGTAACAGCCAACCAGGAATGTAAATTTCTGGATCCATAAATGTCAACAATAATGTCAAATGCTCGCTCTGTTCTTTTTAAACCCACAGATCTGGTCCATCAGAAATGTAAGTTTCTAGGCCACATTGGCGACAAGAAATGTATCATAAGAGCCCACGTAACTGGTCCACCAGAAATGTAACTGTCTTTTTTTTTCTTGTTGAGGTGATCACTGGCCCAAGACAGTATACATGTTGTTAGATGTGTAGTGCGAGCGTATGATGAATTGAGTGTGGGTGCGAATGAAGACGCGAATGTGTTTAGGCTCGTATAGATGTAGATCCTGCAACCCATACTCTCACATGCAGTAATCAAGGATGCTTTGACACTGCAGGCATGTTTCAAGACATTTATTGACGGGAACACACATAATATCAACAGGAACAGTCAGTGTAACAAGGTCATGCTGACCTGACATCGATAGGTATACATTTGGCATTCAAAAAGGTAAACATCAGAATAGACGTGCATGGTCAATAGCAAAGTTCTTCAATAATGACAGTTCGTAGCGTCGCCCTTGGCGTCTCTGACTAAACGCGTCAGATGCCTTAGTTACCTTGACACATAGGTGCAACTTGGCACTCCCGCCAATTGCACATATCAGGCTGTAGTATAATAGCCGAAAGCACAGGCCTCGTTCTGACGTCGGCCGTGTACTTCTGTTAAATAGGTTATCATCAACCCTGCAGTAATACTTATTGTAGATAGAAGTTCCGCCAATCTGCGGCTCCCACAATATATCTTCGTCACTGGATTTCTGGACAATATAAGACTAACAGTCTTGGATGGCTACCTCGAGCACAAATATATAAGTTCTGAAATGGCGGATCCGTGAGCTGCTGTTCACCCTAGGTAATCCTTTACATGTTCTGCCACCGAAAAGCGTAATAATGCATAAAGGTCGGTATTACCTGGTAAATGAATCCTCAGAACTACACAAGGAATTCTGTCGTCATCCCGACGCACAGAGATTCACTGGGGAAAACTGCCATAGCAGTTACTTCGAAGATTCTCCCCGAAAAACAATGGACTCTTGGTCCCTTCAGAAAAACAGGGCCTCCCGGCTTCCCGGAAGTATATCTCACTCCCGCTTAAAAAACCTTCCCATAGGATTATCTTTTCATACCTAGGTTTTCCTGGACCTCTTTTTTTATTTTCGTCTCTTTCCTATTTTTCTATATATCCATATCCCGATAGCCTCCATTTCTTTCCTTCCATTGCTTGTTCCTTATCCATGTTTCGACAACATTCAATAATGAAGAATATATGTAATAATGATGATGAAAAAGAGACAGAGGAAGACAAAGAGTGAAATACCGGACAGTTCGACATCATGGTACGGGAAGCAGTCAAATCTAGACTAGAGAAATGTTATTGGAGCCAGGAAATTGTGGATAGTTTGATCGCTAACGCCAAGAAACATGGTACTTGAAGAAGATGAACATCACTCCCTTTATATGCCATATTTCATGTTATTAACTATAATGCCAGTACACTATAGGAAGTCGTAAGTTTCCATCACCCAATATAGTATATAGAAATATAGTTTCCAACCGAAGAATCCCTACTGTCATTGAGAAACCTGTTAAAAGTCTTGGCAGGGTGTACGATGCCTCATTAAAAGACTCGAAGGCAGTGCAACAGACAATAGAAATGGCAGACAGAGGGCAACAGAACATAGACTAAAGCAGACTCCTAGGAAAATTCAAACTGTGGTGCCTCCTGTTCATGTTGATACCCAAGTTCCTGTGGCCACTGCTTATATATGAAATAAGCACAATGTACAGTGGAAGCTATAGAGCAGAAGGTCAACAGGTTCATGAGGAAATGGCTGGGGGTACCACCAGGTCTGTCAGATGTAGAACTGTACTGCAAAAAGTCAAAACTTCAGCTTCCTTTCAAGTCAGTTCTTGAAGAGTAAAAAGTTGGAAAGTCAAGGCTTGCAATGATGCTACGCGAGTCAGCAGATGCGGTGGTTAAGTCCATTCATCCCACATTGAAGACGGGAAGGAAGTGGAGAGTGGAAGAAGCTGTTGATGCTGCTCAAGAGTCGCTCAAGCTGAGGGAGGTAATCGGATACACACAAACAAATAGACAGGGATTCGGTCATGAAGACATCCGCTAATGATCCAAGGCATCAAGCAGGGAGTGCGGAGACATGGTAGTTCAGGAGATACGAGGAGCTGAGAATGATAAGAGGTTGCAAAAAGCAGTGCAGCAGGCCCAACAAGGCCAATGGACTACATGGGAAGGAGCCCAGACCTGGAAAGGTCCTTGACGTGGAATGATATATGGCATATGACACCGCTTCGTTATTAGATCAATGTATGACCTCCTGCCATCGGCCACAAACCTTGTGAGATGGGGAAAGTCGGATGATGAGCAGTGCCCTCTGTGCCACGAGAGGCAGACACTTGAACACGTGCTCTCAGCTTACAATGTGTCATTAGGGCAAGGGCAATACACGTGGCGCCACAACAAAGTGCTAAATGAGCTGGCTGCGACAATAGATCTGGCAAGGATGAAGGCGAATAGCAATGTCAGGCCGAACACAGCAAACACATACTTTCTGAGAGCAAGAAAGTCAGCACATCCAAAACCGAGTAAATCAGGTAGCAGTGTACCATCTCTCCTTGACTGTGCAAATGACTGAGAGATGGCGGTAGACCTACCTGGACGAGGGGTATTTCCAGAGAGTATCAGGAAATCTCGAAGACGGCCGGATATAGTGCTGTATTCTTCATCATCGCACCAGGTTATATTGATTGAACTGACCGTGCCATTTGAATCCAGATTGGAAGAGCAACATTTGTTCAAAGCGGCTAAGTATAGGGATCGGGGCGCGGATCTGTGAGACACGATGGGTTCACTGCAAGGGTCATGGTTGTTGAGGTGGGTGCAAGAGGGCTTGTGGCTGCGTCAGTGTATGATTTATTGAAACTGTTGGCGCTGAGGGGACAGTCGAGGACAAGGGAACTGAAGAGACTTAGTGAAACTGCGGAAAAGGCATCATGCTGGCTGTGGAACAACCGCCATGGGCTATGGAACTCGGGGCAGCACACTCTATAGCCCCCTGCGTTACAGAGAACATCCGGAAAGTGGAAAATTTTTCTAAGTCCGCAATACAATGAGTTTTTCGCTGTATTGGTGAATGGACGGTGGCTTACAAGCAACAGGAGGAGTATATTAAATGAGGTGTCGGGCGCAAGTAGATTTCAGTTGCTAGCGTGCAGTGGCTTCAAGCCTCGTTGGCTTTGCGCAGGTGGGTTAGTGTCTGTCCCTAGTCGTGTTGTGCTGTGGCACAATAATTTGTTTTCAACATAAGGGTTACTTTCACAGTTGCCTCCGGCTGGCAGAATTGTGGATTTTAAAGCTGCAACCAAGGTGGAGTGGGTTCATTTTCTACAAAAGACAACATGAGGCGGAGACACTTGGGAGTCATGACCCAGGTGGGCCCGCCCCCCTTAAAGATGTCAAGGAGAATACAGAGCCGAAGCACTTGTTCGACAGGGGGACTACTTCTGATGATCAGATTGCCTCCTGTTGTATCGCTCTGTATAGAGTTTCCTATCATATACCATTTATATTTAACAAAAAAATAAATAAATAAAATAAAATAAACACTTGTAATTCTTATCCCTCTAGCGTTTAGCACAGCTGGGCTACAAATGTGGAGTGTGTGGTGACCCCTTCGACCAGACTCGGCACAACGAGGCAGGGGGGAAATTCGCCACTGGGCAAATAACAGGCATATACGTCCAGGGACAGAGAGCGATCATTCGAGTCGAGCTAACAGGCAACCGTGATGGTACTGTCATTGCTGTTGGTTACGTTTTTTTTAATGGTGAAAAGATACAATCATCTGGTATCCTCAATATATCTATCCTTTATTCATTTATCACACAATCTTATTCTTCAAACAGTGTTGGACTTCAGCTAACTTAAACCACGTCTTCCTGTCTCGTGCCATCAGCTTCGTATCTTTCTATGTCTTTTTTGTCGCCTTCAGGTCGGTTTCGAACTCTCTTCTCCAAGCGTTCCTTGGTACCTTTCTCCCACTTTTACCCTGGGTATTTCAGAAGCAGGACTGCCTTGTAATGATATCAACAGATTTAAATAAAAATAATATAAAATAAATAGATATAAATAAAAAATAATAAAAATAAATAAATAAAATAAAAAAAATTAAAAAATTTATAAAAATAAAAAAAATGAAAAATAAAAATAAATAAATAAATAAATAAATAAAACATTTAAATATATATATATAAAAATAAAAATTTTTTAAAAATAAAACAAATTTAAAAAAAAAAAAAAATGGGTGATCACATCAAAGTAGACAGTCATAATACAATAGGGACTAGATAGAGAAAGGCGTCTCAGACAAAAGAATGTTGGGTATTCAAGCCGTGTGGTTTAAGGCAACCCATAAGATGGATGAGGCGTTGTTCCTGGCGAAACCGACTGTTGGCGTCCGAGGAACAGGATCTGATGGCTGTCACCTGGATGTCAGTGGCACCGTGGTGGTCCGGGCCATTGAAGTGGATGGCCACAGGTGTGGATTTAAACTGAGAGATGTCGTAGAGGTGTCTGCAGAATCGGTCGGCTGACATGTCTTACATCGTGTTCGGTTACATGGCTTGGTCCCAAAGTGGCCATCGTTGGCGGTTTTCAAACGGCTGTGGACTAGGAGGTCCCTCAAATTTTTATCCAGTCTATATGCCAGCAAGGGTGGCTCACTAAACACTTCCCGCGCCTTTGGGTCAGCTTGGAGGAGAGGAAGGTGACGATACAGGATCCTTTTGACAGCAGTGTTGTGAGAGTGATAGGTCATTATTAACTTGACTCTATCAGAGGAGGTGTTATGGCGGGGTTTGAGGGCCTCTAGACGTGAGATAGGGAGAACACGCTCTAAGGCAGAGGTAAGAACATCCTCTGGATACTGTCTGTTACGAAAGAAGTCCAACATTTCTTGTGCTCGGCATAGAAAGTTGTCATCATCTTGGCATAACCGACGGAGACGGAGAAGTTGCGAGAAAGGCAAGGAGTCACGACAAGCCGGAGGATGAGAGGAAGTATAAAGGAGGTAAATGTGTGCATCGGTGGGTTTGTAGTACACCGAAGTGGTGAGGTGGGGTGGGGGGGGGGGGGAGGAGAGCGAGTGATGGTGACAACGATGTCGAGGAAATTAACAGAGACAGTGGAGATGTGAGAGGTGAATTGGATAGCAGGGTGGAAGTTGTTAATGAAGTTAATGAACCTAGATAGGTCAACCTCTGGCATATCAGTGAGACCTATGCCATCATCTATGTATCTAAGATACATCAATGGAAAAGGTCCAGGATACTGCTGCCAGACCTGATACTCCAGGTAGCCCATGAAGAGGCAGGCATAACTGGCACCCATCTTGGTGCCCATGGCGACTCCACTAATTTGGTCAAAGAACAGTCCATTGAACTCAAAGGAATTGAGTCGAAGGACAAGTTCTGCAAGGCGCAGGAGAGTTTCTGTAGCAATAGAGAGGTGCGTGCGCTGGTCCAGGAAAAACCGGACAGCACGGAGACCATCAGAGTGAGGTATGGAAGTGTAAAGTGAGCAAACATCTAACAGAAATAAACGGTAGGTACAGTCTGGGGAAAGCTGGATAGATGAAAAAGTAGTAAGAGCATGGTTTGTGTCCTTTAAGAAGGAAGGAAGCTGCTCTACAATAGGCTGGAAGATGCCGTCGAGGAAGTCTGATATACGTTCGGTAGGGCAAGCACATGCAGAGACAATGGGTCTCCCAGAGTTAGAGGGTCTATGAATTTTGGGAAGCATATAAAACACAGGCTTACCCAGACAACTATTGTCAATACGGAGAAGAGAAGCACTAGAAGGTAAGGACTTGTTGGCGATAAGACTTTTGATGGTGTCATGGACCAGACGATTGTTGAGGACTGTCGCATCATTGTCACGGCGCTGGTAGAATGAGCTGTTGGTGAGCTGCTTATTACCTTCTTGGAGGTACAGGTCCTTGCGCCATACCACAATGGCACCTCCTTTGTCCGCTGGTTTGATAACAATGTCATCTCTGCGGCGGAGCTTCGAGAGGGCATGAGACTCATCAGAAGAAAGGTTGGAATAACGCAGGCGTTGAGGTTGGAGTTGCTGAATGTCATGGAGGGTTTTCTGAATATATAAATCCAGAGCATGGGAAGCCCCAGGAGAGGGTGTAAAATTCTTATTCTTGGGAGGAGCGAAGCGTGCAAAGGCATCATCTGATTCAGCCTGCGATCTCTGAGGATCATCATTGTTGTGGAAATGGAACTGAAGTCGCAGACGGCGAAGAAACCGATGAACATCTTGGAGGAGATTGTACTGATCAGAGGATGGTTGGAGAGGGACAAAGTGCAAGCCCTTGCTGAGGACCGAAAGCTCACCATCAGAGAGGGCAAGATCAGCGGGAATACAAACAACCTGGGAACGAGATGGAGTAGAGGAGGCAGGGACAGTATCAGGGGTAGGACAGAGGCGGGAAAGTTTGTCCTTTTTGTGGGCGGATAAAAAAATCATACAGTTGTCGGTTGAGGGTATGGATAATAATGCGGATAATGGGGAAGGCAGGAAAGTAGCTGGAGGTGAGACTACGTAAGCGGAGTAGAAGCTGGGACTGCTGAGCACTGATATCTGCCAGGAGGCGGGAATGGATAGCTGCGACAGCCCGCATACGCTGGAACCCACATGTGGTCTCGATGCGCTGTAAGAGGCGATGTTCGCGAGGGTGAAGTAGGCCAGCCGAGTGGTGGAAGTGAGAAGTAAAGCCACGAGGGAGAACTTTAAGGCGGAGGCAGGTGCGGATAAAGTGGAGATGGCAAGTGAATCTAGTTTTCTTGAATGTAGCAAATGCAAAATCAATTGCAGTGCGAGATATATCAGGTGGTAAGAGGCTGAAGGAGGTGGTTATAGAAGACCGAAGTGAATTAATGAAGTGTTTCAGTGAAGGCATAGTGGCAAATCGAGTGAGACCACACAAAAATAAAAAAATAAATAAATAGAATATAAAAATAATTTAATTTATAGATACAAAGAATAAATAAAAAATAATAAACAATGAAAGTAGGTGAATGAATCGAAATTAAGAGCGGAGATAAAAGTGAAAAGTGAGCAAACAGGTAGACAATGCAGTCAGTTATGGGGTATGATATACGTATATGAGGAGAACTGCCGTAAGACGGTGGTAAAACAGTAGAGTGGGGAAAAAACCCCCACAAATAATAATACGTCTTACAAGGAGAAAGGACAGGAAAAACCTACGTTGCGGCCACAAGGCCTTCGTCAGGGACAGACAAACAAGACAGGAGGGAAAGAAAGAAAATGAGAATTAAGTAGAGAACATGAAACTATAAAAATAAGAGAAAAACAACTCCCTTATGTCCAGTCACATGTCCAGTCACAGAAGCAAGATGGCTGCCACTAAACCGGAAAACGGAAGTCGATAGTACATTAAAAACAAAAAATAAGAAATAATGAAAATAAGGACCGGAAAAGAGTGAGGAAAAAAAATAATAATAATAATAATAATAATAATAATAATATATAAAGTGAGGGAAAAGCGATTTAGAAAATAAATAAATAAAAAAAAAAATAAATAAATAAAAAATAAAAATAAAAAATAAAAAATAAAAAATAAAAATAAAATAAAATAAATAGATATAAATAAAAAATAATAAAAATAAATAAATAAAAAAAATAAATAAATAAAATAAAAAAATTTATAAAAATAAAAAAATAAAAAAATAAATAAATAAAACATTACAAAAATATATATATATATATTTTAAAAATAAAACAAATTAAAAAAAAAAAATGGGTGATCACATCAAAGTAGACAGTCATAATACAATAGGGACTAGATAGAGAAAGGCGTCTCAGACAAAAGAATGTTGGGTATTCAAGCCGTGTGGTTTAAGGCAACCCATAAGATGGATGAGGCGTTGTTCCTGGCGAAACCGACTGTTGGCGTCCGAGGAACAGGATCTGATGGCTGTCACCTGGATGTCAGTGGCACCGTGGTGGTCCTTGCCATTGAAGTGGATGGCCACAGGTGTGGATTTAAACTGAGAGATGTCGTAGAGGTGTCTGCAGAATCAGTCGCCCAGTCGTGTGCCCGTTTGGCCGATGTAAGTAATGGTGCAACGTTTGCATATAATAGCATAGATGACGTTGCGTGACTCACATGTGAAGCGATGGGTGATGGTGAACTAGGCGTTAGGGAACGAGACTGAACGTGTTTCGATAACATACTGACATGTCTTACATCGTGTTCGGTTACATGGCTTGGTCCCAAAGTGGCCATCGTTGGCGGTTTTCAAACGGCTGTGGACTAGGAGGTCCCTCAAATTTTTATCCCGTCTATATGCCAGCAAGGGTGGCTCACTAAACGCTTCCCGCGCCTTTGGGTCATCTTGGAGGAGAGGAAGGTGACGATACAGGATCCTTTTGACAGCAGTGTTGTGAGAGTGTTAGGTCATTATTAACTTGACTCTATCAGAGGAGGTGTGATGGCGGGGTTTGAGGGCCTCTAGACGTGAGATAGGGAGAACACGCTCTAAGGCAGAGGTAAGAACATCCTCTGGTATTACTGTCTGTTACGAAAGAAGTCCAACATTTCTTGTGCTCGGCATAGAAAGGTGTCATCATCTTGGCATAACCGACGGAGACGGAGAAGTTGTGAGAAAGGCAAGGAGTTGTTAATGAAGTTAATGAACCTAGATAGGTCAACCTCTGGCATATCAGTGAGACCTATGCCATCATCTATGTATCTAAGATACATCAATGGAAAAGGTCCAGGATACTGCTGCCACACCTGATACTCCAGGTAGCCCATGAAGAGGCAGGCATAACTGGGACCCATCTTGGTGCCCATGGCGACTCCACTAATTTGGTCAAAGAACTGTCCATTGAACTCAAAGGAATTGAGTCGAAGGACAAGTTCTGCAAGGCGCAGGAGAGTTTCTGTAGCAATAGAGGGGTGCGTGCGCTGGTCCAGGAAAAACCGGAGAGCACGGAGACCATCAGAGTGAGGAATGGAAGTGTAAAGCGAGCAAACATCTAACAGAAATAAACGGTAGGTACAGTCTGGGGAAAGCTGGATAGAGGAAAAAGTAGTAAGAGCATGGTTTGGAAACACGTTCAGTCTCGTTCCCTAACGCCAAGTTCACCATCACCCATGGCTTCACATGTGAGTCACGCAACGTCATTTATGCTATTATATGCAAACGTTGCACCATTACTTACATCGGCCAAACGGGCACACGACTGGGCGACCGATTCTGCAGACACCTCTACGACATCTCTCAGTTTAAATCCACACCTGTGGCCATCCACTTCAATGGCCCGGACCACCACGGTGCCACTGACATCCAGGTGACAGCCATCAGATCCTGTTCCTCGGACGCCAACAGTCGGTTTCGCCAGGAACAACGCCTCATCCATCTTATGGGTTGCCTTAAACCACACAGTTTGAATACCCAACATTCTTTTGTCTGAGACGCCTTTCTCTATCTAGTCCATATTGTATTATGACTGTCTACTTTGATGCGATCACCCTTTTTTTTTTTTTTAAATTTGTTTCATTTTTAAAAAATTTATATATATATATATTTAAATGTTTTATTTATTTATTTATTTTTATTTTTCATTTTCTTTATTGTTATAAATTTTTTAAATTTTTTTTATTTTATTTATTTATTTTTATTATTTTTTATTTATATCTATTTATTTTATTTTATTTTTATTTTATTTTTTTTATTTTTTTTTTTAAATTTATTTTTTAATTTATTTATTTATTTATTTTTTTTAATTTATTTATTTTCTAAATCGCTTTTCCCTCACTTTATATATTATTATTATTTTTTTTTTCCCTCACTCTTTTTCGGTCCCTATTTTCATTATTTCCTATTTTTTGTTTTTAATGTACTATCGACTTTCGTTTCCCGGTTTAGTGGCAGCCATCTTGCTTCTGTGACTGGACATGTGACTGGACATAAGGGAGTTGTTTTTCTCTTATTTTTATAGTTTCATGTTCTCTACTTAATTCTCATTTTCTTTCTTTCCCTCCTGTCTTGTTTGTCTGTCCCTGACGAAGGCCTTGTGGCCGCAACGTAGGTTTTTCCTGTCCTTTCTCCTTGTAAGACGTATTACTATTTGTGTTCCCCCCCCATTCTACTGTTTGATGTAAGTAGTATGTTCATTCAGTCATAATTTTTGAGCTCCACAAAAACACATTTCTGAAAGTCTAACTGGTCTTTCTTCTTCTTGTTATCCTTCTTCATCATATTCTTCCTCTTCTTCTTCTTCTTCTCCTTCTTCTTTTTTTTCTTCTTATTCATCTTCTTCCTATTTTCTTAATATTTCTTCTTCTTCATCATCTTCTTTTCTTCTACTTATTCTTCTTTTTCCTCTTCTTCTTATTCATCTTCTTCCTATTTTCTTAATATTTCTTCTTCTTCATCATCTTCTTTTCTTCTACTTATTCTTCTTTTTCCTCTTCTTCTTCTTCATCTTCTTTAAGTACCATACCTGGTGGAGTAGATTATCATTTCCCTCCACAACTTCCATTACTATTTATCAATTCTGTTGTTGACTTTTTTTCCATGTTATGATGCCATACTGTCCTGTATCGTATCTCTTTTTCATCCTCTATCTATTTTTCCTTTAATCTTTGCTATTGTTACAATGTACTCCAGCTTTCTTTTTTTAATAACATAAAGAGGATTGCTTGATTGTAACATGAGTATTATGCTTCCTTCGCGCATTGGTCACTTTCAGGACGCCCTCATTGCTTTGGTTTAGCTGTCCATGGTATTAAAATTTTTTTTTTTGTAAAACAACACCGCTGTGGTTTCTAGTGCTTTTCCTACTGGTTTACTAATTGTCCATGGCTCACTTCCGTACATCAGGATTGGTTCAATTTAGCATTGCATGACTATCTTTCTTAGTTCCATTGACAAAAAAAAACGTTGCATAAAATACTTTTCATTGTATAGAATACTGCTTTCGCCTGAGCTATGTTACTTTTGACCCCTTAGATGCATCTTCCAATCCGATGTGCCCAGGTATTTGAATCTATTGATTTATTTTAAAAAAAAACTGTTCCATTTCCTCCGATAGTGCATTCTGGAGAAGACATTGTCTTATTGCTTTTAAGGGCAATGTCTTTACATTAACTTTATGACACTTCTGTATCAACCATTTCTTGCAGCTCCTTTTCATGTTTTGCTATTAAGACTGTATCATCAGCGTATTTCAAGTTATTTATATTATGCCCAGCAAACCGATATTCCTGGCACATCTTCTATGGACCTCATTATATTTTCACTGTAGTAGCAACAGGACAGATCACTCCGGATATTCCAGGAGAATTCCACGTAAACACGCATATTTATCTAGAAATCGCAATGAACTTCTATAGAGAAATCCTATGTGAACTCGCGCACAATAGTCTTCGGTAATTTTATAATTAATGTCCCGAATACAATAATTCTTTTTGGGATTTGCGCAAAAACTACTAATACATGTGATTACGTCAGTAGGAGAGAATTATCGTTAGTAATGGGAGAGGTAATTATGATTTAGTCGATAAACTAGCACAGATTAGCAACAGGCTTGAATCCCACGACAGTTTTCAGACAGGAAAGAAACGAAATGAATGGACATTCGAGTGCAAGCAGGAAATGAATAAAATGATTGGATGTTCGGAGAAAGGGTTGATAATGAAAGCCGTATCAGACCAGTTCGTACTCCACGAAATGACTTCAGAATCTGCCAGAGCTGAGGGTCACCTCTTATTGCTAGAAGTAACCAGCCTCAACACAACACGATAACTAAAGAGAAGTTACAAGTAACCGCCATTGGGAGCGCTTGTTAAATCATAGTTCAAAAACCAGCAGCAGATTCGTAGTACCACTGTCTGAGGGTAATGTTAACATAGATTGTTAAGATTACATTTTATCTTAGTGTTATGTTAAGTAATGGATAATTAAGTTTGATGTTTATTTTAAAAATTAATGTTATGCTTCATGTCAATACACGAGGTAGCTTCAAAAAGTTCCCGGAATATGTATTGTATAGAAATAAGTAACAATGCAATTATTTACACTACATTTCCTTCAAAATAGTTTCTTTCGGCAACTACACACTTTTGCCAACGTCCATACAGCTGTTGGAAACATTCCTGAAACCCATTCTTTGACTCCTCTCTCAGCTGCTTTGTCGCATTGGTAACAACGTCCTCAGCATCCTTGAATCTCTGCTCTTTCAGTGCCGAATTTAGGCGAGGGAACAAGAAAAAATCAGGCGGTGCCAGGTCGCGAGAATATGGAGGATGTTCCAGGGCAGTCACATTGTGCGTTGCGAGGTACTGCTTCACCAGTAGGGATCGATGTGCTGGCGCATTGTCATGCAGCAGAACCCAACTGTTTGTTCTCCATTTTTCTGGGCGTTTCCTTCTGATTGCATCTCTTAGACGACGGAGGAAATCAACGTACATTTCCTTGTTAACCGTTCGGCCTTCAGGAATGAATTCATGGTAGACAATACCCTGGGAATAAAAAAATAAAAAAAAATTCCAACATAACTTTTTCTTTGCTCTTGTCCAAACTAAATTTCGGTGTCAGGGGAGATGAGGGTGATTTCCATTCAGAGGACTGACGTTTTGTCTGAGGATCGTACAAAAAACACCACGTCTCGTCCCCTGTGATTATGATGAGAAAATTGCTATCTTGATCAGCAACAGTGATTAGGTCTATTGCCAGTGTCAGTCTTGTTGTTCAATCAAGGACATTTTCAACTCTGACGAAGCTACATGCACACCACACAAACAAACTTCTGTAACTTCTGTTCGAGAGTACATGTGAAGGTTACATCAGCCATGTTGTTTCCTCAAGGTCACTACCAACTTATAAAACTATAATCTCCATGACATAATCACTCATTCAAACATGAGTTGACTATTCAGGGAACTTTTTGAAGCTACCTCGTACTTTGCCTTTTGTCTGAAGGAAAATGGCTTATCCAACCACAAAATCTCAAAGGTCCTTCTCAGGACTAACAGTCCTTTTCAGGGCTTTACATTTGAGTGATGTGTTTAAAGAGCTGTCCTTTTCAGTGCTTTACTTTTGAGTAATATGCACAAAGAATTTATCTGTCCTTCTTGTCTTTTATTCTTCCAATGTATTATAGGAAAGTCTTACTTACTTACTTAGTCGTTCCCCTTCTACCGTGAGGTGTAGAGGTTTGGAAGAGAGAGCGCCAGACTATCATATCGGCTGTCTTCCTCCTGGCCTGGTTCCATTCTAGTCCTCGGCCCTTCAAAGATTGTCTAATGTTGTCCTATCAGCGAACTCTGGGTCGTCCTCGGGGTCTGGATCCTTGGCTCTTTGTTTCCCATGCTTGTTGAAAAAAAAAAAAAAAAAAAAAAACACACACACACAAATAGTAATACGTCTTACAAGGAGAAGGACAAGAAAAACCTACGTTACGGCCACAAGGCCTTCGTCAGGGACAGACAAACAAGAGACAAGAGGGAAAGAAAATGAGAAATAAGTAGAGAACATGAAACTATAAAAATAAGAGAAAAGAAGCATCAAAGTAGAAAGTCATACAACAGGGACTCGATAGAGAAAGGCGTCTCAGACAAAAGAATGTTGGGTATTCATACCGTGTGGTTTGAGGCAACCCATAAGATGGATGAGGCGTTGTTCCTGGCGAAACCGACTGTTGGCGTCCGAGGAACAGTATCTGATGGCTGTCACCTGGATGTCAGTGGCACCGTGGTGGTCAGGGCCATTGAAGTGGATGGCCACAGGTGTGGAATTAAACTGAGAGATGTCATAGAGGTGTCTGCAGAATCGGTCGCCCAGTCGTGTGCCCGTTTGGCCGATGTACGTAATGGTGCAACGTTTGCATATAATAGCATAAATGACATTGCGTGACTCACATGTGAAGCCATGGGTGATGGTGAACTTGGCGTTAGGGAACGAGACTGAACGTGTTTCGATTACATACTGACATGTCTTACATCGTGTACGGTTACATGGCTTGGTTCCAAAGTGGCCATCGTTGACGGTTTTCAGACGGCTGTGGACTAGGAGGTCCCTCAAATTTTTGTCCCGTCTATATGCCAGCAAGGGTGGCTCACTAAATGCTTCCCGCGCCACTGGGTCAGCTTGGAGGAGAGGTAGGTGGCGAAACAGGATCCTTTTGACAGCAGTGCTGTGAGGGTGATAGGTCATTATTAACTTGACTCTATCAGAGGAGGTTTTTTGGCTGGGTTTGAGGGCCTCTAGACGTGAGATAGGGAGAACACGTTCTAAGGCAGAGGTAAGAACATCTTCTGGATACTGTCTGTTACGGAAGAAGTCCAACATTTCTTGTGCTCGGCATAGAAAGTTGTCATCATCTTGGCATAACCGACGGAGGCGGAGAAGTTGTGAGAAAGGCAAGGAGTCCCGACAAGCCGGAGGATGAGAGGAAGTATAAAGGAGGTAACTGTGTGCATCGGTGGGTTTGTAGTACACCGAAGTGGTGAGGTGGGGCGGAGTGATAGTGACAACAATGTCAAGGAAATTAACAGAGACAGTCGAGATGTGAGAGGTGAATTGGATCGCAGGGTGGAAGTTGTTAATGAAATTAATGAACCTAGATAGGTCAACCTCTGGCATATCGGTGAGACCTATACCATCATCGATGTATCTATGATACATCAATGGGAAAGGTCCAGGATACTGCTGCCACACCTGATACTCCAGGTAGCCCATGAAGAGGCAGGCATAACTGGGACCCATCTTGGTGCCCATGGCAACTCCACTTATTTGGTCAAAGAACTGTCCATTGAACTCAAAGGAATTGAGTCGAAGGACCAGTTCTGCAAGGCGCAGGAGAGTCTCTGTAGCGATCGTGGTAGCCGATCTTCTTCCATTCTGCAGACATGGCCAAACCATTATAGGAAAGTGTAGTGAAATCTGTGAGATAATTGCTAAATTCAGTAAGATTTTAATCTTATAGTAATAATAAATAAACCCGACCGCATGTGTCTGACTATTGGCATCTTCAACGCCAGTAGGGCACTGCCTTTCGTGCAGTGGAAAGGCTGTAAAAAATGACCCGCCGTAAAAAAATCTAACACGCTTTTTAGTTTCGGTTTCGAGACGTACAATTAACACTTTAACATCTTGCCCGATCTGCTGCACGAAACTGAGGCAAGACTTATAATTAACGATCTGCCAGAACTGTGCCGCCAAACTACTGTCTGAATTAACGTAATACTTTAACTTTAACGTTATTATTAGTAGTAACTCGGACATTTTCCAGTAGTAAGAACGAAACGATTGTAATAATTAACGCAAATTCTACCCACCGCCAAGAAAAACACCTCTTCGCTCTGCACGCGGTTCCTTTACTATATACACGCTGTGGGCAAAGCCAGCAGATATAAACACACAGACAGTTTAAATTCTCGCCGCGTAGTGTATTTCTGACGTCACCCAAACTAGTTGGTTTATTTGAATAATGAAAAAAATGATAGAGAATGATGGGGGAAGATGGCCGACTTGTGTAAAAGTTAAAATTGACGATTGACAGTGACAAAACTGAAAATCTAAACCATAATGAAACTGACCATAAAAATCATATATTAGGATAGCTTAGTATCTCCTAAGAAATAATATGTTTTAAAATATATGGTAGTCCAATTATTAGCCAAGTTATTGAGATAATACTATATGTCTACGAACGCTAGGACGGACAGACTGTGTTCTTGCTCGTTTAGACATAACGTTATTGGGGACGCAAGTTTAAAAAAAGAGGCATTGGAGTAATTCAAATCCGATTGGGTGGTATAAGAGTATAGGAGTAAAGGGGGGAGGTAGGATAAGGTTAACCAAAACTAAACATCTTTTTGTATTGGCATAACTAACGCAGATTGACCAATGGACTACGAGACACATAGTTTGTTTGGAATTTTGTTTTTGTTTTTTCAAAACTAAATTCAAAATTTGGTAGTTGCCTGATTTCATTGGCCAGCTCTAATAGATATTGGCCAAAGGCTTAGGGGTCTCGTGGCCATTTGACAAGAAATTTTTATATCAACAAGTACGTTGAGATCAGATGTGATAAATTTTAAAATAAATACTAAATTCACAGTCTGGACAGGGCAGAGAAAACTGAGGCCATATCTTTTGCCAGTCAACGTTATTTGTGACATATTTCTTTGAATCTGTGGTAAGAATGCTTTATGTATTAATATGCTTGATTAAAACTGCAAAAGTGAGATACTGCTATTGGGGAAAAGTGAAGCACATGCCGGGAGCAACCATTATTGAGTCCTCACATTGAACTGTATTTGACTGTTGCATATTGTTATGATTATGTATTAATATTATTTATTAGAAGATGTTAGTAAGCCTCAGTGTTCTATGAACACTCTTCAACATGCCTAGAGCGTTTATAATTAAGAAAAGTAAAGAAAATCATCAAAAAGGAGATGTGGTTACTCCACGTTATTGTGAACAATATAGTGACATTATACTTATAGGACAAAGAGTCCAAACATTTTAGTTAATCAGTATATGTAACATATATTTTCCTCATTTTTCAAAGACCTGTCCAAAAGAGATGGCAGGACAGGAAGATTAAATTGTACAAAGAAAAGAATTCAATTTTCAAAGAAAACTTTAACCACAGTCTTATTCATTTCCTTATAGTGAGTTAAAGTGCATTGTGTTGATGTACCACTATTGTCATTTCACCCCTAGACACTAGTCACATCAGACACCAGCCACTAGAATAAAAATACAGACCGTGTGAGATCTAGGGAGGTAGCGTTAGGTTCCCTGAAAATACATCATCATCATCATCATCTTTTAGAGTCAGGGGCCTACATTTGCTTGACCTCACACGGTTGGCACAGACACAGCTTTCTTTCTTTTTAGGTAAAATCTTAATCACCCCAGCAAATTACACTTGCTACAGAAAGTCAAATTTGTTAATTTCGGAGGAAGCTAAGCCAAAGTGAATTAATTATAACAAAGCTTTGAAATGTCTGTAATTGATGTAATAATTCTTATATGTACCCCCCCCCCCTTCCCTCCTTCCCTGTGACTGACATACCACAGCCTCATGTGGTCAAAATGAGGAATATGATTTTCTAGTGGCCAGTCAGCATCGGATGGGCGTCCTGAATTTAAATTACAAGTACCAAATCCTCGCCATATACATATTTGCAGGCTTAACCCGTTGGTGAGAACGTGACACAGTTTGTGTGGAAATTGTAAACTGTTATCAGTGGACCGACACTGTCACCTGCATAAGCATAGTGTTTTCCATATCCAGATGTAACGACCATGTGGAGTCAACCACATTAACTTGTCATGCAAGTTAGGGTTAGCTCATAAGGGAAAATACAAACCAAGACGCCCGCACAACTGCTTGTGTGATGAATAGGACAACAACTAACATTCTCTCGTTGAAGTCAATGGTTTTCTTGTGAAGTTTTATATACTCAAAGTGCAAAATTTTATTACACATTAGAATCATTAAAGTGCATTGACTTAATTTATAACTGCTGTTATTCTTAACTTACTTAATCGTTCCCCTTCTACCGTGAGGTGTAGAGGTTTGGAAGAGAGAGAGCGCCAGACTATCCTATCGGCTGTCTTCCTCCTGGCCTGGTTCCATTCTAGTCTTCGGTCCTTCAAAGATTGTCTAATGTTGTCCTCCCAGCGGACTCTGGGTCGTCCTGGGGTCTGGATCCCTGGCTCTTTGTTTCCCATGCTTGTCGTTTTGCCGATCTTCTCCCATTCTGCAGACATGTCCAAACCATCTTATTTGGGACTGTTCTACTTGGGTCTGCAGGGGGTGGGATTTTAGGCCTTGACGTATCGTCTGGTTGCGGACCATGTCTCTTCTTGTTACTTGAACCACCTTCCTCAGATACCTCATTTCTGAGGTTTGGATCTGGCTTTTGTGGGTTGTAGTCATTGCCCATGAATCGCATCTATATGTCAAGACTGGGACATAGGTGGAGGTTATTCTTAACTTTCCAGTTATAATTTTTGTTGTGTGATTAAACTAGTAATAATTCAACTTGGTAGGGAATACAACGAGCTACATTCACTTATTGAAATAATACCCTTGGAGAATAGGATGGGTCTAGCGAGAAGGTGACTTCCCTATCAGTTCTTATCTACCTGAACTTGTGGTTAACTACCGTCTTGTGCCATCCCTATCTTAAGTTCATCAGTTATTTTCTCTGATTCTGGGGAACTAAATGTTCTATGTAACCTCTCTCAAGCCACAACTAATCATCTAATTCCATCTCGCAACAACTGTACACACTGAACAGATCTAGTTATAGCACACATCCCTGTCTAACACCAATGTTTGTACTTGCTGAAATGTTCTTATTTGGTTGCTAATTCTAAAAGCTGCTGTTTGTTGCGAGTACTTGTTAATTATTATTCCTAGGTCTTTACCATTGATCCTTATTAACATTTTGTTAAAGTCCCCATGATTCACTTTGTCAAATCCCTCAATCTAGTCTACAAAACACACGTATGGATCTGTTTTTACTTCTTTGCCTATTTCTATTA
The DNA here is from genome assembly GCA_024509875.1 of Oreohelix idahoensis. NCBI lineage: Eukaryota > Metazoa > Mollusca > Gastropoda > Stylommatophora > Oreohelicidae > Oreohelix > Oreohelix idahoensis. The sequence continues at coordinate 145,930 of JAMPIV010004153.1, read as the reverse complement.
ATGTTCTTAAAATATGTATGGTGTTGCTTGTGACTCTACTTTCTACAGATCTACATTGTTCATCAATAATTTCTCGTTGTATTCTGCTTGGTTATATTTGGTTGCTTTTTTTTTTGGCTTTCCATATTTCAGAGCCACACAATAGGACTGACTTGATAATTGAGTTGAATATTCTGATTTTGGTGTTGAACTTAATTTCTGTTGATTTCCATATATTTCACAGAGCAATGAAAGCTCATCTTCTCCTTTGCATTTTTATTTTGATACCTGTGTCTGTCCCTCCAATTGTGTCTATATTGTTGCCAAGATACAAGTATGATTCTTCATTTCTTCAAGTGCAGCACTGATATCGTTTATTCTTATAATCTTTGTCTTTTTCCCTGTGTACTTTTAGACGAACGTGCTGTGACCTCCCATGCAGTACTTTTATTTCGTTTTGTGCCCGCTTACAATTATTAGTCATAAGAGCCAGTCTAAATTGTCATGCTGTTTTGTCAGAGTCTACTCAATTGTTGTGACACAGTGGATCCCATCTCACTGCAACATCACCGGAAATGAAGAGGCTGACAGATTAGCAAAGGAAGGTGGAAATCTACCTCACTTTATGAAGAGGCTAAGAGTTTTATCAAGCGCAGAAACAAGGGCAAGTGGGAAGCAGAGTATACATGCCACCAAGTGAACAAGTGGTAAACTTCAGACTTCGTACAAGTCACAACAGTTTGGGATACCATCTACTCAACAAGTTCAAGATAGGAACTACCGATGAGCGTAACTGTGGCACTGATAAAATAACTACTGAACATCTGCTTCAAAGTTGCATACATGTGAGGAACAGAGAAAGCGCATTTGTCCATCATCAGTGCCATTCCTGGAAAAACTCTACGGAGATATCAAAAGCCTCAAGCAGACCACTGCTTTCTTTGAACATATTATGAGAATGAACGAAGCATAAGAAAAAGAAGAGTCTATTTAGTTTTATTTTATGCACGGAGGCATATTTGGAGTCATCCTTATATGACCACCAACTTTGCACAATGCTACAATACAAGATACATATGTGGAAGCGAACCTCTGTCTGTGAGGCTAATTACACCCTCATTGACTCGTGAAATCATCCACTGAATTTCAAGGATTCCCCCTGATGGATCACTAATTGTATTCTTCCTGTGTTTCATAATAGACCCTCAAGAACTAACCGGAAGTGTGCATGTGTCGATACTAGGGTTTCTGGTACAGGAATTCCAGGGGACAAAAAAAAATGGGAAGTCGAGTCACGAGAAAAAAAAATGCATGAGACCCAGGAAATTGTGAAAATAATTGTTATTAATGGAAATCACATAATTAAGTAGATTTACGAAACGCTTGGATTTTTTTTGGCGCACGAATGAATCATATTAAATCAAGACGACTCTGCTGATGTACCTCCAAAATCCAGAGAGCAAAGAAAAATAAAAGAATGATTTACCTTAAGTTCAAAAGCTATTTTATATTCTTTCTCAGAAAAATTAACGAACACATACTTCAGCGGCATCCCTTCATCAAACACAAAAGCAAACGAAGTTGAAGAATTGAGAAGAAACATACCAAACTGATGATAATTTATAAATGGAAATGGTCAAAGAAGATAACTAAACCGGGAATGTAATCTATCAATTCCTTAGTTTCCACCCAAAGCTCAAAGTTATTGTTTACAAAAAAAAACAAAAAAACATAATGATGAAATAAATCGTGTTATTTTTCATTCCGTAAAGTTATAATTTTCTTCAAGCTAAACTCTATTTGATCATAATTGGTGTATATATATATGTAAGATTGCATTATCTTCCTCAGGTTATATTGAGTTTAAGATTTGTCCTACCAACGATCCCATGGTAAGGGAAACTCAAGAATGTTTTGACAGCTATCCTGTTACCTTGGCAGATGGTCTAGGAACCAGATATCGAGTTAAACGAGAGTACAATGTAAAGGATGTGCACCTGCTGCTCCCATCTGATCTTGTCTGCAACTTTTGTGTTCTGCAATGGCGTTATGTTTCAGGTGTGTTTTGTTTATATTATTATATTATTTGTTTATATTTTATGTTAAAATATGCGTTTTAATCTGTTCCAATCAGGTGCACCTTATTGTACTATTATTCTACATTTCTGTACAATAATATAATTCTTCTACTTCGCACTGAGACGTCTACTTGAATGTATATTCGAAGAACGTATTGGTTAGCTTGATGAACTCCGTAGAGTTTATCTAGAAATTGGACTGGTTACGGTCATATGTGCCTTCTCTTTTGCTAATAAGTTGGCCATATTTAAAGCAGATGTTTTGCAGTCATTTTATCAGTACTACAATTACACGCATGGGTAGTACCTACCTTTAGTTTCTTGAATAGATGCGATCCCAATCTGTTGTGTCAGGTACGGAGTCTGAAGATTACCACTTGTTCTCTTCTGTTGAGCTGGTAGTATGCATCATTTTGTGTGTGACCTGGATGCTCTATATCCCACTTGTTTCCGCATCTGACTCTAATAAAACTCTTTACCTCCTCGAAAGTTATGCCTGTCATCAGGCTGAGGTAGATTTCAATCTTCCTTTGCCAATCGGGCAGCCTCTTCACTGCCTGGGATATTAAAATGAGATGGGATCCACTGGATCACAACTCTTTTGAATCGTTGACATAGTTTGTGGTGTACTACTCTTAGGTCATCCAGGTCTGCATAATTTTGGCTTTTCACCGTTGAAATTACTGACAGTGCATCGGTAAAGAAAGCAACTTGTCTCTCTGTGCTTTCCTCTGTCATTATGACCTCTGTTACAGTTTTCAGGACCTCTGCCTCTGCTCTGAAGTTACTTGAAAATTGTCATGTTGCCACTGACAGCTTTTTAATTGCACCAGTGCTTAAGCTCAGAAAGATACCTTCATTTTCTGTGGCACTTGTTGCTGATCCATCTGTGTATGCATGGGTCCAGGTAGTGTGTGGGTAATGTTTCTCTATGTATTGTGTATATTATTTATATAAATGTATTCAAGTTAACCTAAGCAATGAGCGCAGTTTCCGTATTTTCCTGAAAATGACCATAAAAAAGATTGCAATGCGTGCGCATTCTTTTAATGAATGTTAAAATAAGCTTTCAATGTGGAGTGAGTGCATTTTTTTCCAGACATGCTGACAGGATTTGTTCATTTAGTTTTTCCTGCAATTTCACTTAGTAATTTGGTAATATTATGAAGCTTCTAAAAGATGAAATAGTTACTGATCAAGACGACATTCCACCAAAGGCCATTAGAGTTTGTTTAATCACTTGGTAAAGTATGTTAAAAAGAAGAAAGTATCACAAGAAAGGAAGCAAAGATATCTGAACAAGCTGCCTAGAAAAGAGAAATTTACAAGAGTGCACAGATTACAGAGGAATAAAGTAATTATTAGTGCCAGGAAACAGTATTAAACAGGATCACCTTTGAGGTATTGAATGAGTCCATAGATAAGCAACTGAGAAATGAACACGCAGGTTTTAAACAAAACAGATCCTGTACAGATCCGATAGCCACACTGTAAATAATAGTGGGAAAAAGTCTGGAAAGAAACTCATCGCTTTACATTACATTTGTGGGCTATTTAAAAGGTATTTGACAGCGTAGGCAGAAAATCACTTTATAAATCGATAAAGCATTATGGAGGTCCCCCCAGAAAATAATTAACTTAATAAAAAAACGTGTGAAGAAGATATGAAATGCAGAGTCTCACGAAGGACAACGACCAGAACCGTTTGGGATAAGAACTGGAGTGCAACACGAATGCCTCTTTTGACATCTCTCTTCTTACTAGCGGTAGATTGGATAATGTAAATACTAATTTCCCTCATCAGAAATGGAATCCATTGGAATCTGACTAAACAGCTTGCTGATCTGGATTTTCCGACAAGTTGGCTCTTCTGTCGTATAACCGTAGTCAAATGCGAGCCAAAATGAAGATACTTGATGAGAGGGCGCAACATGTGGGTTTGAAAATACACAGGAAGGTAAAGATAATGAGAATAAATGCAGGAAATGATAACAAGACTGAACTTCAAGAATCATATACGTATCTTGGTTAAAATATAGACACAGTTCGAGGGGCAGTCAATGGTATTTAAAATAAAGACAAGAGGAGCTTTCACTGCGCTGTAAAATATATGGCTGATCAAGATGAAGTCCAGCACGCAAATAAGAATCTTCAACTCATGTGTCACGTCAGTACTGTTGTGTGGCTCTGAAAGATGGAAAATAACAGAAACAAGAACCAAACTGCTTCAGTTTTTCATTAATTAGGGCTTGTAAAAAATAGGAGGATTGAAATGGTGCAAGAAGGTCAGAAATGTAGGACAGACACGTAGTGGTGGAACTCGAGATGAACTGAAGACGCGGTCGACGGATGGGACAAATATTGAGAAAACCTTGTGACGTGGAAAGGAAATATTGATACAGTAATTTGACAGCCTTTGCTTTCCCATTTAGTGTCTACCATTGGCTAAGCCAAACCACGCAATGTTCTGTTTGTATGACTTACCTTGTAATCCACGCCTTTTTTCTGGATCATTACAACAGAAATGTTTACCAACTTTCGCAAACCTGCCAGTTTAACAAGGGAGCGAATCGCGTTTGTTTACCTGAGTTTCTCACGCGAGCTGATTTGCTAATTATCGGTCATTAGACGGATGCGCGTAGAAATAACGGATTGTTTGAAGAGAGACAATGGGCAATACTATTTTCCCGATCACCTTTGATGTTCGCACGTTTCAGGGGGAGGTATGGTTTGATCTGAGCAAGGGGACGTAATTTAAGAGAGGCCCGTGCACGGCAAAATCATCTGATGTCGGTCAGCATCGCTGAATAGAATGAACGAAGAAACCTTTGATCCGGGAAACGCAGTTCCTGATTCCCCTACTATACAGAAGGTGATAATTGTAACGTGTTCTGGTGATGATAACACCATGATCTGTATATATATACCGCGCTCTCTCAAATTCAGTTATTAGAGTCGCTCAGAAATTCTTGGACAATCTAATCACGCCAGACTAGAACCATTCTTCGCTACATGTGTTAAATTGTCTCGTGAGGATTTCATTTTGTGATTTGTGGTAATAGAAATTGTGCTTAAGTGTTAAAATGTGTTAGGTTTACCATATTTATTCACTATAATTCTCTAGCGTTTAGAACTAGTGAAATAACCTAAAGCATTCATATTTCTTAACAATCGTTCAGAGTAAGGTAATTTCAAACACCCCATTTTTCTTACACAAGGAGATACGGCTTAGCTAACTGAGATTAGTAAGTGTGACGGATGAGTGACCGAATACAATTCGCATTATATTTTATTGTGTGAAATTAAATAAGTGAATAGAGTTAATGTTATGTGACTAAAGAATAGACGCCGACAAATAGCTAGTAGTGACAGGCGATTTTTGTTAAAGTGCGAGTATGGATAAAGTAAATAATAATTGACTTTGTGCGCTGTGCATTTTCTCGCCGGCAATAACGGGGGAGGGCAGATACCTTTTTTCCCGACCTGCCATAGCTGAAAACTTACGGGTGGATAGGATAGTAGCAGTTTTTTAAAATGTTCTTTTCTTCCTTATCTAGCACATGATCAAAACTAGCGGCCAGCGGTCTAACATTACCAGTACCATTATTATTATTCTGGGTCTTCGATTTTTAGACCTGTTCGGTCCTCTTTCTTCATTCATAGTGAGAAATAGAACAGTAAGATTAATCGTAACTGGACGGTACAGTACCCAGAATTATTTATCTCATTTTTCCAGCCCACTGGGCATACGAAAGAACATATATTCCTGACGTTTGATAGCCGTAGCAACGGAGTGATCCAGAAAACTACGCTGTTTCAAAATCGGCACTCACCATAAGAACCAGCCGATAGGATTTACCATTATTATCAGTTTTTACATATTGTAACATTTGTCTTAGCAACCAGAAGCTTGACAATACAGGAATTACTTTTCTCCTTTTGCAGCAATGAACGTCCCGACAACGTCTTGCTTCAGTAACTATTTGCGGAGACTGCACTCACTACTAAACCTTCCGGTTCTAACTTTCCATCCTCACTGTCTGACGGTGAAGAGAATTCTGTTTCGACATCTGCCTATTCTCCCCTCTGATCCTAATACCAGAGAGTCGTTTCATGATACCCATTTGTTGGCATATCGTAAGGATAAGAATTTTAGGGATATTCTTGTGCATAGTCGCTTGAGACAAACTAGTCCTTCTCACTTTGGTACTGAACCGTGCCAATGCCGCATATGTAAGACTTGTCCTTTTGTACTCCAAACGCAGTCAGTCTCCTTTCCGAACGGTAAATTTGCCATTGGGGAGTCCTTCACGTGCGAATCCAGAAACCTCATTTATGCTATCATCTGCAAGAGGTGTGGCATGACCTATATTAGTGAAACTGGCAGACGGTTGGCAGACAGGTTTCGGGAGCACTTGAATGACATCCATCATGGCAAACATTTACCGGTGGCCCTTCACTTCAACAGCCCTGACCATTCAGGTAACTCTGACATTCATGTCACTGCCCTCCGTTCATGTATCGGCGACGACCGAACTCGCTTTTCGTTAGAGAATCGTCTCATTTTTCAAATGGGAGTTTTAGCTCCTGCTGGGATGAATGTCCAGCATCATTTTGCATAATTCTGGTGGCTTCTGTCGTTATTTTCCCATCTATCCTTGTTTTTGCTTTGGTTCGTTTCGTTTCCTCAATTATCTGTTCTTAGCCGCCACTAGCTCCTACGTCACTTCCGCATGACGCCTTATTTTTTCAGCCATTTTGAATGTTCCTTTCCTCGATCCAGCTAAGTGATTTTTACGCATTTTAATATTGTTGTTCATTTCTGTCTTCGTTTCGTTGATTATTTACTTTCTTGTTTCGACATGTCTTTCTGGTTTCACGATTTTCTTGCATTATTACTGTTATCGTTTCGCTCATCACCGTGGTTTCGTCTGCTTGTATCGCTCATTTGACGTTTTCCTCATCATCATAGACCTTTGTAGTACCTATATGTAGTTCTTGTCCTTGTCACCTGTTCGTAACTGTGGCTGACGAAGGGTAAAACCCGAAACGTCCCTTGTCTCATGTCTACCATTTACTTGTAAAACTGATTTTATACCATATTATTTTTAATTTATATATTTGTTTTTACCAGTTTTACTGCAGCCTAATCATCCTCTGTTAAACACTATACCCAATTCATTGCTGCTACCCTGTTTCCGTTTTGTGATCATTTTATATTGTCCACGTCTCTTCTTTCATTTTTTTTTGCGTTTTTTCAATATGCCCTGCCAGAAACATTTGATTTCTTCTCTTCATGCCTTTATCACCAATTCATTTTCTCTCATGCCTTCGGACATATCTCGGACTGCCACTGCCTTAGCCTTCACCACACAAAAAAAAAAAAAACACGATTTACATGTCACTCTAATTTTCTTAATAACTGTCTTCGGTTAGAGTTATCCCTAAAGGGTTTCTTTCCCACTTCCATCCTTCGACTGGACACTTTCATCCTTCTGCACTGCACCGCTTGCAATTAGTTGAAAAAAGTGTTCCTTTCAACGCATGAGGTGTGTTATTGCTATGCACAAACGCCAGCTCACTGACTTGGAACTTTTGAAATCCAACCTCACTCACCAACTTCGTCTACTGACTTCTTCGTACCCGACAGCCTTGCTTCTTATTCGTACTATTATTCATGATACTAATAAGGAGCTCTACACTCGGCTGAGCACGCATTAAAAAGAAAAATTGCGTCGCCTCCACCCTTATGTTCCTTCTAAATCTTTAGCGTTCCCTGTTCCCACTTCTACCAAAGTTATTTGCATTCCTCCTGATCTACAACTATCTCTTGATGAATTATCTGTTCTTAGTAAAGGTCTCAAGTTTGTTCCTCTTCGCTCGACATTTGATAAATATTCTATGCTCCAAGATGTCTACAGCTTCCATCGTCGCTTGCGTCTTCAGTATTACCATAGGAAGGGTAATGATTATGAGCCAGACGGGGATATCTTTCGTCATTTTAATAAACCTAAGTCAGACTGGACTCCGGCTCCAGGTGCCTCTGCTGCTCTTGATTTATACATTGCTAACAGTTTGCATGACATTAATAAACTTTCTCTACCCCGTCTACGTCGATCTAACCTGACTACTTCTGAGTGGCGGTCCTTGTCATCCCTTAAAAAGCGGGATGACATTATCATCAAACCTGCTGATAAAGGTGGTGCAGTGGTAGTTTGGCAAACGGACTCGTACATTCAAGAAGGAGACTCAAGCTCGGCGACTCCACCTTTTACTCACCCAGTTCTGGGGATGCCACAGTCCGCCATAATCTTACTGTTCATTGTCGTGGAATATTCTAATCCACATATATAAATTATCAAGTAAATATAAAGCCAATAAATACATATAATAAATAAAGGAAGAAGAATGGTAAAGAACAGTGCTGTCACAATGACTGTACTCGAAATCCCCTTGTTTTCTACTGCGTATGCAAATTGTAACGTTTCACGTTGATATTAAAGGCCTTCTGCAACATACACGCGTTTCCCTAACACACAATAAAATGTGCTGCCTTTCTAAGAAAAACCTTGAAATATGCAAGTTGACCTAAATTTTAAATTCCATTCATGTCTTTTTCTACACTATGTTACCAAAAACAAAAGACAGATGGACTAAAGGATAGCGAGAAGGGAGGGGCGAATAAAGCCGAACGCATGCAAAATTAACCACGCGTCTCGCTATTAATGCCACCCCCAACCCGCGTCGCGCGATACACAAATGCTGCCATCACGCGTGTAAGACTACATGCACTAACTTTTTTTCAGACGGACAGTGATAAAATACATTACCCATCCCAGAGTTAGGTTTATAAATCCTGAAAAACTCTTATTAGAAAAGATAACATTAGATGGGTTTACGGTTGAAAACATAACAGTACCCAGACAGCACATCTTCGAAACAGGAGGTAGAAAATACATATTTTGAACGCAGCCACGTAGCTCTTTTAAATTTGGATATTTGGGTTCCTTAGGGCTTGCTGACCAAGAATATGTAAAACGTTACGCAAATAGTCCAGGAATTAATAAATTATACCCAAAATAAAATAGTGGGGATGCCTGACAGCATGGAATCATTTCTGCTCATAAAATTTTTTTATAACGTGTTTGAAAAAAAATCTTACGTTACAGAATTAGCCTACCATGTAAACTCCAAATTGATTGGAGCGCAACAAATGAAAGACTAACCACGATTGGTCGGACTATAAATACTATCTTTCGTTGTTAGGGGAGACGTGAAAAGGTAACATTTTTTCAAACACTTGTCGAAACGTGGCCTCATTGGCTAGACTCGCTGATATACTCACTTAGGAGCGTTAGTTCGAGACCACTAGTACAAATAATCCTGATAAAGCAACAGTGCGTTGAAGCCAGCTCATATTTGTGTTAAATAAAAGCCTGGAACATAAGCAGATGGGAATTTGTGCCAGTAATTGTGCCAGAATTCATTGCTAATCAACGTATCTGTGTTTATTTCCATGAAATTGTGGTAAGCTTGAACCATTCAGTATCTTTTAATGAAAATTGAATGTAAATTGTTAATTTATGCCTGTATATATATGTGTAGTTCAGTGGCAAACAGGAGATAAAGCCTATAATGCTCCAGCCTGAACAGAGGGTGTCGGAGGGAAGTAAAACGGCATGGAATGGCCAAATAGTACACTGACACCTGGATGATTGACTAGAAAGAAATAATGCTGGAAGTGCAGAGGCGTGGTAACCATTAAGGAGGTAAATACTGGTATAAAGTATTTCAGATGAAGCTGACAGTTGGCCTAACGCTCTGAACTCAATGTTTGTGTTGTATTGTGCTCAATGTAGAACTAGAGTATCAATTAGTTATGAAGTAGAAGGTACATCCTTCTTGATTTCAGGGACCGTGGTCTTGATGGTACTGAGCAGCACCTGGTCAGAGCTTTGCTGAATCCAGAGTCGGACAGCATACTCCTTGGTCTTTTTAGCTATCAGTGAGGTGTCTCCAGAGCCCAGGGGAGAATTCGCGCAGAGGAGTCCTTCCCTGCCGCCATCACGCAAGATAAGCTGATTTGGCCAGCTGAGCTCAACATTATGTCCCCTCATCTTGAAATAACTTTGTAAAAATAACATTCAGAGGGGAATTTAATTGTCTTAATATCAGGAACTGAGAACATCTCCAATACTAGTCCCAAAAGACAAACTATTGAAATCATGATGACAAATACCAACAGAGCTTGAACAAAACAAAACCAGTATTACCTCATATTACCACTACACAACTGACACACATAGGATATTTTAATAATATATGTCACTACAATATTCATATTGATAAAGTCTGTACATATACTTGTAATTAAAATTGATTGTGATTCCTGGTTCCTTTGTATTTGAATCAGGACACATATACCTTTATGATAACCATGAATACATATTGTTATTTGAAAAGTTATCAGTGACTCCTTAAGATATTCTCATAGAGTGTTATATGTATGTGAGTGTCACAGTGTTGTCAAGAGTAGTGGATTAAATTAAATTGTTTATCTGTCTGTTGTTGTGACTTACACTTCATCATACACATACCCTAGACACATAACGTAGTCATCACACTATTCCAGAATAATTCTGACTGAGATATATAGATATGTGGTAGCAAGTAAGGTTATCTATAATACACTACTCTTAATAGATATAGATACCTTCACAGCTGATCTCAGTCAGTACACTAAGTCCCCTATAAATATTTATAACATCCCACTTCACCACATATATTGGGGTCTCGCTCTTGGGATTTTGAATCTTTCCCTATTAAAAATATTGGGGGTAATTCACTTCAGGGAATATAAGAATTAAAAGGTATCCTTGGGTGGAATTAAAAAAGGTTGAGCTCACGGTGCCTGTGTTGTCCATTAGATATATTTAGAGATTAAATTGTTGGTTAGACATTGTAGAAATTTACCTGATAGACAATGGCGGACCTGGCCAAGTTTCGATCTGCTGCTGTACAGACTGCAAAAGAGTTAGGATTAGATGGGCAAGTTATGGTTGCCTATGTCACTACGGAATGTGACAAATTTATTGAACGCGAAGAAAGAAGATTAGAAAAAGAGGCCGAAAGAAAGTTAGAGGCTGAGACTAAGAGGTTGCAAGCTGAGGCTGAGACTAAGAGGTTGCAGATTGAGGCTGACAAAGAGGCTAAGAAATTGGAAGCAGAAAGAGAAGACAAAAGATTAGCTGCAGAAAGGGAAGAGAAGAAATTAGCTGCAGAAAGGGAAGAGAAGAAATTAGCTGCAGAAAGGGAAGAGAAGAAATTAGCTGCAGAAAGGGAAGAGAAGAAATTAGCTGCAGAAAGGGAAGAGAAGAAATTAGCTGCAGAAAGGGAAGAGAAGAAATTAGCTGCAGAAAGGGAAGCAGAAAAGGAGGAGAAGAGATTACAAAGGGAACATGAGTTAAGACTAAGGGAGTTTGAGTTTCAAGGCCATGCTCCTGAAAATGGTGCCAGTCCCTTTGCCTCTGATGCCACTGCTAGCCAAGGAGCCTCAACCTCAGCTATGAATTTTCATTTAGATCATTTTGTTGAGAAAGACGATGATATAGAGAGCTACCTAAATAGGTATGAACTATTAGCTACCACGTATGGGTTAGAGAGAGAAAGGAGGAGCTTAAAGTTATCTCAGGGACTTCGTGGGGCAGCTTATGAAGTTTTTGCAAAAATGAGCAGAGGTGATCAGGAAAATTATGACATGCTAAAGCAGGCTCTTTTGTTAAGATATGAAAAGAATGCTGAATTTTATAGGAAAAAATTTAGGAATGCTAAACTACTGTCAGGTGAAACATATCACCAGTTCTCTGCACGAATAGAGACATACTTGGAGAAATGGACTTCTCTGGGGAAAACCCAAGATCTTAAGGAAATGGTCCTTATAGAGCAATTAAGAGAGTCCATGGCTCCAGACCTGAGAAAGTTTCTCATGGAACAAGGTGCAGAGAGGCTGGGTGAGTTGCTAAATGTTGCTGAAAGGTATCAAGCAGCTCAAGCAGAGGTAACAGGTAATAAAAAGAAACAAGTGGATAACTTTAGGGCACCACAGAACTTTAATAAATTTGATCCTAAGGATCAAAATAAAGGTAAGCACCAATTTGATAGGCCACGGTATGACAATAAAAATAAATTCCCACAATTCGATGAAAGGAAATATAATGAAAGAAAATCTTTCAACCAAGGAAAAGGTGGTGTAAGAATTGTCAGATGGACAATCATGACACTGACCGTTGCAGAAGGAAACCTGTGTATATGGCAACCCTTCAGGTCAGGTCGACCTCAAGACAGGAGGAGGATATTATGTTAGATACCACTCCAGAAGAGATGAGGAAGGCACAGGCTGGGGATAAAACACTCAAGCCTTGTTTCAGAAAATTGTCAACTTGTCATACAACTCCAGGCAAGGGAGATTTTTACATGAAAAACAAGTTGATGTATAGGAAGACTGGAGCTAGATCCAAAGGTCAAGGACAGCTGGTACTTCCTAAAAGATATAGGGCAGACTTAATAAGGAGCCTACATGTGAAACCAGATGGGGACCATGAGAAAATAGGTACCATCATTCAAAAGGTGGCTCACAATTATTATTGGCCCAAAGCAAGATGGGACATTGAGAATTTTGTAGAAAGGTGTAGCATAGCACATGAGGGAACACCCACAAGTGGGAACATGGATCAGGACCTGGACACGCCCCGGGGCAAAATTAGGCCTGATAATAACAAGAAAAACAGATTTGATAAAGTGGACCAAATGGAATGGGAAGCCCCTTTTCACGGACAAGCTTCACTTAACTGTTTTACAATGGCCACTATGCGGAGAGTGCAAAAAGATGTCTTACCCCAGGATAAGCCGAAAATCCCTCAATCGGACTTAAACAAACTGGAGGAAGAGGATGTAGGGAGGAAATCTCTCATCAAGAATTTTAAGTGGGGAGAAAGCCCCAAAAGAAAAATTGGTAGCGGTCGTTTTGTGAATGATAATTCTGGGAGGAAAAATCATCACTATAAAGCTTCGAGTGGAAGAGACCATACCGGTGCATGGACACATAGGTCCACACAATTAAAGGTCCATATGTAGCTATGTTAAGAACGTGGACTGATGAAAAGGCAGAGGAAAACATTACATCTTCATACCAATATGTGAATGAGCTGACCACTCGGTTAAAAACTGGCTGGAAACTTGCCAATGAAAATTTGAAACAAGCCAGGAAGAAACATGCTGCCTATTATAACAGGAAGGCGAAAGACAGAAATTTGGCTGTGGGAGAGAAAGTACTGCTTCTTTTGCCCGGGAGTCAGAATAAGTTACAAATTGGATGGCAGGGTCCATATACAGTTCTAGAGAAGGTGTCTAGAACAAATTATAAGATAGATAAGAAGGGGAAAGAAAAAAATCTATCATGTGAATCTCCTGAAGAAATATTTGGAAAGAGAACATCAGGAAGAGACACACTTGTTGACCTTGTCCATCGCCATGGAGATGAAAAGGAACCACTTTCATCATTTGAATATCCATTACACCCCTGTGAGACAGCAGCACAGGTGAAAATCAGTACACATTTAACGAAAACTCAGAAAGAGAGAGTGCAACAGTTTCTAAATAATCATGCAGAGGTGTTAACAGACCGACCAGGGCATACAAACCTATTGGAATATGATATGAAACTAATAGACTCCACACCTGTCTGTATGAAACCATATTCGATTCCGTTTGCTAAGGAGAAAGCTTTGAAGGAAGAGATAGACTATCTGTTGAAGGAAGGAATTATTTCGCACAGTGAATCTTCGTATAGTTCCGGTGTTGTACTCTTAAGGAAGCCCTCTGGAGAACATAGACTCTGTATAGATTACAGGAGACTGAATGCTATTACAGAAGGACAGGTGGATCCATTGCCGGATACAAATCAGCTGTTTGCCAGACTAAATAAAGCTAAATATTTCTCAAAAGTGGATCTGAGTAAAGGATACTATCAGATTCCAGTAAAGCCTGAGGTTAGACCATACCTAGCTTTTAGTACCTCAGAAGGACACTATGAATTTAATAGATTGCCATTTGGATTGAAGAATGCGCCTAGTGTCTTCTCTAGAATGATGAGAAAATTATTGGATCCTCTGAATAATCCCTGTATAACAAATTTTATGGATGATATCCTTATAGCAACAGAAACATTTGAGGAACACATTGACTCTCTGAACATGCTGTTTGATCGACTTAGGGAGGCAAATTTAACAGCCCGACCAACCAAATGTTGCGTTGGATGTAAAGAATTGGAATTTTGGGACACACAGTCTATCAGGGAAACATGACCCCTGACCCAAAGAATTTAGAGAAACTACAGAAAGCCCCGAGACCACAAACCAAGAAGGACGTGAGATCCTTTGTCTCATTATGTGGTTTCTACCAGAAGTATATCAAAAACTTTAATTCCATATGTGCACCGTTAACTGAATTGACACGTAAAGGACATCCAGATCGCATTACATGGACACCACAATGTGAAATGACTTACCAAGAATTGAAGGAAAAGCTCACAAGTAAACCCATTTTAAAATTACCTGACTTAAGTCAAGAATTCATAGTAAGGACGGATGCAAGTAATATTGGGTTAGGTGCAACTCTACTACAGAAATCAGATGCATTGGATGGGGAATTAAGCCCAGTGGCATATGCTAGCAGAAAGTTGAATAAAGCTGAAATCAACTACTCAACTAGCGAAAAAGAATGTCTTGCAGTAATATGGGCGATAAAGAAATTCAATATTTATCTATATGGGAAGGCATTTAAGTTGCAAACAGACCACAAACCTTTATCGTTTCTAGCACAGGCTAGGCATGAGAACTCTAGGTTACTCCGATGGTCTTTACTTTTGGCTCCATATAATTTTAGCATTGAGTATATATCTGGAAAAACCAATTTGGGAGCGGATTTTTTAAGCCGCCATCCGTGTGATGAGAATCACCGTAAACCCCAGAAATAATAATAAATTTCTCTATGTGAATATAGAATAAAGGACTGACATATAATGTCTGTTTTAAGAGGGGAGGTGTCGTGGAATATTCTAATCCACATATATAAATTATCAAGTAAATATAAAGCCAATAAATACATATAATAAATAAAGGAAGAAGAATGGTAAAGAACAGTGCTGTCACAATGACTGTACTCGAAATCCCCTTGTTTTCTACTGCGTATGCAAATTGTAACGTTTCACGTTGATATTAAAGGCCTTCTGCAACATACACGCGTTTCCCTAACACACAATAAAATGTGCTGCCTTTCTAAGAAAAACCTTGAAATATGCAAGTTGACCTAAATTTTAAATTCCATTCATGTCTTTTTCTACACTATGTTACCAAAAACAAAAGACAGATGGACTAAAGGATAGCGAGAAGGGAGGGGCGAATAAAGCCGAACGCATGCAAAATTAACCACGCGTCTCGCTATTAATGCCACCCCCAACCCGCGTCGCGCGATACACAAATGCTGCCATCACGCGTGTAAGACTACATGCACTAACTTTTTTTCAGACGGACAGTGATAAAATACATTACCCATCCCAGAGTTAGGTTTATAAATCCTGAAAAACTCTTATTAGAAAAGATAACATTAGATGGGTTTACGGTTGAAAACATAACAGTACCCAGACAGCACATCTTCGAAACAGGAGGTAGAAAATACATATTTTGAACGCAGCCACGTAGCTCTTTTAAATTTGGATATTTGGGTTCCTTAGGGCTTGCTGACCAAGAATATGTAAAACGTTACGCAAATAGTCCAGGAATTAATAAATTATACCCAAAATAAAATAGTGGGGATGCCTGACAGCATGGAATCATTTCTGCTCATAAAATTTTTTTTATAACGTGTTTGAAAAAAAATCTTACGTTACAGAATTAGCCTACCATGTAAACTCCAAATTGATTGGAGCGCAACAAATGAAAGACTAACCACGATTGGTCGGACTATAAATACTATCTTTCGTTGTTAGGGGAGACGTGAAAAGGTAACATTTTTTCAAACACTTGTCGAAACGTGGCCTCATTGGCTAGACTCGCTGATATACTCACTTAGGAGCGTTAGTTCGAGACCACTAGTACAAATAATCCTGATAAAGCAACAGTGCGTTGAAGCCAGCTCATATTTGTGTTAAATAAAAGCCTGGAACATAAGCAGATGGGAATTTGTGCCAGTAATTGTGCCAGAATTCATTGCTAATCAACGTATCTGTGTTTATTTCCATGAAATTGTGGTAAGCTTGAACCATTCAGTATCTTTTAATGAAAATTGAATGTAAATTGTTAATTTATGCCTGTATATATATGTGTAGTTCAGTGGCAAACAGGAGATAAAGCCTATAATGCTCCAGCCTGAACAGAGGGTGTCGGAGGGAAGTAAAACGGCATGGAATGGCCAAATAGTACACTGACACCTGGATGATTGACTAGAAAGAAATAATGCTGGAAGTGCAGAGGCGTGGTAACCATTAAGGAGGTAAATACTGGTATAAAGTATTTCAGATGAAGCTGACAGTTGGCCTAACGCTCTGAACTCAATGTTTGTGTTGTATTGTGCTCAATGTAGAACTAGAGTATCAATTAGTTATGAAGTAGAAGGTACATCCTTCTTGATTTCAGGGACCGTGGTCTTGATGGTACTGAGCAGCACCTGGTCAGAGCTTTGCTGAATCCAGAGTCGGACAGCATACTCCTTGGTCTTTTTAGCTATCAGTGAGGTGTCTCCAGAGCCCAGGGGAGAATTCGCGCAGAGGAGTCCTTCCCTGCCGCCATCACGCAAGATAAGCTGATTTGGCCAGCTGAGCTCAACATTATGTCCCCTCATCTTGAAATAACTTTGTAAAAATAACATTCAGAGGGGAATTTAATTGTCTTAATATCAGGAACTGAGAACATCTCCAATACTAGTCCCAAAAGACAAACTATTGAAGTCATGATGACAAATACCAACAGAGCTTGAACAAAACAAAACCAGTATTACCTCATATTACCACTACACAACTGACACACATAGGATATTTTAATAATATATGTCACTACAATATTCATATTGATAAAGTCTGTACATATACTTGTAATTAAAATTGATTGTGATTCCTGGTTCCTTTGTATTTGAATCAGGACACATATACCTTTATGATAACCATGAATACATATTGTTATTTGAAAAGTTATCAGTGACTCCTTAAGATATTCTCATAGAGTGTTATATGTATGTGAGTGTCACAGTGTTGTCAAGAGTAGTGGATTAAATTAAATTGTTTATCTGTCTGTTGTTGTGACTTACACTTCATCATACACATACCCTAGACACATAACGTAGTCATCACACTATTCCAGAATAATTCTGACTGAGATATATAGATATGTGGTAGCAAGTAAGGTTATCTATAATACACTACTCTTAATAGATATAGATACCTTCACAGCTGATCTCAGTCAGTACACTAAGTCCCCTATAAATATTTATAACATCCCACTTCACCACATTCATGCTACTATTCGTGATCTCATCCAAGATAACCTCCTTCCTTTTAGTGCCATGTCTCTCCATATTCTTGAAAGTAGTCTAGGTAAACCTTCCTTCTACATGCTTCCTAAGGTTCATAAAATTGACAATCCGGGTCGACCTATTGTTTCAGCCTGCTCTTGTCCCATTAAACGTATCTCTGATTTCCTGGATAGTATTTTGCAACCATTAGTGGCTAATCTACCTTCCTATCTTAAGGACACCACCCATGCTATCACTACTTTTGATTCCATCCAATTCACACCTGACCACACTTACCGTCTTTTTCCTTCTGGATGTTTGTTCGCTTTATACTTCCATTCCACACTCTGATGGCCTTAAAGCACTACAAGTTTTTCTCGACAGACTCACTGACCTGACTTTTAGCACCGGCTCTCTTCTTCGCCTTGCGGAATTGGTCCTCACTCAACTCTTTTGAATTCAATGGCCAGTTCTTTAATCAAATTAGTGGCGTTGCTATGGGCACCAAAATGGGCCCGAGTTATGCCTGCCTCTTCATGGGTCACTTTGAATATTTGGTGCTTCAAAGTTACGATGGACCATTACCTGAGTTTTACCGTCGCTATATCGACGATGGTATTGGTGTCACAGACATGTCTGAAGTCAACCTCCGTAGATTCATTGACTATGTTGGCAATTCCCATCCTGCAATCAAGTTCACTGCTCAGATTTCTACCACTTCAGTTAACTTCCTTGACCTCACTGTCAATATTACTCCTACTGGCCTTACTACCTCTGTCTTTTATAAACCTACTGATGCTCATGGTTTCCTTCTTTACACCTCTTCTCACCCTCCCAGCTGTAAAAATTCCATTCCCTACTATCAACTTCTACGTTTACGTCAGATATGTCACGATGAAGATGATTTCCGTGAACGAGCTCAAGAAATGCTCGAGTTTTTTCGCCGACGTCACTATCCTGAAAGAGTCTTATCTGGTGCTCTTAATCGCATTAGTCCCGTCTCTCGTCAGGTTGCACTTACTGCAAAACCTACTACTACATCTGACAGACTCAAACTTGTCTTAACTTTCCACCCTCACTGTTTGGCGGTAAAAAAAATTCTGTTCCGTCATCTGCCTATTCTCCACTCCGATCCTGATACCAGAGAGCTGTTTCGTGATACCCCTTTGTTGGCATATCGTAAGGATAAGAATTTTAGGGATATTCTTGTGCATAGTCATTTGAGACAAACTAGTCCTTCTCACTTTGGTACTAAACCGTGCCAACGCCGCATATGTAAGACCTGTCCTTTTGTACTCCAAACGCAGTCAGTCTCCTTTCCGAACGGTAAATTTGCCATTGGGGAGTCTTTCATGTGCGAATCCAGAACCCTCATTTATGCTATCATCTGCAAGTGGTGGGGCATGACCTATATTGGTGAAACTGGCAGACGTTTGGCAGACAGGTTTCGGGAGCACTTGAATGACATCCATCATGGCAAACATTTACCGGTGGCCCTTCACTTCAACAGCCCTGACCATTCAGGTAACTCTGACATTCATGTCACTGCCCTCCGTTCATGTATCGGCGACGACAGAACTCGCTTTTCGTTAGAGAATCGTCTCATTTTTCAAATGGGCATTTTAGCTCCTGCTGGGATGAATGTCCAGCATCATTTTGCATAATTCTGGTAGCTTCTGTCGTTATTTTCCCATCTATCCTTGTTTTTGCTTTGGTTCGTTTCGTTTCCTCAATTATCTGTTCTTAGCCGTCACTAGCTCCCACGTCACTTCCGCATGACGCCTTATTTTTTCAGCCGTTTTGAATGTTCCTTTCCTCGATCCAGCTAAGTGATTTTTACGCATTTTAATATTGTTGTTCATTTCTGTCTTCGTTTCGTTGATTATTCACTTTCTTGTTTCGACATGTTGTGGTGGATTTTGATGTTATGAATTGTTGTAGGTGTTATTTTTGTAATAAACGAGATTAGCTATGAAGGTCCTTGAATTTACCCAATAGTATTGTGAACTTTTCAGGGTACCTTTCCGCTACCACCCTTTTTATCTCATTCAAAATGTATTTATATTATTATATTAATTGACTTCGTGTAATGTCTAGGGTTATGATGGTAGAGTGTAAGGTACAACAACCAACAAACATACAAACAAAGAGTTTATTATTCAGAACAACACACAGTACTACCACAATAACACACAGACGACACTTTAAAAGGCTATCTTATTAAGACTGTGGTTGAAATTTGTGTAAATATAAATTTTACAATTTATTATCCTGATTCTAATTTATTTTGAATCAGGACTGACAATTTAAAAGTGAAATCAAATACTTATTTACATCAGTCCAATAGCACAGTATATCTTCTGTCCATACATAAAATTATTAATCGAATATACTTATGTAGTGTTCTCCTACTTTAAGGTAATACTGGTGATACTTCTAGGTTGTTGTTTAAATCATTTCCTTTTAGTCATGTTTGTTTCTATTTGTCACTTGTGGAACTATTAAATATTTGTCCCAGTATTATTCACAGTTACTTTATTCCTTTTTAAACAGTTGAGCTCTCAGGTGCCGAACAAGAACTTATCTTGGCCGTAGAATATAGGTAGAACTTTTCCTCTGCTCGCTCGACTATCTGTTCCCTGTTTGATAGGCAATGGCTACTAGCATGGGCTCGCAGTATATAAACAGAGTCCTGAATCAATCAGTCTTCAAGCGTTTGGTACCACATTAACGTCAGTACCCAGGACCTCTGAAATGTGAAGGTATGCATCCTTCGTAATATCTAGCATACACTAATAGTCCACAATTAAGGACATGTACACTACAAACAAACAAAAGGATCATAGCCTTATACCAACCCATGCCGCCATTATCTTTTGATGTGACAATGTACACCAGTATTCCTCTCCCCTAATAGTTACAACGCCACTGCAATTCCAGCTGTAATCTCTTCCATAGAATATGATAGGTGTTATGCTCCTTTATGACAATCATACATATTCTTGTAGTTTTACACCTCTCTGACAGTCTATCACATGGTGGATCAATCCCCATGCTTTGCCTCATGGTCGCTATAGACCCACTCAAGTACAGACACATGTTATTATTTCACATTCAATTTTATATAAAATACATGTTAATAAAGGTCAAGCTTACCACAAATTCTTCAATGAAATACACAGTGATGATGACTGACACAGTTTCGATCTGTTTTATTGTCCAGGCTGCCTAGAAATTGTATTTTGAAAGCGCAGCCTGATCTCATCTATCTCTGTTAGAATTTCTTTGGAAAATGGCGTTCCCTCTAACGCTTATTCTGACAATATCGACGCAGTTGTCCAATCACTTTTAATATTACAAGGGTAAACAGTCTTTCAAAAAATATCATTCAAACTTTTCTACGTTACTAAGCTATTTATGTTTATTCAAAGGTCAGCCAATAATATTTCGTCTCACTTCAAATGCCACCCAATCGGATTCGCTGTACTATGTTAGCCTATCTGTCACCTACTTTTTTTTCCAAAAAATATGCGATCCAATCTAAGCAGATATGACTGGACCTGACAGTATCTCTGATCTCTATGTATTGTTTTATCATTATTTGATTAGTTAAGGAACTATTTATAAAACTAACACCATATTCTTGGTCAGCAAGTCTTCAGGTACACGAATATACGATTTTTAAGGGGCTATGTGGTTTAGTTCAAAATTCTATAATTTTTTCCATGTTAGTTGTTGATTTTAACTACCTCCTGTTCAATTCTTTTCTCATGTACTTTCAAGCTAATTACGAGAGCTTAGGTCATTCATAATAAGAGCTAAACATGTTTACATGACCGTAGTGTCCACAATTCTAACTTTTTTCATTTTATTTGGGGAAACCCCTAAGGCGAGGCTTTCCACTGTGCTACAGTTGGCTTTTAGTTTAAAATCAATGCGAAACGAATTAGTATTTTCATCTATCTTTGCCCCCTCCTCGTTCCACACTGCATTTTTGTGTAAATATTTCTTAGAACTAGGAAAAGTTATGTCAAGGACGAATTTGAAAAATTGGGTACCGTTTCGTTCGGCTATTCGTTAGCAAATAATAAGCTGAAGGCGTAGGCGACAAGCACCCGTTCTAGCAGAAATTCCTTTGTACTTTCTTATCTTTGCCTTTATGCCCTATATTGTTATATACTAATTTAGCTATTGTATTTAGAAATTCACTACACATGTCTTTCTGGTTTCACGATTTTCTTGCATTATTACTGTTATCGTTTCGCTCATCACCGTGGTTTCATCTGCTTTTATCGCTCATTTGACGTTTTCCTCATCATCATAGACCTTTGTAGTATCTATATGTAGTTCTTGTCCTTGTCACCTGTTCGTAACTGTAACTGACGAAGGGTAAAACCCGAAACGTCCCTTGTCTCATGTGTACCGTTTACTTGTAAAACTGATTTCATACCATATTATTTTTTAATTTATATATTTGTTACAATAAAGATGTCAAGCTCTATTGCAGATCTTGTTTTGTTTGTCAGATCATGAGTTATAACGGTAAATCTCCTAAACCTTACAAGAAACTGACTGATTAGCTCGGTCTTTTCAAAAGGTCGCCATTGATATTGTGGCTCCACCGCCGGTCAGGTCCGATATGGGATTTCTATTCATGTTAACAATAGTTGACTTGAGCACTCGATGGCCACAGGCAGTTACAATGAGAACAATACCATAAGAGGCCATTGCTGAGGCACTGATGATGATATTTAGTTGACTTGGTTTCCCGGAGGAAATTTTGTCCGACAATGGCCGATAATTTGTGTCTGAAGGCATGAGGAAGATAATTAACATGTTGGGTATCTCACAATCTTTTTCAAGACCGCACTGTCCTGAGAGTAACGGTACTTGTGAGAGATTCAATGGTACCTTGAAACAAATGCTTGCGAAATTTACCTCTGATTTTCCCCGGGAGTGGGATAAACATCTATTGGCAGTTTTGTATGCCTCCCGGGAGGTACCTCAGGATAGTACTGGGTTTTCTCCTTTCGAACTAATCCACGAAGTCCCTTGTTGGTTTTTAAGGATCTTATTTTGGTAAAGTATCCCGACACTGACGCGAGATCGACCTATGTTACGGCCACGCGAGAGCCATGAAAATCCTTTCCTTCCTTAGCATAGCTCGAGTATCTATGCTGGAGCAAAATACTGCTCCTACGTGAGTCGTAACAAAAAGCGTTTTTCATTCTCTCAAGACGAAGAGGTTTTTTTGATGCTGTCTACAAGGGTTGCCTGACTTCTGATTAGTTGGCAGGGTCCCTTCTGTGTTGTCAGTGAGGTCACAGATGTGGACTACATGATTCATATGGGACAGAAACATAAGTTATTTCATAAACATTTCCTATGGTGATAGTTCAGAAGGAAGATAACTCCGTGCGGATATGTATATATTTTCACATATTTAATGTGGTAACAGTGGTTGAGGCTGAACTTATGTCAAATCAGGAGGAACTGTTGACCCACCTGTCTTTCGCTACGTATTTTAGTAAGCTGGACTATCCCGGGGTTATTGGCAGATTCCTCTGTCACAGTCAGCAGAGCCATTGACTGCCTTTGCGACACCCCAGAGTCAGTATCAATGGAATTTTATGTGCTTTGAACCCGTAAACGCACCCGCGACGCTTGATCGCATAATGAGAAAGTTCTTATGTGATCTGACAGATATAATCACTTAGATTAATGATATCTGCGAATTCCACAACTCATAGAACCAATCATGTTCAGGTTTATGGTCATTGTTTGTCCATTTTGCGATTGCATAATCTGACTGTCAGATCTATAAAGTTAAAATTCAATTCTATGAGGTGGATTTTCTGGGGCACAGGATGAATAGAGGTGCGATTCAGCCTGAGGACGACACTATTGGTCGTATATTGAACCTCGATGTTCCTAGAACAAAAATGCAAATTCGAAGTTTGATTGGATTAGTGAATTATTATCATAAATTTATACCTAATTTTTCCTCCATGTCTGCTGTCCTCACATCGCTTACTCGAAATGGTATGCCGAACAGAGTGATCTGGACGCAGGAATGTGCCAGTGCACTGTAAAACATAAAACGTATATTTTGTGGGCACCCTATGTCATTGCTGCCGGATCTCGGCAAACCTTTTATACTCACAACTGATGCATCCGTAGTCGGTACTGGGTGTTGCCTTATGCAAGAAAACGATAGTATGTTACATCCTGTAATGTATGTCAGACGGAAATTGTTGCCGGCTGAGACAAGATACTCTACCATAGAGCGGAAGTGTCTCGCTATCATATGGTCTGTCGGCAAGCTGGACAGATATCTCACTGGTGCTCATTTTATTATTCATACAGACTATCAGCCACTTACTTTTTTGCATTCTTTCAGATCAGTAACCGGTCGTTTGGCAAGTTGGGCTTTAATCTTGCAAAAATATTATTTTTCGGTATTGCCCATTGAGGGCTCCTCAAATGTTATTGCTGACTCTCTGTCTAAGCCTTAGCTGCATTATATTACCCGGTACAAACGTATGTTACATTGCTAGTGTTGTACTGGTTTTGTGTCCTCCACATCATTAGTTGTTTTGCAATTATAATCTTACAATGGTTTGTGTTTACGCGTAGCGTGTATTCTATGGGTCTTTTACTACTATTCAGTACGATTGTTTCATACTATTTCCCGCCTCTGGGTGAAAAACACCGTTTCTCGTCTGGAGATGGGAGTTAGATGTCAAGAATGATAATTTCGGTGTTGTATTATTGATGCATTTATAACACATGTGCTTTACACGGAGCTTTATTATTGTGATGTTTGCATCAGATGATGGATAAGTGATATTGCACGGATTAATTATTGTTTTGATTTTAAGCATATGCGTAGTAATAGTATTATAGGTTGTGCGTGAAAATAGTGCGCAACTTTTACGCTTGCGATGTCACCGAGTTCTGTTGAGCACTGTGCGGTGTGAAGTGAAAACACGGAATTAATGAAGCTAATATGGAAGATTGAAAACCAGTCCTGTGTATTTCGCAATTAAAAGACGTTGACCTGGAATTTTGTGTCTGAGCCTTGTTACTCTACGATTAGTGTATGCCAAGAACATTCAATGCGGAACATTCAATGACATTATAATATTAAATCGTGGGAAGTTTTCGAAGTGACTGTCTTACTGGTTCGTTTCGTGAAAGCTTACAGTTTTATGTGAACGAGACAGCTGTCACAGAATTGCCTCCCCTGCTTTGCAGTAGTGGTCCAACAGTGGTCAAAACTCAAGAGTATCTAATATGGATCTTCAAACGGTGTCTACCTTCGCACAAGATTACTCTTGGCCGAGTTGTAAATAGAAGGATAATGATGCTTCTATCTCAAGGGAGTTTTCATAAGATATCAGAAGACAAGAACAATGCTGCGATGGGTAGGACAATTGTTAACTTATATCTGATCCGCTGCCTTTTATGAAAAATTAAGCATTGATTATTTTCAGCTTGTTCAAGCCCCCACCCTAATGTACTCAGTGACATTCTTTTTATTCTTGTATAGCGCTGTTTAGAGTGTATTTAGTAAATTGACTGAGACAAACGTGCAGTACTTTCAAAATGATTAAACCGATGCTATATTTGTATATTTACAAATAACAAATTTAATAATCAAACTAAGTTGATTTTAACAGTTTAAAAAATTTGAATATTTTTTAACAGAAAATACTCATCACTGCGCGATGATAGTATTTTATGAAGGAAGTCACTTGGCAGCTTTTAGGTTGGACTTAACTGCAAATGGTAGTTTCTTCTCCCGCTAGGGTTTTTTGGGTTCTGTGTAGATAAGCCACCGTCTCTGGGCAAGATTAAAGGCGCAGCACGTTCCAAGTAAAATCATTGAGTAACTGCGAAGCTGATCCTGCGTCTCTTAGAACCTCTGATGATGGTGTCTAGCTCGACGACAGGCCACTTCTACCCTCACTTTGTTCCAGAGATTAGTACCCTCACTGGTACCACCAAGCTAATCTCGGCTCACAGACTGTTTGCTCAAAGGAATAAAGTTAAGGCACTAGTAGAAGCTTGTTTACACGTTTCTGGGGTGTTGGTATGTTAACAATGAATTCCCACTAAGACACCGCGTTTTCAGTTTCCTCAGATTCCTGTTTTCCTTTATTAAAATGGTTTTCCTGGGCTCTTTAATTCCTTCAAGATGTTCCACAAAGTCCAGTCTGATATATAACTGAAATCTGATTATAACCCTGGCAGTCTGATGGTCTTCTTGGCACGAGTGAATTTTCACAGTGTCTTAAAACTGCAAAATGGTCAGGTTATATTGCTTGTCCACCCCCGCATTTGTTTGTTACGATGCTAAGCAGGGCTCCAATTGTTTCAAACATGCTTGTTTAGGTGTGTAATTTCAAAATAATTTTCACCTGAAATATTGTGCGTGATGCAAAAGGTCACCACTCCCCTATTTGGCGATAAAACATCCGATTGCCTTCTCTGCAAATGCCTACAATTACATCTTACTGTCCTCACGGTGTGCAGGAAACGATTATGTCATTCTTGTGCGCTTCACAAATAAGTTATTTCCCCATAGTGGCTGTCAAACTTTCAGCGTATTACCATCTTGACGAAGAACGCACCCTGGCCTTATCAGCGATTAAACAACTGCGCGGTTTGATTTTAGTGTTAATCTGTAGTCTGATGTCGGCCACACCCGAGATTAACCAACATGGTTGTCGGTTAATATTGCATCACCTGTCTACTCTCTCAGCAAAGATGGTCAGGTAAACAGACAAGACGAATTATTACTGAAAAGAGTAAAAGAATGTTTGAAAATACAAATTATCAGCTACACAGCAGGAAAGAAAGATCTGCCGACCATTAATAATAATAATAATAAATTCTTTAAGCGCCAAACACGGCGCATAAGGCAGAAACCAGTGCCCTCCAGGTTGTTCGTTGTGACGCCACTCCTCTTAGCTCTTGCACATTATTTAGGCCCAACGTTCTTCCTTCTCTTATTATTGTTCTTCTGAGTGTTTCTTTTGGTCTTCCTTTTTTCCGCTTACCCTCAGGAACCCAAGTGAGCGCCTGTAGTGGTATTCTGTTGTTTTGCATTCGTAGGACATGACCGATATATGACCATCGTCTTTTCCTTATATAGTCGGAGACATATTTCTGCCTAGAGTCTTCTCTTATTTGTCGATTAGTCTTGAATTCTTTCCAACTGATGTTCATGAGTTTTCTAAGACATTTGTTCTCGAATGTATTCAGCTTGTTCTCCAATGATTTTGTTATTTTCCAACTCTCACAGCCGTATGTTAACACTGAGATAACATTTGAATTAAACAGACGAAGCTTGGTATGTATATTCAATGATCGTAATTTCCAAATGTTAGATAATCTATTGAAGGCGCTAGCTGCCAAAGCAATTCTAGTATGGATTTCGCTTGTTGTGTCACCATCCTGAGTCATTTTACTGCCTAAATAATTGAAACTTTCAACTTTCTGTAGTTTTTCCCCGTTCAAGATGATATCAAAGGTCTCGTTAGAAAAGTTCATAGCTTTAGTTTTAGAGGCATTTATTTGGAGACCAATTTTAACCGAGAGATGACACAAATTATTTATTGCTTCTTGGGATTGTCTTGGTGTTGAACTTAAGAATGCTACATCATCTGCGAAATCCAGGTCCCCCAGGAATTTTCCATTTCTCCATTTTATACCCAATTGTTCATTGTGGGTATAGTTTCTCATAACCCAATCAATAGCTATTCCAAAAAGTAGTGGTGACATAATACAGCCTTGTTTCACCCCTGTTTCTACTGTAAACCATTCTGTATTCCCTTTATTTGTTCTAACACAACATCTTGCATTGTCATATAGCGCTTTGATTATATTCACATATTTTGTTGGAAAACCATAGATTGTAAGTATCTTCCACAATGATGGGCGGTGTAGACTATCAAAGGCTTTTTGAAAATCGACGAAGGTGATAATAAGTGGCGATTGCCTTTCCACTGATTCTTCTATAATTGTTCTTAGTGTGAATATTTGATCAATACATGATCGTTTCGGCCTGAAACCCGCTTGTTCTTCTCTGATCTTTTCGTCAGCATGCAATTTAAGTCTTTCTAACATCATGCAACATAATAATTTTCCAGGTACTGATAATAGAGATATACCACGCCAGTTATTACAGTCTGATAGATCACCTTTCTTCGGTAACTTTACAATAATACTGTCTTTCCATTGTTGTGGTGGTTGTTCTTCTCTCCATACTTCATTTATAATATCTAAAATTCTCAAGAGGTTGTTGTCATTAACTGCTTTAATCATTTCCCCTGAAATTTCGTCAACTCCAGCAGCTTTAAAATTTTTAAATCTTTTAACGGCTTGTTTGATCTCGTCCAGCGTGAATTCATCGCAAGTTATTGGCAAGGTGGTTGTGGATGTTTCATTATTAAAATCAGGTGTTACTGTTGGTGGTGGTCTGTTTAGCACCTCCATGAAGTGCTCAGCCCATCTCTTCATTTGTTCTTTTTCTGTTGGTATTGAATTCCCTAATTTACCTTTAACAGGTGTTTCCATAGCAGTAGGCTGGTGACATAGTTGTTTTGTAATTTAAAAAGCACGTAATAGGTCAGTACAGCACATGTAACTGATTACTGCCGTATGAAGCAGAGATCGACCCAAAATAATGTCACAACAGCGGGTAGAGGAGTGTGGTAGGCATAGCCACACATGTATCCGTGATACCAGGGTAAGAGAGACAGAGGTCGACAATAAAAACACAAAGAGTTAATAGCTGGAGACAGAAATGAAAATTAAGAGGAAGACATGGTGTCGCGAGAGGCGAGTAATTTACATTTAGATTCTTACAACCTATTGCCGAATAGATACCGATAAATTTTACAAGGCATGAGAAAGCATTCAATGGTAAAAACCCATTGTCCAAAATAGACAGCGGTCTTCTTAAGTCATGGGAAAGCAACAAATTTTGCTTGGCATGTTTTCGTAACGATGAGACATTAGCTAGCCAGGTAGTCGCCAATACGACTCGGTTGTGTTTACACTAAGGCAATAATACACAAGTATTATTTTGGCTAGTAACAGAACATAATGGACAATCGGAGACAGATCAGCGAGGAAACTTTACAATGAGTATTGTGTTCAGTCGGATCTCATGGAACAAGCACATAATTATTGGATTAACGGAGACCCATAGTCGGGGCGAAGATAAATATGAAAGAAGAAATTATAAAGAGAATAGCATTACTGCAAAGACGGACGCAGACGGAGTGTCTGAGCTAAGCAAAACAAGAAAGCGAAAATAGCAAAACATTACAGAAATTTTACACAGTAATGGGGACTGGTAATCTGAACTAAAGTAAGACGAAAGAAACTTCACATGACTTCAGAAGAGAACACGGGAATTGCCAGCGGCCATTCGGTCACGATATAACCCAGTGAAATTCGTCTCTCTGGATTGCTAAGAGAAAGCATTCCGCCAGACCCGACTTGATTCTATATTTCACGAGGGAGAATCGGGACCTGTAGTCAGTGATTCTTTATATGGAAACCAAGGTTAGTGTACTATAGTTTGTAAATTATTAATATACATCCATTCTAATTCCAGATATCTATATACATATGTTCCATAAACATAACACTGTAAATACCAGTCACTTTTTACCATAATAATATATTGTACATCAGTAAGTACATGTTGCAATAAACACCGTGCAGAGAATTATTATATTTGTAAGATTGCACAGCTTCCAGTAACTATAACGAGGTAAATACAAGACACTTTTCATTTACTTCTATATTACCCGGTAAACAGTGCAGTAAACACCGCGCAGTCATTCATCATAATGATAAGATTTCACAGACAAGAACACACTGCATGCGTAACATAAATTTACGGAGTACTTATAAGGCTTTATCATTTCATCCATCGCAGTGGTAGAGACAGAGATTCTTTGAAATAACTCTGCCCTTGGTCTTACTACCCTGGCTGGCGTAGGTCACAGGACAAGCTAATAAGTAGGGCCAACCAGATATACTGCGACGACACGTATCTCTCAGATATTTAACGGCAACAAACCTACCAACAACCAACGGGGGTTAGGAAGGCATTTGCCAGGCGGCAAAAGATACTTTCTACTAACAACCACCCACACAGAAAAGTAATCAGAAATTACCTATAATAATGGATGCATTACAAAGAGCTGTCTACGTGAATTATATATCAGAAGTTGCATGAGTATACGGACGATCTTTTACAACAAATGCTTACGAAAATTCTTGAGATCCTAAATTACCTACAGAAGTGACAGATTCTCCAAGTAAACCTGCTGCTGCACTCAATACAAATATATAACATATTTCCACCATCATCACCACATGAGCAAAATATCTTCATAACAAAGGGACATCTGCATACCAGACGAAGTCTCTACAACCTAACATTGCGGTCTACACAACCGATGACCATGCCAACTCAGCCGATCATTTCATTGTCAACACTCGCATTGTGAAGAACAAAAGATCAGGCCATCGACAACTGAAGAAAAGTCAGTGAGCCGGACAATGTTATTGAATGCAGACAAAGACATGTCCATAGCGTACAAACACCCAGAGTTTTATTGACAGTCCGTCAGAGACCAAGCAACAAGATATCCTTTTTTTAGTAGTTAGGATTACATTAAATTCATCATCATCATCACGTAGTATAAACTTAAGATTAGTTTGTGTATTTTTGCTTTAACTATTATTATCTTTTCCAGGTATAGTTAATGTTAGTTCTTATTGCATTTGTATTATTGTAATTGGATGTTGTGTTACCTTTAAGTAATTCAATAAATGTGGTAGTTGTGTTTGCATTACCAACACACGTTAATTACATATTGGCATATAGAGAAGGAAAGAAAGTGTGCGATAGAGACATACAGTTCTTCCTTTCTTCCTCGTCTGTTCACTCAGTGTAATAGGGGAGGTGGGGGCTCGCGACCTTATAAAGAGAATGGGATAGAGTGGTAGGAGCGACAGTGTCACGAGATTCAGAATCACTGGGATTATCTGCTGGGAACTTATAACAGTCTTAAATTTACCTTCTCCCACTCCTGCTGCCTATCTTCAACCGGTTGCCAGGCAAATCTGAGCCATTGACAACGCCGGCACCACAAAGATAACTCTTCATGGTTAATCTTCGGGTTAACCCTGTGACACATGGGAAGACCTTGCGCCGATAGTACCAGACAGGAAGACATCGTATGTGTTTATTGAAGGCTTATGCTTCTTTAATAGAAGGACTGAAATGGTATGACAAAGTCACAAATGTGGAATTGATTACAAGAACCAGACAAGTGTCTGCGGACCAAGAGTTGAGATGAAGACGCTGGCGATGGATAGGACATACGTTCCGGAAACCTGCTGATAGCATTACAAGGCAGTCCTTGTTGTGGAATCCACAGTGAAAGAGAGCAGAGATAGACCAAAAAACACACGGAGAAGAGAACTGGATGCAGAGGTGAAAATGATGAGGAAAACATGGAAAGAACTTGAGCGGATGGCACATGAAAGGAAGACTTGGCATGTGTTTGTTGAAGGTCTATGCTTCCTGGTGAGCTAAAGGGTATTGATTGATTGATTGATTGATGCTTCTTGGGGAGCTAAATGATATTGAATGATTTTTTAAATTTTATGTTAATTTATGTATCTATATTTTCACATGTTTCTCATACATACATGTTTACTTCGCAATACAATAACAAATGTTATTAATAATTGATAATTCTTTTCTATTGCAATAGATGAGCGAGTGAAAACGAACCCAGATGGAACATGTGAAGGGTGTAATCTACATATTGAGTCATATGGCTGTTCAGATATCAAAATTATCGAGTCTGGACGAGTCAAGAGTCGCGTGTATCTTAGCGAGCTTTATAATATTCCGACAGGATATATTACTATGTATATGATATATAGTCAGAATGGAGCAATTCATGGCGGAATTCCTGTAGTAGGCGATAATCCACATGTCTTAATCAATAGATCTTCAAATACCCTTAACCAAGCTCATGTATTAAATGTAGACCTTGGTTCATTACTTAATTTACCTACATATGACACAGGTAATCCCCTTGTTTCAAATATGCCCCCACAAGCCATCAATAAGCGTACGCTTGTCAACCAATTGTCAAAGAATTATGACCAAAAAAGTGCCTCTAATGTAGGAAGTGAATCATCATTTACCTATGTGAATGGAATAAAGAATAACGGCTTTCTAAGCTCAGGCAGTGATCCGAATACTTTAGTCCACCAAAAGTCAAAGAATTATAACCAACAACATGCTTCTAATGTAGGAAGTGAATCAGTATTTACCAAAGTGAATGGAATAAATAATAGTGGCTTTCCAGACTCAGGCAGTGATCCGAATTCATTAGTCCACCAAAAGTCAAAGAATTATAACCAACAACATGCTTCTAATGTAGGAAGTGAATCAGTATTTACCAAAGTGAATGGAATAAATAATAGCGGCTTTCCAGACTCAGGCAGTGATCCGAATTCATTAGTCCACCAAAAGTCAAAGAATTATAACCAACAATATGCTTCTAATGTAGGAAATGAATCAGCATTTACCTATGTGAATGGAATAAATAATAACGGCTTTCCGGGATCAGGCAGTGATCCGAATTTATTAGTCCACCAATCATCACAGAATTATAACCAACAACATGCTTCTAATGTAGGAAGTGAATCAGTATTTACCAAAGTGAATGAAATAAATAATAGCGGCTTTCCAGACTCAGGCAGTGATCCGAATTCATTAGTCCACCAATCATCACAGAATTATAACCAACAACATGCTTCTAATGTAGGAAGTGAATCAGTATTTACCAAAGTGAATGGAATAAATAATAGCGGATTTCCAGACTCAGGCAGTGATCCGAATTCATTAGTCCACCAAAAATCAAAGAATTATAACCAACAACATGCTTCTAATGTAGGAAGTGAATCAGTATTTACCAAAGTGAATGGAATAAATAATAGCGGCTTTCCAGACTCAGGCAGTGATCCGAATTCATTAGTCCACCAAAAGTCAAAGAATTATAACCAACAACATACTTCTAATGTAGGAAGTGAATCAGTATTTACCAAAGTGAATGGAATAAATAATAACGGCTTTCCGGGATCAGGCAGTGATCCGAATTCATTAGTCCACCAATCGTTAAAGAATTATAACCAACAACATGCTTCTAATGTAGGAAGTGAATCAGTATTTACCAAAGTGAATGGAATAAATAACAGCGGCTTTCCAGACTCAGGCAGTGATCCGAATTCATTAGTCCACCAATCATCACAGAATTATAACCAACAACATGCTTCTAATGTAGGAAGTAAATCAGTATTTACCAAAGTGAATGGAATAAATAATAGCGGATTTCCAGACTCAGGCAGTGATCCGAATTCATTAGTCCACCAAAAATCAAAGAATTATAACCAACAACATGCTTCTAATGTAGGAAGTGAATCAGTATTTACCAAAGTGAATGGAATAAATAATAGCGGCTTTCCAGACTCAGGCAGTGATCCGAATTCATTAGTCCACCAAAAGTCAAAGAATTATAACCAACAACATACTTCTAATGTAGGAAGTGAATCAGTATTTACCAAAGTGAATGGAATAAATAATAGCGGCTTTCCAGACTCAGGCAGTGATCCGAATTCATTAGTCCACCAATCGTTAAAGAATTATAACCAACAACATACTTCTAATGTAGGAAGTGAATCAGTATTTACCAAAGTGAATGGAATAAATAACAGCGGCTTTCTAGGCTCAGGCAGTGATCCGAATTCATTAGTTCACCAATCGTTAAAGAATTATAACCAACAACATACTTCTAATGTAGGAAGTGAATCAGTATTTACCAAAGTGAATGGAATAAATAATAGCGGCTTTCCAGACTCAGGCAGTGATCCGAATTCATTAGTCCACCAAAAATCAAAGATTTATAACCAACAACATGCTTCTAATGTAGGAAGTGAATCAGTATTTACCAAAGTGAATGGAATAAATAATAGCGGCTTTCCAGACTCAGGCAGTGATCCGAATTCATTAGTCCACCAAAAGTCAAAGAATTATAACCAACAACATACTTCTAATGTAGGAAGTGAATCAGTATTTACCAAAGTGAATGGAATAAATAATAGCGGCTTTCCAGACTCAGGCAGTGATCCGAATTCATTAGTCCACCAATCGTCAAATAATTATAACCAACAACATACTTCTAATGTAGGAAGTGAATCAGTATTTACCAAAGTGAATGGAATAAATAATAGCGGCTTTCCAGACTCAGGCAGTGATCCGACTTCATTAGTCCACCAATCATCACAGAATTATAACCAACAACATGCTTCTAATGTAGGAAGTGAATCAGTATTTACCAAAGTGAATGGAATAAATAATAGCGGCTTTCCAGACTCAGGCAGTGATCCGAATTCATTAGTCCACCAATCGTCACTGAATTATAACCAACAACATGCTTCTAATGTAGGAAGTGGATCAGTATTTACCAAAGTGAATGGAATAAATAATAGCGGCTTTTCAGACTCAGGCAGTGATCCGAATTCATTAGTCCACCAATCGTCACAGAATTATAACCAACAACATACTTCTAATGTAGGAAGTGAATCAGTATTTACCAAAGTGAATGGAATAAAAAATAGCGGCTTTCCAGGCTCAGACAGTTATCCGAATTCATTACACCACCAATCGTCAAAGAATTATAACCAAACATTTTCTTCTAATGTAGGAAATGAATCAGCATTTACCCATGTCAGAGATCGGCAACCTGACCTTGACAATGAGTCAGATGTATTTAATTTTGTCTCCTTGTTAGAAAACTGAAAAACCTCATGAAAAAAATCACTTGGTATCTCTCATTCATATATATATATATATATATCAGGGGAAACATCAGAATGGTTTGAAGTACAGAAAGGAGTAAGACAAGGCTGTACCCTTTCCCCTTACCTGTTTAACATTTATGCCGAGAATATCATGAGAAAGGTAAGAGATGACCAAGAACACACAGAGTTTGACTCATTTAACATCGGCGGGTACCAGATCCCGGAAATCAGATATGCTGACGACACAGTCCTCCTATCGACCAACCCAGAAGGACTTGAACAATTAATTATGTCCACCAAAAAACACAGCGAGGCCCAGAATCTATACCTAAACACCAAGAAGACCAAAGTATTGACAACAGACAAAGTAAAGACCAAACCAGAAATTGAAATTGATAACGAAGAACTGGAAAGTGTTAATGAATTCGAATACTTAGGATTAATCATCAACAGCTCTGGCGACTGGGCAGTAGAAATTAAAAGAAGACTTGCAAGTGCTTCACATAAACTAATACAGATGAAAAACCTATGGCAAGGCACAAGCAAAGAAACAAAGTTACAACTGATCAGAGCATGTATATTCCCAGTAGCAACATACGGCTGCGAGACTTGGACACTCAATAAAACAGTTGCAAAAAAGATTACATCATTCGAAATGAAATGCTACAGAAGGATGTTGAGAATACCCTGGACAGAAAAAAAGACCAACAGAGAAGTACTGCACTCACTAAACGTACAGGAACATTGGCTCCTAAATACCATCGCAATGAGGAAGCTGAAATTTTTCGGTCATATAAAAAGACATAATAATCTGGAAAAAACAGTGATGGAAGGCATGGTCCCTGGAAAAAGGGGAAGGGGTCGACCTAGACGGCGGTGGACCCAGGACATCACAGAGAGTCTGAACTTGTCTTTGGCTGATGCAGGTCGACTTGCCCAGAATCGTGATGTGTTCAGAGCAGCTGTAATGGAGACAACGTTCTGGAAAGAATACGTCACATGATGGATGAATATATATATATATATATAAAATGAATTAATAGACATAATTTTTCAATCACCATTTTACCTCACAATAAGTAATACAATTTTTTCAGCAGCAAATATTCAGATAAGACGTATCATAATAATAAAATAAAATATACAAATGAAAAGTAAGGACATTTAATGAGACTTTAGCTGTTTGATTTCCTTGCAAAGTTGGTGAATATTTGATGAATAATCTGTTATTTTTATTTTCAAGCATGACTGGAGACTCACGTCATTCAGTTGGCTTCTTAATTTGCTTTTGATATAAATCATGTTGGAAAATAATTGTTCACAAAAATATGTTGATCCAAAAATTGAAATAAGCCCAAATGCAAATTTCTTCAGCTGAACATAGCTGTTAGGTAAACAGAGTTGGAGGGACAGACATCGATATCAAATAAGAATACAAAAAGCAATAGGAGCTTTCATTGCAATGGAAAACAAATAGAGAACAAGAGAAATCCAATAGGAAAATAAGAATCCTCAACTCAAATGTCGTCAGTCCTATAGTATGGCTCTGAAACATGGAGAGCAACAAAAACAACAACCAAAAAGCTACATACTTTTATAAACGGGTGCTTGTGTAGAATAGAAGGACTGAAATGGGAAGACAACGTCACAAACGTGAAATTGATGACAAGTACCAAACAAGTGCCAGTGGAACAAGAGATGGGAAGAACACGCTGGCGATGGATAGGACACACATTGAGGAGACCTGGTGATACCATTACAAGGCAGTCCTTGTTCTGGAATCCACAGACAAAGAGAGTCAGAGGTACATATAAAAACACATGGAGAAGAGAACTGGATACAGAGGTGAAAATGATGAGGAAAACATGGAAAGAACTTGAGCGATGGCACCGGACAGGAAGACTTGGCATGTGTTTGTTAGAGGCGTATACTCCTCGTGGACCTAAAGGGTATTAATGTATAAATTTGACCTAACCTAGATTTGGTCAATTTATATAATTTAAATAGGAAACTGTATGAAGATTTGCGTCGATATCTTTAAAAACCACATCGATGGCATAATTAAAGGAGAAAAATGTGTTGAAAACTTAACTTTTAGCAAAACATCAAATTGTCTCTGTAATTCGTTATCAGAAAAGATTTTTTATACCGGCAAGCAAGTACATCAGGAAAGTTTCTACAGCAAAAATGGCGGTTACAGCCTGCGTCGCTTGGGTGCGCGACGGACATCTCGAGAAAAAACTTCTTTATTTCGTAATCGAAAATTATGTAATCGGTTATGAATCCAAAAATAGAAATAAGGAAAATCATTTCTCTTGTCTTTAAAATAATAAAAATATGACAAAATCTTTAAAGAACCCCTCACCCCACACCCACAAGTTGTCCACGAAAAGTGTATATCAAAATGTGGTTTTAGTGCACGAACACTAAGTGTTAAGTACCCGAGGGCCAAGAGCCGAACGAAAAAGAGCCGCATACGGCTCGCGATCCGCAGGTTGCCGACCCCTGACCTATGTGAATGGAATACATAATAACGGCTTTCCAGGCTCAGGCAGTGATCCGAATACATTAGTCCACCTATAGTTAAAGAATTATAATTAAAACAATTGCTTCTAATGTAGGAAATGAATCATCATTTACTTATGGGGATTATATTAATAATAACGATAATCCTGCATTAAGCAGTAATCCAAATGCGCTTTATAACCTAAAGAGAGCTTTCAATACAAGACGTGTATCCCCATTGTATTTAGTTCCGTCTTAAACATTTTTTACATTGACTCAGCCCGTTCACAAACATAAGTACACTTGTCAATCAAATGTCAAAGAATTTTGACCAAAAAAGTGCTTCAAATTCAGGAAGCGAATCAACAATTCCATATGCGATTGGAACAAAAATATCGGTATTCCAGGTTTAGACAGTGATCAGAATACATTAGTTCACCAATCGTTAAAGAATTATAACACAAAAACGGTGTCTAATGAAGGACATAAACCAGAGTTCACTTTTTTGTTGTTGATTGGCTTAAACAATAACGGATTTCCTGCATTATGCATCGATCCCAATGGATTAGTAAACCAAGTGTCAACGAACTATAACCAATAATTGTTTCTTATTTAGAAAATGTATCAATATTTACTATATGCATGAAACTCGAGAATTAGACATTAATAAAGTTGTGGAAATTACACAAACCGTACAGAGCTATAACGAAAAATGAGCTTATAACCTTGTAGTGAATCTTCTTTTAACAATGTGCAACGTGGGACAAATAATTCAGATATGTATTAACCTATTATTCCCACCTTTTATCGACCTAGTACTCTATGTATTCCCCAATCTAGTATTCCAAGCAGTTATCAATCTAGTATTCCAGGAAACAGCGCATTGAGGTACTGATCAGGCAGACGCTTTCACTGGTTCGTTTGTTGTAAATGTCAAAAGAGCAAAACATTCTTTACTCATGTGCAACCTGGAACTGTTGATTCCTGAATTCTTGCATTACATAGTTATAAGAATACATTTTTCAGCGACAGTCTTCAATCCTCCCCCTGCAGTTTTTTTCATTTCAGGAATTGATCTACCGTATCTATAACATAGGCATAAAAAGATTCTATTAATCCTGTTATTTATCAAGCACACAGCAATACTAATTTGTGGATTTTTTTTTTCGTACGCCCGCTATTACTCGAGTCGAGAATCTCCAGTTAGTAAATCTAACCTGAGACTGATTTTTACGTGAGTATCCCTTTTTTCGCTGTGCCTGACAGGTGTCCACTCGCCATTCAGGCAGATGCTCGTCGTCTTCGGAGGGTACCCAGTAGAGCTGGGTCGGCGCAGGAGCTCCAATCCCTGGTCAACGACACTTCTTCAAATGTCTTCGCCAGGGCTCGAATTAATCCAGTCCAAGTCCCGGTAAGAAAATACAGAGAATTTCAAAAGCAGTAGACCACAAACTGAGGGAAGAACAAGCAGGATTTAGAAAGAACAGAAGATGTTAGGATCATATATTTACCCTCAGGAACATCATAGAGCAGTGCTCAGATTGGCAGAGACAGATGTTCATTAATTTCGTTGATTTTGAAAAAGCTTTTGAAAGTATACATAGGGACAGTCTATGTAAAATACTGAGGGCTTATGGAGTTCTAAGCTGCATAGTGTCAATCATAAAAAAGCCTCTATGCCAACTTTACGTGTAGCGTTGGGCAGATCAACCTAACCTTTGAGGTGAAGACAGGAGTACGACAGGGATGCCCCTTATCAACCACTCTATTTTTAACAGTCATAGACTGGGTGATGCGCCAGACAACAGAAGGCAGTCCAAGAGTAATAAGATGGACTACATTTTCTATATTGGAAGATCTGGAATATGCAGATGACATTGCACTACTAGCAAATTCACATCAACAAATCCAGGAAAAAAACGGATAGACTTAATAAGTATAGCCAGCAGGTGAACCTGAACATGAATCTAAATAAGACAGAGGTCATGACGCTCAATGTGAGCAACCCTGAACCCATAACATTAAGGAATCAACAACTGGAACAGAAAACCACCTTCACATACCTAGGATGCACAGTAACACCAGATGACGGAGCAAGCAAAGACATCAACAACAGAATGAACAATGCAAGAACAGCCTTATTTAGTCTAAAAACATCTGGAAGTCCCCTCAGTAAAGCACGAACACAAAATTAAGACAATATGAGAGCTGTGTACTTTCTGTGCTTATCTATGGTACGGAATGCTGGAGAGTAACAGAGAAGGAAATGTCGAAATTGTCCTCTTTTCACACAACCTGCCTAAGACAAATTTTCAGAATCTTTTGGCCGAATACCATCACCAACCAAGAACTGCTTACTCGGAGAAAGCAAGAGGACATGCACACCATCATAACTGGCAGACGCTGGAATTGGGTTGGCCATGTCCTCCGAAGAGACCCTGACGCCATCACAAGAACAGCTATGCTATGGACCCCGGAAGGAAAACGAAAGAGAGGCCGACCAAAAACAACTTGGTGGAGGACTGTGGAGGCTGAGATGCAAAGAATGAACCAGAGAACTGTGCGAAGGATGGCCACCGATCGAGCAAAGTGGAATCAATTTGTTGCTGCCCTACAATACGTCACTAGGCGTAATGGCCACTGACTGCTTTGACGGTCGGTGGCTAAGGATAAAAGAAGAAGTCCCGGTCGACGACACTCAGTCAAAAATGACCTCGCCCGGGCTTGAACATGGATCACCCAATCGCCAGCGCAGTGTGGTAACCATAACACCAGCGTGGCTCCCAGTTTGTGTATGAACTTTGAAACACCTGAATAGCGCTGCCAACTCTAAATGTGAAACGACATGTAGTTGCATTCATGCTGAAGCAGCTGACCTTGACATTTAGCTAGTCAATTAATTTAAAGATTAAGCACAAAAATAGCGCTTGTATTTAAAAAAAAAAAAATCGGTAGATATGCATATATCCTATTGCATTTCATCCTGGTAATCGGTAATCAGGAATTCAACCAAGCGTCAATGAGCAATCACCAAAATATCACTTCTAATTTTTAAAATGAATCGGCATGTATGTGCATACACCCTGATTCCACTTATCCTGATACTCACGAATTAGGAAATCAATCAAGAGTCAAAGATCAATTGTCCAAAATGGACTTCTAATTCTGAAAGTGAATACTTGCAATTCCATACAACCGGGTGCAGTTAATCATTTGACATGCATGCATCCAGGAGTCAATAAAGAGGTAAAGTTAATCCCTAAAATATCATTTACAGTTCGTAAAGGAAATCGTATTCACATTTCTTGATATACAAGGATTAGGGAGTCAGTCGAGTTTCATACAGCGATCTCCTCCAAAAACTTTGATTTAGGGAGTCAACCAAGTGGCAAAAAACAAACTTCAAAATCTGACTCCAAATCCATTTCATCCTCTTTGTTTTTTAAAACAAGGTTTTAAAATAGCTCTTGAATTTCACGAAGTGAGTCAGACAATCCACATACACGGGTTTGGAACTGCTGCTACTGGTAAATATAAATTACTACCTGATCACACTGTTTTTTAGACACTCAGTTGCATCGATGAAACACCGAAATAATCACTTTAATCAAAGTGATGCATCATTTAATACCGGAAGAAAAACGCACGCTATTGCGCTGTGATTTCTGTGACAATTTATTTTAAACGTTGAGGTTGCAAACCCAACGCACAACCTAATATTAGTCGCCTTGAGATGATGAGATGATGACTACGTTCCCTAAATTCAGCTTAAGCAACAGCAAGTCTCTCAATGAAGCATTACGTTTGAGGAAATATGTTGAGATGATCTGTTAATGAATTGGCATCAGGTCCGTGAAGATCGGTGCAGTTACATCATTATCGATTTCGTGGCTACTATTCCAGTTAGTATTCTTTAACCTTACCTTATAAATGTAGGTTTATCTGTTGCAGAACATTTAAGTAAAACTAAGTAATACACAACTATGCTGCGCTTATGTATATTGTTATGATATATATGTGCTTGTAAAATAAAGTTTGCAGACAAAAAAAGTGTGTTGCATTATTTAAAATATGCTAATGTTGTGGGTAAATCATTATCATCATTATCATCATCATCTTCCTCATAATTATCCTCATTAGAATCATCTTCATCATCAGCTTCATCTGCATCTTCGTCATTAACCACCAGCTCCTCCATGAGCATAGTGCTCTTATAAACGTCATTCTGTGTAGTGGCATAGGCTCAACGTCTTTTCATACCACGCGTTTTCTTCTCCTTGTGTTCTTCAATCTTCCTTTCTGCCTATCTTTCCCTGCCTTAAAATGTCATAAAGATGCTTCCTCATCGTGTGTCCTATTCAGCGCTCGTCTTCTTGCCATCACATTGCTAGAGGCACCTTACTGGTTCTTGTCATCAAATCCACATTAGTGATCTTTTCATAGCATGTCAATACTTTTCTTCTTACAAAACAGGAGACAATAGTAACATGAAAAAAGCTTGTCTAGGAATAAAGCAGATATTCACACAACATGCCGTACAATTTGCATTATAAACACAGATACATTCACACACAGCATATAGAAAATAAACAATCCAAATACAAACCGAAAACAGAAATAACACATTCGTTATTTACCATTTTCTCACAGTCTGTCCATATTTTTCATCTTCATGTCCATTTGTAACTGTGCTTGACTGTGTTTCTTGTATATTGCTGGGACCCAAAGATGCAGCAATAGTGAATGCAGTCAGCGACCCATAGCTTGACTGCTTGCATCAGGATCAGCGAACCAGAGCTGATCAAGACCGTACTCCACCTCCACGTGGTGGTCCTGGAAACAGTCTGCAGCAGTGCAGTCTGGCTGAGCGAGTACGGATCGAAATGGGAAGGCAAACCCGGTCCCTAAAAAATGCCGTGCAGAAGTCGGATGTGTCGACCGAAAGGTGCAGATATCACAGCTTAGGCGCAAACAGACACAACGCAACCACCGTCCTTTTCAGGGCGAACGAGGAAGAAGAAGAAGAAGTATATTGCTCACTTGCAAAACTGACTTAAATACTTTTTTTAACTTTGTTTTTAAAGCTCTTAACGTAACTATTTACTTACAGAGATACCCACATCATGAAACACAATGATGCACACACACATACAAAACTATACAGACATTCACACATTAACAAACATATTTGTTGTAAATTTTAAATAAAATTTTGCCTCGTTTTGGCGAAGCGCGTCCTCTTCAACCTAGACAAAGGGCCTGTTGGTTATATTATGGCCATGGCCATACATAAAAGACCTTACGGTCTACGTATATTCTCCAATAATAGTGGCTACGAACAGACATCAATAAATTTAAACTTATAGCTACTACCCATGCTTGAAAACACATCAGTACAATGTCTGTGACTAAACGAAAAGAAACATGTTTTTAGGAATCCACTTTCATTAATGTTTCGAAATGCACTAAACAACAGAATTTAAATTTCCATTCCGTTCTATCTTACTGAATACAAAATGATGGGCAGTAATCGTGAATCAGTAATTCATAATATCGTTCACACTGGTGCACAAGAAAAGATGTCAGCGGAAACAAGTGACAATTCTCAAGTAACTTCAAAAGCAGAGGCCATGAAAATTGCAGCAGAGATAATAATGACAAAGGAAAACACTGAGAGACAAGTTGTTTTCTTTACCTATGTACAGTCAGTAGTTGCCGCGTTGAAAAGCCAAAATAATACAGATCCGAATGACCTCAGAATAGTGCTCCACAAACTATGTCAACGATTGAAAAGTGTTGTGATCCAATGGATCCCATCTCATTGTAACATCACCGGCAATGAAGAGGCTGACAGATTGGCAAGGGAAGGTGGAAATCTATCTCAGCCTGATGCAAGCATAACTTTCGAGTAGGCAAAGAATTTTATCAGAATCAGATAGAGAAACAAATAGTTGTAGAGCATTTAGGCCAACACAAAATGATACATACTTCCTGCCCTACAGAAGAGAACAAGTGTAATCTTCTACAACAGAGTGAGATACCATCTATTCAACAAGCTAAATATAGGAACTACCGACCAGTTAACTGTGGCACTGAAAAAATTACTGCTGAACATTTGCTTCAAAGTTGCCTAACATATGCGTGTGATAAAGTCACTCAGTTTGAACTCCCCGCTCAAATCCTGAATCTAATAATTGCCTATAAATACTACTACTATTATACTTGGAAATTTTCCAGAACAGGGGCAAACTGCAGCTAAGAATTAAACACAAAATTTTCACCCTAAAGCCCCCACTACTTGAACATTTTCCAGAACAGGTGCAAACTGCAGCAAAGAATTGGACACAATATTTGAAATTTGCCAAATCCATCACTTATCGCCAGCGATTCGCGCTAGATTTGAAAGTATTGACTCCATGCGAATGATACCCACCCCTAAAAACCACACGCTTTTTGTTACCCGTCCTAATACAGTAGAACTCCATTTATCCGAACCCCAATTATCCGAACATCCAATTATCCGAACACTTTTTCCAAAAAAAAAAAAAAAATCAGATGCCACAGTCACGTTAGACTAAAATTCTGAATCTTTTGATGCGGCAAACTTCAAATGTGTGCGAACAATTTGTAGAGAATGGGATGGCTAATGGTCGGTCGCTTACGTACAGGAAGTCAGTTAGATCATAAAGTCAGTTAATATCTGGTTTAAAAATACAGTGTACGTGTGCGTTCTAGGTAGAACACTGGCTAAACAGACAGTTCAACTTAAAATAATTGTGTCTGCTACTACAGCAGAATAATTTTGGCGTACAAGTATTTCTCTGTGCGATATGGCATCTTCCAGTAGGCCTAAAGCATATAAAAGGAACCGCAATGTTTTGTCAATTGAAACGAAAACAGAATTTATCAAGA
The DNA here is from genome assembly GCA_024509875.1 of Oreohelix idahoensis. Lineage (NCBI taxonomy): Eukaryota > Metazoa > Mollusca > Gastropoda > Stylommatophora > Oreohelicidae > Oreohelix > Oreohelix idahoensis. The sequence goes on along the minus strand of JAMPIV010004153.1, from coordinate 101,984 downwards.
GACTAGGACAAGGTGAAACTGTGTCTTCACTTGCGAGGATTTTCAATGTTGGGAAAGCTACCGTCTCTGACATTAAAAGTAACAAGGATAAAATTATGAGTTTTGCATCGAAATTTGATAGTGAAAATGGGTCGAAGAAACGTAAAACCATGAGAAATGCGAAAGATGTGAAATTGGAAGAGGCTTTGTATATATGGTTTGTGCAAAGAAGAAGCAAAGGGGAACCTATCTCTGGTTCTCTGTTGTGTGAAAAGGCACTTCAGTTCAACAATCAACTTGACGGTCCTCCTGACTTTAAGGCTAGCCAGGAATGGTTAAGAAACTTTAAATCTCGTCATGGCATACGAGAATTGGAGATTCAAGGGGAATCTTTATCTAGCGATGCAACTGCCGCTAAAAAAATTTTATAGAAACATTCTTGGCTTTTTTGGAAGAAGAAGGTTATTCACTCGAGGATGTGTATAATGCCGATGAGACTGGCTTATACTGGAAATCATTGCCTCAAAAATCACTTGCATCTCAGCGCGAAGCAGCTGCCCCTGGGTTTAAAAAGTGCAAAGAGAGAGTAACAATTTTGGTAGCCGCGAATGCCAGTGGAAGTCATCGTTTACCGGTGCTAATGATCGGCAAAGCCAAAAAACCACGTTGTTTAAAGAATGTGACATGTCTCCCATTGTGTTACAAAGCACAGAAGAGTGCTTGGATGAATAGTGAAATATTTCTTGATTGGTATACAAATCAGTTCATCCCAAATGTGAAGAGGTTGGGAGAACAAGAAAAGAAAACTGGAAAAGTAATTCTTCTACTGGACAATGCACCATCTCATCCAGAGACGGATACATTGAATGCAGTTGATGCAAATTTTAAAGTAATTTTTCTGCCTCCCAATGTAACAGCACTGATTCAACCAATGGATCAGGGTGTTATAGCAAAGCTTAAAAAGATGTACAAGAAGGAAGTCCTGCGTCGTTTATTGTTGGCTGAAGATGAAGAAAGTGTGGTGGCGTTTTCCAAAAAGCTTAATCTCAAAGACTGCTGCTATATGTTAGCTGATGCTTGGACCACCCTGTCACAAGATAATCTCAACAAGGCTTGGAGTAGATTGCTTGGGAAAAAAGGAGGAAATGAAACTACTGCAGTGGACACAAATGATGATTGTATAAATGAAGTTGTGGAACTGTTTCAAGCAATGCCCGGATTTTCGGACTGTGACAAAGATGATGCACACATGTGGCTAGAAGATGATAATGATTCTGGTTTTCAGTTTTTGAATGACGAAGAAATTTTGTCTTTTGTGCAAGAAGAAAACCAAATACATGTAGTGACCGATGATGAAGACACCTCAGAAGTACATGATGTACTTGTAGATTATGAAGAAAAACCAAAACGTCGACCAAGTCCTGAAGAGGCCTTTATAGCACTAGAAACTGCGATGGCTTGGTACGAGCAAGAAGATGACAGCTGTCCTACACAGCTTCTGCTGTTGAAGAGAATTCGGGACTTAGCAGCCAAAAGGAGACTATCCAGTTTGGTGCAAAAGAGGATTCCTCATTATTTTAAATAGTGGGCTACATCTGTGCAAGTACATATATACGTAAGTTGCGCCTGGTTTTGAATCGTTTGTAATGTTATTTTGAAAACATTTCTCTTTCTTAACAAAAATAATTAATACAAGAAGTACATGCACTGCAGTGTAATAAAAGATTTTGGTGATACAGTGATCTAATACAGTGTGGGTATTATTATTACAGTACAAGTAAATATGTTTTATAGTGTATTTTCCTTGTGATGGTTAATTATTTTTAGAAATATGTGTACATGTACTCGATACATTATGTAATCCAATTATCCGAACATTTGATTATCCGAACGATGCTCGGTCCCATGGGGTTCGGATAAATGGAGTTCTACTGTATTTAAAACTAAACTTAGAATATTTATTTCTTCATAAAACGAAATAAAGTAAATAAAAGAGATGCTTTGACAGTAGAGCAATATTGTTTAAAATAACATCATTTAGTAACTTATCTGGATTTAGAGCAAGTATTTCCTTAATATGGTATCTTAGTGAAAAGAGTCCCATAATAAAAAGGAAAAGTACAAAGATGAAAACGAAGATAAAGAAGAAAGTAACACCTATCTAGAGGGATAGATGACAGTAGTCTGATCAATAATCACTTTAAATATTTAAAATCGCCCAAGTAATAACAGAGATATGGTAGAAATAAAAAGTGAGACAGACCGACAGACTCACTGATAACCTTGCTCAGTTTTGAAAATCTTCGCCCAAAAAGTCAAATCCGTTTGACTTGATTTGATTGGGTGAGGCTAGTTAGGAAAGGGGAGATGTCACAGAAGATTTGCCCGCTAACGCGAAACTTATCCTTACACAGTAATATTAAAATCAAACTGGCCAACGCATTGATAAACACCCAAAATGTTTGGGGTTTTCAAAAAAGAATCAAATTCTGGACGCGTTGTTCCATTGGCTGGCAAGATTGATAATAGGAAAAGAATACAAGGCTAGAACGCCATTTAAAAATTTATATTTGCAGTGCTAAGATGAGATCAGAAGGGGAGCTTGCCTGAATGTTTTACCTTCTGGACAACGGCAGTTTAACTTGTGCCATTATTCTGCTAGTCATCTTGTGTATTGTGTAACATATTTCATTGATTGCGGTAAGAGAAATGATTTATTAATATTCTTATTAATGTGTAGAGGCTAGCCCAGATAGGGCGCCCACAAATTTTGTGTTGTGCGACATTGCTATTGTGGAAGCTTATGACATCATAAGGGAGCATATGCATGCCTAAGCAGACTTTTAAAGCAGAAAACAAAACAAAAAGTAAATTGTGTTTGAATATTGCCATGCATAACAAAATATTTTGACTATAAGACCAGAAAGCCACTGGCAGTTTTCTACAGGCCACAATGTTCTAATAAACATTGGAAAAAAGTAAATAAGATGTCATACTGCCAGAAGTAACACATTATTAAAAAAGAAACAGAACAGAGTGTGGCCCAGCTGATGAAATAGAAAATAACCAAAGATTTAGGTGACAGAGGCGTTGAAGCATGTGGGAAGGAGAAGGTACCCACTTAGCAGGAAGCAGTCACATAACTTAGAGACGGTAGCTATTGATTAGCCTATGTTGCTGATCACCATGAATGGTTAATAATGATGTGAGTTTTTGGTTGTGGAGAAAATATATGGTGTATTTAGGGAGGCTTATTCATATTGTTGCAGGGTTGAATCACCTATTTCAAACTGAGTCAAATACCTGGAGCTGCAGTACCCGAGGCAACCTGCCTGGTGTTTACATTTCAAAAACCAAAGCTGTGGTTACTGCCTCCAGACTACCCTGGTGTGAACGAGTGTGAAGTTTTACACCAGTCAACTACTTTCAACTGGAAACAAAGTTAAGCCCTATAGTTGCGGGCACCTGGGATTTCATTAAATATATTCTCCACCATTAGGACAATTAACTGTTCGTGTGAAATGATGAGAAGACCCGTCTCTCTCATTAGTGACATTGTGTAAGACATTATTTCGTCAGCAGGGAAGACCAGTATAGGAACATTTTAGTTAATAATTTAAAGGACAAGATGTCCCTCATATGTTTTTAAAAGTTGTATATATATACATGTTTGTATGTATAAATATATATATGTTTGTTTAAAGTATTATCATACATCACACTTGCATTACCCTAGACACCTAGCCTTATAATAAAATAAAATAGAACCAAAAATAATACACAGAGTGAGATCATAGGGTGGTAGCAGTTAGGTACCCTGAGATCTCATCGACATTTTCAACTATTAGACTCAGGGACTTACATAGCTTGACCTCACTCTGTAGACACTTACTATTTAACATCTGTAACATCTAAACCCACCACAATGCGGAACAGAGAAAGTTCATTTGGCCGACAGCAATATCATTCGTGGAAAAGCTCCACGGACATTCAAATAATCTCAAACTGACTAATGCTTTCTTACGAAAAAGTGTACGAAAAAGAAGAAGAAGAAGAAATAGAAGAAGTTCACACAAATTTATTAATGTGTGAACTATTTGATGCATTACTGATTAAAGATAACTGTTCATCTATTTTTGTTCTATTTAATAGAATGTATTTAATATTTATTTATTTTTTTGGTAACAATAAAAAGCAGTGGTTCACTAAAATGTGTCTTTTACTTTTCGTGTTTTTTTTTTTTAATTATTTGTAATTTTTGATTATTTCAGTAACAACTGAATAATATTATCTCCGTTTAGTGAAATTCATTTTGAATAAAGTATACTATTTTTTAATAAATTTAAGTGGTTAATGCAAAGCTCAAAAAAGCCTGTTATTACCAAAAACTGTTTAAACCTTTCAGGCGCAACGGCCCATATATGACCCATTATTTATAACTATGGTACTTTTATAATAAAACAAGTATTAAAGCCATTGGATCAAATATAGGAAATTTCTTAGGTTAATGAACGGTTTTCATGTTTGTATTAAATAAGTTAGATTCTCAAAAAGTATTAAGTCTTAAAAAGATGAATTGCAGAAGGTCTTGGGCATTGCGGAAACAGGAATAAATTGCACCGAAAAGTTGAAATGAACTATACAGAAATGAATTTTATGAATTTTCTAAGCCTAAAATGGGCTCAAAGACGTTAACCAACGTAGTGTGATGATCGTATGTATCCAAGTATGATAAATGCACTGAGTGACTGTTGTATAACCCTGGCAACATAGATATCACCAGACCACAGAACTGAGAATCAGATCGATCACATATGCATAAATAAGGACGGTAGTCATCATTGCATGATGTAAAAGTATGTAGAGGAGCAGATGTGGTATCAGACCACCATCTTCTGTTGGCTAAAACAAAATTAAAACTCAAGAAATTTACAACAGTATAAAGCTATTGACAACAGTATAATGTAGGATATCTAAGAAATCAGGAAATAAGAGAACAATTTTCAATCACAGTATCCAACAAATACCAAGTACTCCAACAGCTGGAAGATGAGGCAAATACGGAAGACCACTGGCAAGAAGTAAAAAATATATGGAACGAGACATGTACAGAAGTACTAAGAAAAAGAGAACATCATCATAAAGCATGGATAACAACAGAAACCATAAACAAGATAGAAGACAGGAAAAACAAGAAAGCAGATTTAAACAGAAGCAAAACCAGAAGCTCCAAAGCCAAGGGTCATGAAGTGTGCATAAAAGCAAACAAAGACGTAAGAAGACATCAAAAGAGACAAGAGGAAGTATATTGAAGAGTTGGCAAGGGAGGCAGAGAAAGCTGCAGCCAAAGGAAATATGAGGGACCTGTACAACAAAACAAAGAAGCTAACAGGGAAATATAAGCAAGCAAATGGCCTCATAAAAGATAAGAATGGAAAATTGCTTAGTAATATACAAGAGCAAATGAAGAGATGGACATAACATTTTGAGGAACTTCTCAATAGACCAACTTCAATTAATTACCCCAGACTTCCAGCCAGCAGAAGAGGAGTTACTAATCAGATACGGAAGCCATAAAGCTTCTGAAAGATGGACAAGCATCTGGTCCAGACGGAATTCCAGCAGAGGCCATCAAAACAGATATTGATTCCTCTACAGGGATATTATACAAACTACTTGGCACAGTATGGGAGAAAGTGGAAATACCATCAGAATGGAAGGAAGGTTATCTGGTCAAGTTGCTGTCACAGACTGCCTCCCCTTATCTCTGCGGTAATGCTCCACCAGTAGCCAAAACTCGAGTATCTAAAATGGGTCGTCAAAGCTGTCTACCTTCGCACAAGATTACTCTTGGCAGAGTTGTAGATAGAATGGTAATGACGTCAAGAACAATGCTGCATAGGGCAGAGCACTAATAGCTTATATCTGATCCGTCGCCTTTTGTGAAGAATTAAGCAATGGTTTTAGCCCGTTCAAGCCCCCAGCTGGTGTAAATCCAGCGAAATTCCTTTTTATAAATATTTGCTCTGTAGAGGTAAATGTATGCCTAGATGTGTATATATATATATATATATATATATATATATATATCTATATATATATATATATATATATATATATATATATATATATATATATATATATATATATATATATATATATATATATATATATATATATATATATATATATATATATATATATATATACTGTTCAAAAAAAGAAACGCAACTTTTTTGGTGTTACTTTTATAAAAGATATTCGCTGATTGGACATCAGTCAACCTATCGACTGTGTCCATCTGGTCATTAACTTCTCGTGGTTACCTGAATTGTACTCACCTCATGATTCGTGAGGTCATGAAAGAGGTCAAGATCAAAACAACATTTTTGACAATAACTCGTGACAGGTTCACGAGAATCCCGTGAAACGTACTGAACACAAAACTCTCTGAACATATTATTGAATGCCTATAAAAGATTGACGCTCCTCGAATAAATTCAGTTGAACATTCAATGCGCAAGTATGGCTTATCTCACTACAGAACAACGACTCATCATCATGGACGTTTACAGACTGGACAGTCACAAAGTGTAGTGGCCAGACAATTTAATGTAGTTAGAAGCACCATTAGTCGCCTTTAGAGGCGATTTCAAGAAACTGGCTCAGTGGCAGACCGGCCGCGCAGTGGAAGACCCAGAGTCACAACTCCTGCCGAAGACCGCTTCATAGGCTGCGTCACCTCAGGAATCGACTTGCATCTGCGTCCTCCACAGTCCAGTCAATGTCAGCAGCTCGTCGAATTTCAGATCAAACGGTCAGGAACCGGTTGCACGACTCTGGTCTTTGGGCTAGAGGACCCTACAGAGGTCCTGTTCTTACGGACAGGCATCGCCAGAACCGACTGCAGTGGGCGAACCAGCATCGCCAATGGACCGTTGGGAATGACTGGAGACGGGTTTGGTTTAGTGATGAATCATTTGTTGTGCTCCAGTGACACGATAGACGGAGATGAGTTTACCGCAGAGTCCATGAGCGCTACGCCCAGAACAGCGTTGATGAGGCTCCTCCACATGGTGGTGGAGGTGTACTGATGTGGGTGGCGATCAACTTCATGGGAAGAAGTGATCTGGCGCAAATTGAAGGACGCCTGAATGCCCAACGATACGTCGCTGAAATTCTTCGTCCTCACGTCCTTCCACTTCTGGCTGCATGAGGGTCGATTTTTCAGCAGGATAACGCTCGACCTCATGTGGCCCAACTCACCACCCAGTTCCTTGCTGACAACAACGTCCAGACCATTTCGTGGCCAGCCATGTCATCAGACATGAACCCCATAGAACACTTATGGGATGAACTCGACAGACGACTCCACCAGCGAGACGTGGCTCCAGCCAATCTCCGACAGTTGTCTCTTGCACTGCGGGAAGAGTGGGCAGCCATCCCACAACAACAGATCCAACGGCTAATCGGATCCATGTCAAGGAGATGTCGTTCTCTGATAGAGGCCAGAGGAGGCCATACACCTTACTGAAACGGAGGCCTCAGTCGCAAAGAATAAAAGTCCAAACCAAATTTAATGAACATCATTTCATTGTTAAAGTCTGAAAGTTTCTTCATGCCAAGATTGAAACATTAATTCCGTAAAATAAAATTTTGGTACAAGTTTGAAATTTGGTGTCCATTACCACTGCAATAATGTTGCGTTTCTTTTTTTGAACAGTATATATATTTGTGTCTTGCTCACACTTATGCTTTCATACCTAAAGTAGCTGAATAACCAATGATTATTTCGTTTTAAAGTAACATATAACAAGTTTAATAATCAATTAGCTTGAACATGTTGAAATATCAATGAAATGATGGTAAATTTTGGACTTAAATACAATGTGTCTTCACTGAGACTTGCTTTGAGGATTTATATAAAAAACTATTGTTCTTTTGCTGTTTCCTTTAAAAAAAACTTAGCTGGCCTAAGTGAGTCCTGCAGCGTGGTTTCATCAATTCGTCTGTGATAAGGGTACTTTTTCACTCAACTTGTCAAATTTAAGCAGTTACTGTTGATTCCCTGCCTTTACTTCACAACTAGTGTGATGGGTTACTGTAATTTTTATTTTCAGCTCGCACCAGTCTTCTTCTCCATTTAATTATTGGCGTTCATTTTATTATTATTAGGCGTTCGAGTTCATACTTAGTAATTCTGGGTTATTTTTCTTGGATGTTAGGATAAATCCGAGCACTCGCACCTACCCTGTTTAACTGTAGTGATGGAGGAGAAGCACTACCCAAATTAACGTAGAACCAATAAAATTTATTCTGGTAGCTAGAAGGTCAGAGAATTACCTAATATTACTTATTATTTCTGCGCGTGAACACAATAAATTTGCGATTGGCATGGTAAACAATGAGTCATAGGTTAGCTTATGATATGATTGGCCGGGTCCGATTTAATTTATGTGCAGGTATGATAACAGGTCATAGGTTGGTTAGAAGCGGTTCCTGATAGCTAGCATCAGACGCGGTGACTCACCGCGTCTGTTATTGCATCAGAATATTTCTACTATTTATTGAGCATCAAAAGTCTTTTAGCGCTCACTAGTCCCAAGAAATTCTGCCGCGAAGAAGTGCCCTTATATAGTCTGCTCAGTCCGAGAAATTCTAAATTATTGGGTATGTCCATAACTTAATTAGCGTTGTAGAAAGTTCGTTTTATATAGAGCTTAGCACGTTAGAGTAAGCTTTTTCTTGGGATTTAATTTAATTTTTATTAGTCAGTATTTTTATTTTATTAATCAATTGCTATCTTATACAGAAACTAGAACCAGGGTATTGTAAGTTGTGCCTATAATTTTTCTATGAATAAGTAGCAGTATCTATGATTTGTGTAGCGGCTTTTGAGATAGTTTAACTGTGTAAGTACTTAGCTTGGTGTAATGTAATTATGAGGTCCGTGTAACTTCATTTGATTATTAATAATTTGTAGTGTATATACGCGGGTGTGGTTGTGTATTAATTTGTTGTGTTAATTGGTCTTGGAGTCCGGAGACAATGGTGAGGTGTATTTAATATTTCAAAGATGATGAAACTAAGTGTGTTTACTAATTGTGTTAAATTGATAACCTTCCCGTGTCAGTCTTTAATAAGAAGTTAAGGCTGGGAAATTATCCTGTACCTGGGGATTTTCGCTTCAACGATGTTACATTTGTATATTTACAAATAACAAATTTAATCAACTACGTTTTAATAGTTTTAAAAAAATTGAATAATCTTTAACATAAAATACTCATCATCGCGCAATGATAGTATTTTATGAAAGAAGTCACTTGGCAGCTTTTAGGTTTGACTTAACTGCAAATGGTAGTTTCTTCTCCCGCTAGGATTTTTTGGTTCTATGCAGATAGGTCACTGGAGTTCTCGCGTCTCTGGGAAAGATTAAAGGCGCAGCACGTTCCAAGTAAAATCATGGAGTAACTGCGAAGCTGATCCTGCGTCTCTTAGAACCTCTGATGATGGTGTCTAGCTCGACGACAGCCCACTTCTATCCTCACTATGTTCCAGAGATTAGTACCCTCACTGGTACTACCATGCCAATCTCGGCTCACAGACTGTTTACTCATAGGAATAAAGTTAAGGCACAAGTAGATGCTTGTTTACACGTTTCTTGGGTGTTGGTATGTTAATAATGAATTCCCACTAAGACTCCGCGTTTTCAGTTACCTCAGATCCCGGTTTTCCTTTATTAAAATGGTTTTCCTGGGCTCTTTAATTCCTTCAAGATGTTCCACAAAGTCCAGTTTGATATACGTATATATAATCTGATTATAACTCTGGCAGTCTGGTGGTCTTCTTGGCACGAGTGAATTTTCACAGTTTCTTAAAACTGCAGTAGAGGCCCGGTCATATTAAAAAGCACGTAATAGGTCAGTACATCCCCTGTAACTGATTACTGCCGTATGAAGCAGAAATCGACCCAAATAATGTCACAACAACGGGCAGAGTGTGGTAGGCATAGCCACACATGTATCCGAGATACGAGGGTAAAAGAGACAGAGGTCGACAATAAAAACACATAGAGTTAATAGCTGGAGACAGAAATGAAAATTTAGAGGAAGACATGGGAAGACCTTGAGCCGATGACACCCGACATGAAGACATCGTATGTGTTTATTGACGGCTTATGCTTCTTGAATAGAAAGACTGAAATGGTATGACAAAGTCACAAATGTGGAATTGATGACAAGAACCAGATGTAACGGGTGGTATTACTTTGGTGGAGTCACTGGGTAGCAAATGACAGGCCTAGAGATGTAACTCGAGTTTAAAAATCTCTTTTTGGTTATCTTCCAAGTTATTGTCGCGTGCTGAGAAAAAAAATACGCAAGACAATTTCTTGGTTGGTGATACTTTTCAAACCGAGCGGACGCGAGTGCCTCTCTCTATCATTTTCTAGCGCTGTGTACTGGCTACATAAATGAAGCGATATTTGTTTTTGATGGCTAACGAATAAAATTCATATAAAAAGAAGGGATGGTCAGAAAGAGTTGATAATAGTACCGTTAGGAGCGGAGAAGTCCACATTTATTTCCTTTTAAACAACTAATTACACTGTTGTTGCAAAAAGAAGATAGAAGCTTGAGAACACACAACTTCATCATGTTTTGTCAAGTTAAGCCACTTTGAAAAATTATATAAATTCTAAGACTAACCAAATAGAGGAAATTATTGGAGGGAAAGAAGCTGTTGATGGTACCATAACAGTAAGGTATCAAGAGACGTGATCCATATAAAAGATAAAAGGAACGAAAAGGAGGAAGAAATTAAGAAAACACAAAACCGCCGCGCAAACCGGTTGGAACTAAAAATTTAGCAGCAGGCGTGAGATGCTTTCTCGCTCGCTGGCTGTGTATAAATAGAGAGGAACCGTGCCATACAGTGTACACACGCAAAATTAAAACCTCGGAAGAGAGACGAATTTGAAGGCAGAGAGAGAGAGAGAGAGAGAGAGAGAGAGAGAGAGAGAGAGAGAGAGAGAGAGAGAGAGAGAGAGAGAGAGAGAGAAAGAGAGAGAGAGAGAGAGAGAGAGAGAGAGAGAGAGAGAGAGAGAGAGAGAGAGAGAGAAAAAAAAAATTAACACCTGAGCAAGATCATTCCTATTTGTTATGCCGGACAGTTTGAACTTTTGCCAAGCCTTCAGTCAGTTCTACTTCTGATTTATCCTAAGAGGGGTATGTAATATTACGAATATGTATGTATGTATGTAAATACTTCTTTTACAGGTTTGATAATTAAATTAAACTGCGAGACAACATTTGAATTCAAAATGGAGAATGAGGCAAGGACCAGGATGCATAATAGAGACACGCAGGAATGGAAAGGCAGAACTAAGGGAAGGCCGATGTTGTATAACATTGTTTTATTGATGACTGCAATTCAAAATGACTGTAGAAGGCAACTGCAGCATCATGACTGTGTACAGAAATTGTATTATGTATTTTTGTAAATGTAATCACTTAGACTTGTCATTGCCTATACACTGTCATTGAACCAGAACTTATGCCATACCTATATAAGCATACACTGAACACATCACATCACAACACGCAGACCTGTGAGAAATCACCACACAAGGACTAGCCACATGCTACATATTTTGCAGGTTTACTGGTCTAGTTTGGAGCAGCCTGATCTGAAACTACCATCCACTCAACGTATACTGTGTGTGACGGAGTTCAATTGTTTTGGCTCCATCATTCCTTGGCTAGCCAAACATAAGATCCAAGAAGCTGTTTTCCAACTACACTCGTGTGTTACCAGACATTGTCCAGGACTGTAAAGCTAAGTCCTAAGTGTTAATATTCCAAAACCTTCTGTGAGATCCCAAAAGAGACCGTGTAGTGATAAAAAGTGCAATCTGTGTTAACCCAGTGCAGGCAAAAGACTTTAGGATTAACGTAGACATGAACTTTATGTAAAAAGTTATAACTTTTGTTGATTTTTGTATTTTTCATTTTAATTGAGATCTTCCGATTTTCAAAAGAGAAATAAAAAACTAGATGTACATTAATAAATAATTCAGTAAATTGTAATTTTATGACTTGTCAATTTCTTATTGTTGACAGTTATATTGTGCTGTATTATTGTTGTCACAGTATAGTTAGGTGACGATAGCACTCTAGAGCTCTTGATCTATACTAATTCCATCCAGACGTGTGCTCTTTACAGCTATAGCTATACCTGTGCCATCCTTGCTCTTCTCCGAGACTGGGATATACCTGTCTAGACTAAATTTACGTGTCTAGTCTTCTACACTATTAACTTCTGCCACTCTTATTAACTCATTACGTCACAGTTATCAATGGTGGGCTTGTGTATTGGCCATCTCCGCCAGAGATGTTGATTCCTGGATGAGACTCTTCTCCTTCTTATTCAACTCACAACCCGTTCTGTTCCTTCTTTGTTGTTGCTAGTGACTTTCGTATAGTGGTAGTTTATGAATAGTTATGGCTTACATACAACAACCCTCAAGGATAGACTCAACCATATGTTTTATCCACCAAAACGTTTATTTACATATGGTAATTTTCTTCAGCAAGGCAGGTAATTTATCATAGAGCTTGTAGTGGATTGATGGTATTGTATGATTGTGATCTTACTTAATGTGATGCATGAGGTCAGCTGTGAAGGCTCCTGAGATAAATGTAGCTGTGAATTTTCAGAAGGCCCTTCTTGCTACCACTACGACCTCACACCTATCTTTTTTTTCTAATGAATGTGGCTACGTTAAAATTCTAGGGTATGATATGTAATGTGTTGTGGTAGTTTACATACACACACACAGATATTTAATAAGTTTAATAATATTAATAAAATGTTATGACACACTGAACTAACTCAAGCTGTGTAAAATTTTTGATAATAAATTTTCTTTAAGTTTATTTGTTCTGAATCAAGGTTTTATTTTGGTCAGAACATATGAAAGGTTTTGCAATTATTAATGAAATGCATGAATATATGGCATAATAAATGAAAGGAGTGTACATATGGATTTTACAATACTAGTTAATATTACTACTGTTTATAGTTGTAATTTTTCTGGGAGAACGTTTAATGGATGTGCTGTTGGGGTGGCCTCATCACTCCCTGTCTATGGCGACTACACATTGTCCATTTATTGAGGGTATTATAATTGGTGTGTTAGAAATTAAGTTGGTGAGTATTCAGCAGTCCAGACGCTCACGTATCTTGAATGAGTAATCTGGTGCTGGAATCAGGTGGCCCCACCTCTCCGTGCTTGGGGGAAATATCAGGCTGCTCTGCCAAAATATAAACTGCACGGGTCCACTCTTGTAATATTCAACACCTCATTTGACACCACATTGGTGCCAAATAAAAACTCACAGTTCTGCAATAAAGTATTGGTCATGTGTCAGAATTCCATCCTCTAAACCATTTCTGGACACAACACTACACACAACAACAACACCACATAGACGGGTCAGATCTCTTTGACCATACAACACATCTTACCAAGTTGGTTTCACATAAGATAAGTTCTCCCAGACTACATATTCTGAAATATGTTCATTAGCTTCCTTCCATAGAATAGGATAGGTGATATGTTCCACTGATCTCAACACTTGATCTGTCCTTCATAATCCTTGCTGGAGTTTATGTATTTTATTTGTCTCTAGACCCTGAACTGGGGCGGGGGGTCTAGAGCGAATCCTTACTTGTTGTAAGGGATAGATTTTGATATGGCAGTATCAAATCACTCGAAACATTAAACAAATATTAAAATATACAAAGAAATACTTTCAGTCTTACCAGAATTATGAATATAGAACACAGTTATCTGCTAGCAAAACTCAGCTGAGCTGCTGGCTTTAGTATGGCGTCCCTCTAAATATTTCAATTAGCTTCTGGGAATTACACCACTAAATAATTCACTGTGTCTACTAGGACAACTTATGACGAATGGCAAAAATGCGCGTCTGAGCGCCGATAATATATTCATCTATGGCCAATCACCGCCTTTTTTCCTTTTCAAATTCAAACCTCCTACCAAAAAGTCATTTCAGTCATACCTCAGTCAAGTATGCCTTATTGTCTGTTGGTCCGTCTGTCTCTACTTGCGTTTCACAAAAAAAACACACTTGTTTTTTGAACCAACTCCGCCTTCCCCTACACAATTTTGCCTTTAAAGTTTTTTTTAGCCACAGTTCACCATCCCATCCCGTCTCTTTCATTCCAACTAGATTTTAGCACTTGAGTCTCAAGGCTACAGTTTTTGAAAATTAGGGACATTTTTTGTTTCAATGCAGACGCTCGCTGATATGAACAACACAGTCTTTTGTCAATATCTTTCTTATTAGTTATCCGTCTGTATAAATGAAAGCATATTCTCATCCCGTTCCAAGGGTAACGTTTTGCCTTCACGTTTAACAATTTAATTTCCATGGCGGGTGATGACCCGCGGCGTGGGCGATCATGTATTCTAGTAGCTTACGCATTAGTTTTTATCCCTACGTTGTATCATTGGAGATATTTTAACGTTGTATCATGGTTAATTTTATGACAGAGCTCACATACAATTATTTCATAAGTGCTTCACGCACAAGCTCTATAAACCATGTATTCTTCCTTTTTCAATCCATCATCTCCAGTTAACCTGTTTAGTCTAACCAAACTCTACTCCTGTTTGTCTTAGTACTTCAAAACACCATATCAGCACTTCCAACTCATTGCGTTGGTGCCTTTATTCTTTCTGACCAAACTCAGTCAGATCTGCTTCTATTACTGTTCCTGAAAACATAATTTAATTCATATACATGTATCAAGTCTTCCAACTACATACTTACATGCGAGAGCATGTGGGCAATTCTTACATAAGTCGACTCTCCCAGTCGCTTACTTGTTGTATCTATTTCTGAAGACAGCTCATAGTTCACTTATCGTGAACTCACGATGATAAATATGGTTTTCCTCTTTGAATTCATCCTTATTCATTTATTCGTATATAGTAGTACCTAAGCTTGACCATCAGTGTATCATTCATCTCCGTCTTTTTCTCTAGATTACAGTTTAGACAACAAAGTTCTCAACATATATCTAACATGTCGACTAGGAACTTCTGCAATACCTTCAGTAAATATCTATGAGAAGAGAACTGGATACAGAGGTGAAAATGATTAGGAAAACATGGAAAGAACTTGCGCGGATGGCACATGACAGGAAGACTTGGCGTGTGTTTGTTGAAGGTCTATGCTCCCCGGAGAGCTAAAGGGTATTGATTGATTGATTGATGCTTCTTGGGCAACTAATGATATTGAATGATTTTTTAATATTTTATGTTAATTTATGTATCTATATTTTCACATGTATCTCACACATACATTTTCACTTCGCAATACAATATCAAATGTTTTTAATAATTACGTTTTCGTGATAATTCTTTTCTATTTCAATAGGTGAGCTAGTGAAAACGAACCCAGATGGAACATGTGAAGGATGTAATCTACATATTGAGTCATATGGCTGTTCAGATATCAAAATTATCAACTCTCGACGAGTCAAGAGTCGCGTGTATCTTAGCGAGCTTTATAACACTGACACAACCATTAACGTTTGGACAGAACAATTTTTAAACTCCCGCCCAAAAATATCCTCGTTCCCCATTCCAACAGGATATATTACTACGTCCGGTTCACTGCCGTATAGTGAGAATGGATCAATTCATGTCGGACCTGCTGTAGCAGGCAATAATCCACATGTCTTTATCAATCCATCTTCAAATACCTTAAACCAAGCTGATGCTTTAAATGTAGACCTTGGTTTATAACTTAATTTACCTACATATGACACAGGTATTCCTCTTGTTTCAAATATGCCCCCACCAGCCATCAATAAGCGTACGCTTGTCAACCAAATGTCAAAGAATTATGACCAAAAAGTGCCTCTAATGTAGGAAGTGAATCATCATTTACCTATATGAATGGAATAAATAATAACGGCTTTCTAAGCTCAGGCAGTGATCTGAATACATTACTCTACCAATCGTCAAAGAATTATAACTAACAACATGCTTCTAATGTAGGAAGTGAATCAGTATTTACCATCGTGAATGGAATAAACAATAGCGGCTTTCCAGGCTCAGACAGTGATACGAATTCATTACTCCACCAATCGTCAAAGAATTATAACCAACAACATGCTTCTAATGTAGGAAGTGAATCAGTATTTACCAAAATGGATGGAATAAATAATAACGGCTTTCCAGGCTTAGACAGTGATACGAATTCATTACTTCACCAACTGTCAAAAAATTATATCTACATGCGTCTAACGTATGAAGTGAATCAGTATTTACCATCCTGAATGGAATAAGTAATAGCGGCTTTCTAGGCTCACACAGTGATATGAATTCATTACTCCACCAATCGTCAAAGAATTATAACCAACAACATGCTTCTAATGTAGGAAGTGAATCAGTATTTACCAAAGTGAATGGAATAAATAATAGCGGCTTTCCAGACTCAGACTGTGATACGAAATCATTAGTCCACCAATCGTCACATAATTATAACCAACAATATGCTTCTAATGTAGGAAGTGAATCAGTATTTACCAAAGTGAATGGAATAATTAATAGCGGCTTTCCAAACTCAGACAGTGATCCGAATTCATTACTACAACAATCGTCAAAGAATTATAACCAACAACATGCTTCTAATGTAGGAAGTGAATCAGTATTTACCAAAGTGAATGGAATAAATAATAGCGGCTTTCCAGACTCAGACAGTGATCCGAATTCATTAGTCCACCAATCGTCACATAATTATAACCAACAATATGCTTCTAATGTAGGAAGTGAATCAGCATTTGCCTTTGTCAGGGGTCGGCAACCTTTCCTTGACAAAGAGCCAGACGGATTTAATTTTGTCTAAGATTTAAAAAACTGAAAAACCGCATGAAAAAAAATCACATGGTATCTCTCATTAAAATATATAAATAAAAATAAAAAAAAAAAAAAAAAAATAAAAATAAATAAATAAATAAATAAATAAATAAATAAATAAATAAATATATATATATATATATATATATATATATATATATATATATATATATATTATATATATATATATATATATATATATATATATATATATATATATATATATATATATATATATATATATATATATATATATATACGTAATCATCATTTTACTACACAATAAGTAGTACAATTTTTTTCAGCAACAAATATTCAGATAAGACGTATCATAATAATAAAATAAAATATACAAATGAAAAGTAAGGACATTTAATGAGACTTTAGCTGATAGATTTCCTTACAAAGTTGGTCAATATTTGATGAATAATCTGTTATTTTCATTTTCAAGCATTGTCGTGAAACATTCTAAATCCACATATATAAATTAAAAAGTAAATGTAAAGCCTAACGAAGTAATTCAATAAAAGGAAAGAAGACTGGTAAAGACCCGTGCTTTCCAATAGCGTACACCTACGTTGTAGAATGCCGTAATGGCTGAACCAGAAAACCCCTTTTTCTGCTCCGTCTGCATAAAACTACACGCGTTTCTAAAAAAATACAACTAGTACTGTGTTTCTTAGAAAACCTTGAGATACGCAAGCTGCTTAATGACCTAGATACACAAATACTAGCATTAATGAATTATATACACTACGTTAACATAAACGAAAAGAAAGATGGACTTAGGATAGAGAGAGCTGGACGGAGGAACGCATGCAACACTAACACGCGTCTCGCGATATAAAATTAATGCCACCCCCAAGCGAAAGGCATGAAGCACTAACCTTTTTTTTCAAATAGACAGTGATAAAAAACACTACCAATACACTGTTAGGTTTTAAAAAACATGTTTAATGCTTATTAGGAAACATGACATTCTACTGTTTTATGTTTAAAATCCTGACATTAGCCTGACAGTACAGAAGACACCCCATAGTATGGAAGTGAGGAGGTGGTAACAGCACGACTATCCTAGAAGAAAATACATATTTTGAACGCAGCCACTTAGCTCCCTTAAAACTTATATATTTGGGTGCCTTAGGACTTGCTGACAAAGAATATGTTAGGTGTTAAGAAATTAGTTTAATAATTAACAAATTATAGCCATAATACTAGAGTGGTGCTGTCAGACAACACAGAATCATTTTTGCTCATAATGGCGTGTTTGAACAGCGTTTTAGAAAAAATGAGGCCACCATGTTAAATCCGATTTGATTGGCGGGAATAATATGTAAGGCTAAACATGATTAGTCGATTGCAAATACTATTTTTGGTTGTTAATAGAAACGATAGAAAGAGTACATTTTTTTCAAATGCTTTTGTAAACATGGCCCCATTGGCTAGACCATTTGATATAGTCAATTAGGAGCGTCAGTTCAGTGCCACTTTTTGAAAATTCAATTTGTAACAGCAAGTGCGTTGAGATCCAGCTCATATTTTTCTAAATAAAAGCCTGGGACAGAGGCAGATCGGAATTGTGCCATAATTCATCGCCAGTCAACGTATTTGTTTATTATTTCCATGAATTGTGGTAAGCTAGACATTTGATATCTTTTTGATGAAAATTGAATGTGAATTGATAATGTATGTCTGTATGTGTGTGGTTCAGTAATAAACAAAAGGCAAAACCTAGATATTGCTCCAACATGAACAAAACTTGTCGCAGAGGAGTGAAACTGCATGGGATTGCCAAATAGTACGATGACACCTATCTTATTGAATAGAAGGAAATAATGCTGGAATTGCAGAGGCGTTGTAACCATTAGGGAGAGGAATACTGGTGTAAATTGTTTCAGATGAAGCTAGCAGTTGGACTACAGCGCTGAACTCGGTGTTTGTTATGTATTGTGTTTCAGTGTGGAAATAGATTATAAATTAGTTCTGAAGGGAGGTACAACCTTCTTGTTTCAGGGACCGTGGTACTAAACTATTAAAGCAGCACCTGGTCTGAGTTTTGCTGAATCCAGAGGCTGATAGCATACTCCTTGGTCAAGATAGCGACCAGTGTTGGTTCTCAAGAATACGGTGAAGCAAGCGAGCAGAGGAGACTGTTTCCTGCCGCCCTCACAGAAGATAAGATTCGTTGGCCAGAGCAGCTCAATCTTATGTACCCCCCCCACCCCTCTAAAAGTGACAGTATATTAAATAAAGAGGGACAAGTAATTGTTTCCAATGACAGGAACTGTGAACTTTTCCAATACTATTTCCACCAGAAACAGACACCTGAAGTCATGATGATAAACAACCACCTAGCTTGAAAAAATCCAGTATTACCTCATAGTACTACATCACAACTGACACACACATTGTGATAATAATAATATATGTCAATACAAAGATCATATCTATAAATAGTGTACATACAACTTGTAATTACATTTGATTGTGATTCCTGGTTCACTTTGTAGTTGAATCAGGATATATATTATTGAAAGAAATTAATACATATTTTTAAAGTTAAAACTTGACTTATTAAGATAGTCTTATAGAGTGTTCTATGTGTGTGAGTGTCACAGTGTTGTAAAGTATTGTGGATTAAATTAAATTGTTTATCTGTCTGTTGGTTGTTGTGAACATACACTTCATCACTTTCATAACCCTAGACATTCAACGTAGTCATCACAATATTCCAGAATAATTCTGACTGAGGTCTAAATGTGGTAGCAAAGTAAGGTTATCTGTAATAATCCACACTTATTAGATACAGATACCTTCACAGCTGATCTCAGCCAGTACACTAAGTCCCCTATAAATATTTATACCATCCCACTTTACCACATATATTGGGGTCTCGCTCCCGGGATATTGAACCTTCCCCTAGCATATATATTGGGAGTAATTCACTTCTGGAAATAATAAAAATTAAAAAGGTATTCTTGGGTGGAAAAATAAGGTTGAGCTCTCAGTGCTTGTGGTTGTCCTTAGTTAATTAGACATAGATAAAATTGTTTGGTTAAATATTTTATACATTTACCTGTTAGAAAATGGCGGACCTGGCCAAATTTCGATCTGCTGCTGTGCAGACTGCTAAAGAGTTAGGAATGGACGGGCAAGTTATGATTGCTTATGTCACTACTGAATGTGACAAATATATTGAACGGGAAGAAAGAAGATTAGAAAAAGAGGCAGAAAGAAAATTAGAATCTGAAAGATTAGAAAAAGAGTCTGAAAGAAAGTTAGAAGCTGAAAAAGAAATTAAGAGGTTGCAGATTGAGGCTGACAAAGAGGCTAAAGCATTGGAGGCAGATAGGGAGATTAAAAGGCTCCAATTAGAAGAAAAGAGACAGGCTGCTGAAAGGGAAGCAGAAGAAAAGAGACAGGCTGCTGAAAGGGAAGACAAGCGATTAGCTGCAGAAAGGGAGGCAGAAGAAAGGAGACAGGCTGCAGAGAGGGAAGCAGAAGATAAGAGATTACAAAGGGAACACGAGTTACGACTAAGGGAACTGGAATTTCAAGGTCATGCTCCTGAAAATGGTGCCAGTCCCTTTAACTCCGATGCTACTGCTAGTCAGGGAGCCTCAACCTCAGCAATGAACTTTCATTTAGATCATTTTGTTGAGAAAGACGATGATATCGAGAGCTATCTAAATAGATATGAACTATTAGCTACCACGTATGGGTTAGAGAGAGAAAGGTGGAGCTTAAAGTTATCTCAAGGGCTTCGTGGTGCAGCTTATGAAGTTTTTGCCAAAATGAGCAGAGATGATCAAGAAAATTATGACATGCTAAAGCAGGCTCTTTTGTTAAGATATGAAAAGAATGGTGAATTTTATAGAAAAAAATTTAGGAATGCTAAACTACTGTCAGGTGAAACCTATCACCAGTTCTCTGCACGGTTAGAGACATACTTGGAGAAATGGACTTCTCTGGGGAAAACCCAAGATCTTAAGGAAATGATCCTTATAGAACAACTAAGAGAGTCCATGGCTCCAGACCTGAGAAAGTTTCTCATGGAACAATGTGCAGAGAGAATGGGTGAGTTATTGAATGTCGCTGAAAGGTATCAAGCAGCTCAGGCAGAGGTATCAGGTAATAAAAAGAAACAGGAAGATAATTTTAAGGCACCACAGAACTTTAATAAATTTGATCCTAGAGATCAGAACAAAGGTAAGCACCAGTTTGATAGGCCACGGTATGAAAATAAAAATAAAACCCCACAATTCGATGAAAGGAAATATGATGAAAGAAAATCTTTCAACCAAAAAAGGAGGTGGTGTAAGAATTGTCGGATGGACAATCATGATACTGACCGTTGCAGAAGGAACCCTATAGTAATGGCAACCCTTCAGGTCAGGTCGACCTCAAGAAAGGAGGAGGATATTATGTTAAATACCACTCCAGAAGAGATGAGGAAGGCGCAGGCTGGGGATAAGACCCTCAAGCCTTGTTATAAGAAGTTGTCCAATTGTCACACACCTCCAGGAAAAGGAGACTTCTATATGAAGAACAAACTAATATACCGGAAGACTGGAGCTAGATCCAAAGGTCAGGGACAGCTGGTACTTCCTAAAAGATATAGGACAGACTTAATAAGGAGCTTACATGTGAAACAAGATGGGGACCATGAGAAAATAGGTACCATCATTCAAAAGGTAGCTCAAAATTATTATTGGCCCAAGGCAAGGTGGGACATTGAAAATTTTGTAGAAAGGTGTAGCATAGCACATGAGGGAACACCCACAAGTGGGAACATTGATCAGGACCTGGACACGCCACGGGGCAAACGTAGGCCTGACACTGAAAAGAAAAATAAATTTGATAAAGTGGACCAAATGGAATGGGAAGCCCCTTTTCACGGACAAGCTTCAATTAACTGTTTTACAATGGCCACTATGCAGAGAGTGCAAAAAGATGTCTTACCCCAGGATAAGCCGAAAATCCCTCAATCGGACTTATGTAAACTGGAGGAAGAGGATGTAGAGAGGAAATCTCTCATCAAGAATTTTAAGTGGGGAGAAAGCCCCAAGAAAAAAAATTGGTAGCGGTCGTTTTGTGCATGATGATTCTGGGAAGAAAAGTCATCACAACAGAGCTTCGAGTGCAAAGGACCTGACATGTGCCAGGAAAAATAAGTTTCCGAATTTAAAAGTCCATATGTAACTCTGTTAAGAACGTGGACTGATGACAAGGCAGAGGAAAATATTACATCCTCATACCAATATGTGAATGAGCTGACCACTCGTTTAAAAACTGGCTGGAAACTTGCCAATGAAAATTTGAGACAAGCCAGGAAAAAACATGCTGCCTATTACAACAGGAAAGCTAAAGACAGAGATTTGGCTGTGGGAGAGAAGGTACTGCTTCTTCTACCCGGTAGTCAGAATAAATTACAAATTGGATGGCAAGGTCCATATACAGTTCTAGAGAAGGTGTCTAGAACAAATTATAAGATAGATAAGAAGGGGAAAGAAAAAAATAATCTATCATGTGAATCTCCTGAAGAAATATTTTGAAAGAGAAAATCAGGAAGAGACACACTTGTTGACCTTGTCCATTGCAATGGAGATGAAAAAGGAACCTCTTTCATCATTTGAATATCCATTACATCCCTGTGAGACAGCGGCACAGGTGAAAATCAGTACACATTTAACGAAAAATCAGAAGGAGAGAGTGCAACAGGTTCTAGATGATCATACAGAGGTGTTAACGGACCGACCGGGGCATAAAAACTTATTGGAATATGATATGAAACTGATAGACCCCACACCTGTCTGTATGAAACCCTATTCGATTCCTTTTGCTAAGGAGAAAGCCTTGAAGGAAGAGATAGACTATTTGTTGAAGGAGGGAATAATTTCACACAGTGAATCTTCGTATAGTTCCAGTGTGGTACTCTTAAGGAAACCCTCAGGAGAACATAGACTCTGTATAGATTACAGGAGACTGAATGCTATCACAGAAGGTCAGGTGGATCCATTGCCGGATACAAATCAGTTGTTTGCCAGGCTAAATAAAGCTAAATATTTCTCAAAAGTGGATCTGAGTAAAGGATACTATCAGATTCCAGTAAAGCCTGAGGTTAGACCATACCTAGCTTTTAGTACCTCAGAAGGACACTATGAGTTTAACAGATTGCCATTTGGAGTGAAGAATGCGCCTAGTGTCTTCTTTAGAATGATGAGAAAATTGTTGGATCCTCTGAATAACCCATGCATCACAAATTTCATGGATGATATCCTTATAGCAACAGAAACATTTGAGGAACACATTGACTCTCTGAACATGCTGTTTAATCGACTTAGAGAAGCGAATTTAACAGCCCGACCAACCAAATGTTGCGTTGGATGTAAAGAATTAGAATTCTTGGGACACACAGTTCATCAGGGAAACATGACCCCTGACCCCAAGAATTTAGAGAAACTAAAGAAAGCCCCGAGGCCACAAACCAAGAAAGACGTGAGATCCTTTGTCTCATTATGTGGTTTCTACCAAAAGTATATCAAGAACTTTAATTCCATATGTGCACCGTTAACTGACTTGACACGTAAAGGAAATCCAGATCGAATTACATGGACAGCACAATGTGAATTGGCATACCAGGAATTGAAAGAAAAGCTCACAAGCAAACCTATTTTGAAATTACCTGACTTAAGTCAAGAATTCGTTGTAAGAACGGATGCCAGTAATATCGGGTTAGGTGCGACCCTGTTACAGAAATCAGATGCACCAGATGGGGAATTAACCCCAGTGGCATATGCTAGCAGAAAATTGAATAAAGCTGAAACCAATTACTCAACTAGCGAAAAAGAATATCTTGCAGTAATATGGGCAATCAAGAAATTCAATGTTTATCTGTATGGAAAGGCATTCAAGTTGCAAACGGATCACAAAACCTTGTCGTTTCTAGCGCAGGCTAGGCATGAAAATTCGAGGTTACTCAGATGGTCCTTACTTTTGCAGCAATTCGAATTTAGCATAGAGTATATTTCTGGAAAAACTAATCTGGGAGCGGATTTTTTAAGCCGCCATCCGTGTGATGAAAATCACCGTAAGACCCAGGAATAATAATAAATTTCTCTATGTGTATATAGAATTATAGACTGACATATAACGTCTGTTTTAAGTGGGGAGAATTTGTCGTGAAACATTCTAAATCCACATATATAAATTAAAAAGTAAATGTAAAGCCTAACGAAGTAATTCAATAAAAGGAAAGAAGACTGGTAAAGACCCGTGCTTTCCAATAGCGTACACCTACGTTGTAGAATGCCATAATGGCTGAACCAGAAAACCCCTTTTTCTGCTCCGTCTGCATAAAACTACACGCGTTTCTAAAAAAATACAACTAGTACTGTGTTTCTTAGAAAACCTTGAGATACGCAAGCTGCTTAATGACCTAGATACACAAATACTAGCATTAATGAATTATATACACTACGTTAACATAAACGAAAAGACAGATGGACTTAGGATAGAGAGAGCTGGACGGAGGAACGCATGCAACACTAACACGCGTCTCGCGATATAAAATTAATGCCACCCCCAAGCGAAAGGCATGAAGCACTAACTTTTTTTTTTTTCAAATAGACAGTGATAAAAAACACTACCAATACACGGTTAGGTTTTAAAAAACATGTTTAATGCTTATTAGGAAACATGACATTCTACTGTTTTATGTCTAAAATCCTGACATTAGCCTGACAGTACAGAAGACACCCCATAGTATGGAAGTGAGGAGGTGGTAACAGCACGACTATCCTAGAAGAAAATACATATTTTGAACGCAGCCACTTAGCTCCCTTAAAACTTATATATTTGGGTGCCTTAGGACTTGCTGACAAAGAATATGTTAGGTGTTAAGAAATTAGTTTAATAATTAACAAATTATAGCCATAATACTAGAGTGGTGCTGTCAGACAACACAGGATCATATTTGCTCATAATGGCGTGTTTGGACACTGCTTTAGAGGAAATGAGGCCACCATGTTTAAATCCGATTTGATTGGCGGGAATAATATGTAAGGCTAAAAACATGATTAGTCGATTGCAAATACTATTTTTGGTTGTTAATAGAAACGATAGAAAGAGTACATTTTTTTCAAATGCTTTTGTAAACATGGCCACATTGGCTAGACCATTTGATATAGTCAATTAGGAGCGTCAGTTCAGTGCCACTTTTTTGAGAAATTCAATTTTTGTTAACAGCAAGTGCGTTGAGATCCAGCTCATATTTTTCTAAATAAAAGCCTGGGACAGAGGCAGATCGGAATTGTGCCATAATTAATCGCCAGTCAACGTATTTGTTTATTATTTCCATGAATTGTGGTAAGCTAGCCCTATTTGATATCTTTTTGATGAAAATTGAATGTGAATTGATAATGTATGTCTGTATGTGTGTGGTTCAGTAATAAACAAAAGGCAAAACCTAGATATTGCTCCAACATGAACAAAACTTGTCGCAGAGGAGTGAAATTGCATGGGATTGCCAAATAGTACGATGACACCTATCTTATTGAATAGAAGGAAATAATGCTGGAATTGCAGAGGCGTTGTAACCATTAGGGAGAGGAATACTGGTGTAAATTGTTTCAGATGAAGCTAGCAGTTGGACTACAGTGCTGAACTCGGTGTTTGTTATGTATTGTGTTTCAGTGTGGAAATAGATTATAAATTAGTTCTGAAGTAGGAGGTACAACCTTCTTGTTTCAGGGACCGTGTTACTAAACTATTAAAGCAGCACCTGGTCTGAGTTTTGCTGAATCCAGAGGCTGATAGCATACTCCTTGGTCAAGATAGCGACCAGTGTTGGTTCTCAAGAATACGGTGAAGCAAGCGAGCAGAGGAGACTGTTTCCTGCCGCCCTCACAGAAGATAAGATTCGTTGGCCAGAGCAGCTCAATCTTATGTACCCCCCCCCCCCCCCTCTAAAAGTGACAGTATATTAAATAAAGAGGGACAAGTAATTGTTAAGTAATTAGCATGCCAGTGTTAAATATTCTTCTTTGTTGAATTCCACCAGAGTTAAATGCTGTTTCTATATATACTGTTGAATGGTGTATAGATATGAAATTGTATTGTTCCTTGTTCACACTGACATCAACTATTTACAGGACCACAGTGTTAAGAGGTATGGTGGTCCGTGGAAGCTCCAATGTTAAAGCCTTGTTGTTGGCCCCAGCGTTGCTCGTCAGAGTGGTTGTTAGGAATAGGAATATCAACTCGACCTACGCAGTGGTGTGTAGTCATAGAGTGAGAGTATAATACGCGAATGATGAAAGAGTTCGAAGAGTTGATAAATGTTCTTTTTCTCACTCATGTATGGCTGGAAGTCATCGACGCCAACTGCTGTGTACTTTTTGTTACATTTTAATTGGACGTACACATTCGACAGCACGGATACAGTGACAAATCACAGGTTGGCATAATACATCATGGTACAATTGATAAATGGTCTTGCAATGATACATGGGCACTCGTTGAATCATAGCACAATGGAATGTCAGTAGACAAGCACTCAGTATTGCCCATATATATATCATCTGAGTTTACTGACAAAGCACGTCAGTTTATAAACAATATTCAAGATGGCTTCTAGACCTAACCTCGTCAAGCGAAGATTCCTTTAAATAATGTTCAGCACTTTTTTTCATATAATCATTTTGAACCGCTAGTAAAGGGTTCTCATCTGTAGCAGTGATCTCTGGACTCATCAAGCGATAGTACGGGGCATCCCTTTTCTCTTCTTGAAAGTCACAAAATATTTGGATACAAGATGGCTGCTGTCGTGAGCTGTCACTCACTTTAGGATACAAACTGGAATCTGTATCAAAGTTAATCCTACATTAAATGTTCTCATTGCTCTGTAGATTCTATCATGATACAAATGACTTCATCATACAAGATATAGTGCTGCTAGAAATTAATGTCATCTTCACCTAGTTAAATATTCTCTCAGACGTACAAATCGTGCGTCTGCTTATCGAAAACGATGGCTTCGTAAGAGAGTTCATAAGAAGTGCTTTTGTTACCTTGGTATCAGAAATATGATTCTGCCATTCCTTGGCAATAAGAATAAACACTGGGGTAAAGCATACAGGATAGGTCTAAACGTCTATCACTTTCCCCATCAATCTTGAGATCACTTTTCCCGGCGACAAGCCGATACAGAAAAACACGACAGCCCCCCATCATCAGGGCGAAGCCAAAAAACAACTCCCTAGCGACACATCCGCTGGACAGCCTTTGACCTTTCTAGCGACAAAGAACATATAGTTCGACTTAGATATGTAAAGATACACAGATATAAGACAGACTCGTCCTACCTAGACAAACACTACACATAAATTCAGGCCATAGATATTCTGAAGCAAGAACAATCTATTTCTACCCAAACAAAGAATAAATCGCAGTAAAACTGGATTCATCCGCGGAGTTCAATCTGAAACTCCTTTCAAGGGAAGTAACTCAATAATGACTTTTCCTTAAGCACTAAACAGTTTCTATTTTGTTTACAAAATATTTGCGAACATAACAAGCATACAAATGTATTATATTGCAAGATATCAAAGATTGCACGTAACAGTCTTACCACACCTCCCGGGAAAAAAAAATGAAACTTTTTTTTTTTTTTTGAAATACATCTAGGAGCAACGTACAATAGGCTCACAACGCATGAATACTGCGCAGATGCAAATATCAGGAATAAATATAACGCCTAATATGAGGCTAAGTCGACTTATGAAGCGACTGGTGAGAATGTATCTCATAATCTGAGAGAAATTATTTCTCTACAAGTACATTTTTCCAGGAAGGTGTCACCGTATAATACAATTCTGGCCATTACATAATGCATACAAAAATTCATACCATAATTTCGTATTAGATATCTTAAATTTATGATTTATAAAGAAAAATCATTAAAGAACAGCGGTGAATAAACATCACTGAACCGCTAAGTAGTGATACAATCATTATATTATTAAATTACAAATGTGTATCTATCTTGATATAGAAAGGAACTATTATAGACCTAGACATATCAAGAAGTCTAAGACCTAATAGTTATGTGGAATCATGTGGGCATCTTGACAGAATGTCTGCCATCACATTATCTGATCCACGAATAGCTCGCACAGAGAAATGAAAAGGTTGAAGAGCAATTGCATATCGAGTAGACCTCGAGCTCTTCAAATTCTTACTCTGTATAGCAGTAAGAGCTTTTTGGTCGGTTTCTACTATGAAATGTGCGCCTAGAAGGAATCTCTGTAGTTTGAGGATCGACCAAACCATAGCTAATAGCTCACGGTCTAAAGCCGAATAATTCCTTTCTGCCGCATTAAGTTTTCTGGAAATATACATTACAGGATGCAGAGTTCCAGAGTACTCTTGCATTAGTGCCGCTCCAATCCCAGTGGATGAAGCATCACTACGAAGAACAAATGTCTTATCTTTAGTAGGTAACACTAAAATAGGTGGTGTTGAAAACAATGTTTTAATCTTATCCAAAGAGGATTGGCATTCCTGAGACCAGTGGACCATATTAGGCGAACCTTTCTTTAAAAGTGTAGAAAGAGGTGCCATGATAGAGGATAGATTCTGAATGAATCTGCCATAAAATTGAATAAGACCTAACAGACTTCTCACCTGTTTTTTTAGTCTTAGGGATAGAGATGTTAAGTATCTTACTAGTATTATGGTCCTCTGTCTTTAGGAAACCATGACCAACTCGGTGGCCTAGGAAAGAAATTTCGCTAAAACCAATATAGGCTTTAGAGGGTTTCGCTGTCAGGTTGTGCTCGCGCAAAGTAGACAGCAATTCATCTAACCCTGAATAGTGATCTTCCCAAGTATCGCTGAAAAGACAGATGTCGTCTAGATATGCAATGACATCTGACCGATAAGATAGGATTCGGCGCATCATGCGTACAAATGTAGCTGGTGCGTTCATAAGACCGAAAGGCATAAAATTCCATTGGAACAAACCTCTAGGTGTTGAAAAAGCCGTGAGAGGTTTGGCGCGTTCAGATAAAGGTACTTGCCAATATCCTTTAGACAAATCAAGTTTAGTGAAAAAATGAGATTTGGACAGTCGAGTAAGTAGCTCTTCCAGTAAAGGCATAGGTTCGGCATCGAACTTCGTTACTTGATTCAATTTGCGATAGTCAACGCAAAGACGTATGTTATTGTCTTTTTTCCGAACAATAACCATCGGCGAAGAATATGCAGAGGTGGATGGTTCGATTATTTTCAAATCTATCATCTCATCCAACTCTTTCTCGACCTGTGCTTGAAAATGTATAGGGATAGGATAAGGTCTAACCCTAATAGGAGTATGGTCAGTTAGAACAATGTCATGTTCAATGACATGAGTTTGTCCAGGGATGTCAGTAAGTACATCCTGAAATGTTTGCAACATAGTTGAAACTTGTCGCTGTTCTCCTAGAGACAAATCAGGAGAGACAGTAACGTTCTTCCATGATTCACTAGAATGAAGTGGGATCATTGGAAGAGGAAGATTTACATCTGAAAAACTCGTTTCCTCATCCTGTATCACGGACAGTGATGAGTAATGACCATGTTGTACTGGAGAATCGTCCGTTGCTTGGAAAATGGGTTGTAAATAATCCGGACGTTCATGGAATTCAGTAAGCATATTGATGTGGAAGGTTTTATGCTTCCCATCAATATCGACAATATAGTCGACATCGGAAATTTTCGATATTATATCGTACGGACCTTTCCAAGAAATAAGTAGTCTGTTTTCCCTACAAGGTAGTAATACAAATGCTTTGTCACCAGGACAAAGTTGTCGTAAGCATCTCTTCTTATTGGCAAATTGCCTTGCCTTCTGTTTCGCAAATTCGGAAGAAGAAGTTGCTAATTTGCATGCTTCGATAATCTTTTGTCTCAACGCGATGACATATTCGTAGGATGACTTTGTGTCATCGTCAATATTGTCAGCTGTTATGAGATCATGAAGCAACGACATAGGGCCGCGCGGACGCGCGCCAAAGACAAGTTCAAAGGGAGAAAATCCTGTATGTTCATTGGGACCTCTCTGTAAGCGAAGAGGGCCGCAGGTAAAACTCTGTCCCAGTCTTGAGGATGATCCTCAGTTATCTTCCCTAGTAAGTTTTTAAGTGTTCTATTAAGGCGTTCGACCATCCCATTAGACATTGGATGGTAGATACTACTTAAAGATCTATCTATCTGCAGAGTAGACATTACTTGAGACATGGTATCTGATATTAGTTGGGTGCCATGGTCTGATAATATCTCTCCGGGGAAACCCAGACGAGAGAATATAAGCCAAAGAGCATCTGCAATATCAGCAGTAGTAATGCTCTTCAGAGGAATAGCCTCTGGCCAACGTGTGCACATATCAACACACGTCAAGATAAACTGATGTCCTCTGGCAGACTTGATCTTAAATGGACCAATAATGTCTATGGCCATTTTTTGAAACGGCCGAATAGGAATGTCTGCCGCCTGAATGGGTGCAGCATGGCGTGGACCTTTGGATTTAACTTCCTGACATACTTTACAAGATCGACAATAAATCCGTATGTCCTTGTTTACCAATGGCCAAAAGAAAGCCGCAAGAATTCTTGACTTAGTACGGGAAAAACCCATGTGTCCAGCACACTGAGAGTCGTGAGCGTGCTGCAAAATTTTAACTCTCAAATTCTTGGGAACCAGGATTTGAGAATGACTTGACGTAATGGAGTCTTGAACCATACGTACAAGTACGCCATTCTTCTTTGTAATCCAAGATTTACGACTTGTGTCTTTATTCGGATCACCTTTAGTTGCAAGAATGAAGAATTTCTTCAGAGTGGGATCATCTTCTTGCTGTTTTATAAACGAGTCACGAGAAATTACCAAGGGATCATCTTGGTTATGCACTTCATTATCTTCAGTAGATGAAGTTTGAGGCATATTAAGAGCTTGAGCTCTAGTGACTACAGCGTTAGCAATCTGCATGTTTTGCTTTTCCCACGCGGAAATTTGTTGCGGAGTGCATTCTTTGACTCCATGAATGCGACCGATGATAAGGTCAGCGATCGGATTCGGCAAAAGACATGCGTGTACATCTCCTGTAAAGAAAGGAGTAGCAATCCTAATGATAGCAGTAGAGTATTTCTCTAATGTGCCGCCAAATGTTACACATTTGACTACTTGTCCAGTGGCACGGGAAGGATCTACGAGTGACTGCCTAACACCAATTGTGGTGCATCCAGAATCAAATAGCACGGAGACTGGATTGTTATGTACTAAACCCTTATGTAAGACAAGAGAACCTCTTCCATCATGCGCGACTGATGCAGGAAGAGCAGGAAGAGGATGGCCACAGCTTAAAGTAGACACTGTGGTTGGCTCAAATAATGTTTTGCATTGGGGGCACTGAGATGCTCTCCCAAAATCAAAAGCGGAACATGCCATATTACTAGCGTCATTATTATCTTTACTCTGTTTATAGGCTTCATGAGACTCTTGCTGTGCAGAGTTTGCCTGAAAATGTGGTTTATGTCTTCTGTTTTGAGATCTACCTCGGTTATTATTACCTCTGTAGTTATTGTTACCTCTATTGTAATCCCTATTTGGGTTTGAGTCATAGTTCTCTTGGTTACCATTATCATATTCATTATAATGAGTATCTCTGTAATTATGATCTTGTTGACTCCAAGACGGATACCTCGGATAGTTTCTATAATTACTTCCTCTATGGAAATTCCTATAATTATGACCACCCCTGTGTCGAGAGCTATCAGCTCGTCTCCAGTTCTTTGAAAAAGAACCCTGAAATGATTGGTTACCTTGGTTTTGATAACTATTATGGTTACCTTTTTTTTCAAATCTGTTTTGAGGTCCCTGAAATCTGTGTGAATAATTGGGATTGTATGGTGTTGCTGAAGCAACTGGCATACTCTCCTTAAACTTAGTGTTGCCAAAAGTCACGTCGGGGTGTGCAGTGACATATTGGGAACAATATTCTTCCATTTCCTTTAGTGATTTGGGTTTACGCTCATGTATAAATTCAAGGAATGGTTTGTTAACACATGGCATAATCTTATCTCTGAGCAACAAATCCATAAGTCCTTCATACGTTTTTTCTGTTTTGGAAAGCTCAATCCAACGATCAACTGTGAGACGTGCCTTTGCAATGAATTCTGAGAATTCTACACCTGTCTCAGGCACCATCGTCTTAAACAAAAGGCGATAGCCTTCCTCACTTAGCTGGTATGTTTTTTATCAAAGCCGCCCTAATGACATCATAATTATCCTTATCTGCTTCTCCTACAAGGCATAACCTAGTCAGAGATTCACCTTTCAAGTTTTCTGCTAATTGGTTAGCATATTGTGATTTATCCACATTATGAGTACGACATCATCATCATCATCAGTTGCCATCTCCACAACGGAGGTTGGCTGTAATGGATCTTCAACGTCTTCTGTCTCTTGTCTTGGTGGTACACTCTGATAGACTCTTTCCCGTCCATCTCTTGATGTTATCCTCCCACTTATAGCGCTGTCTTCCCCTTGCACGTTTACCTTCAACTCTCCCTTCTGTTATGGTCTTCTGCAAGGTGTTATGCCTTTTTATGTGGCCAAAGTATTTTAGCTGCCGAACTTTGACCTCTCTCATTAGTTCTCTTTTCATACCTAGATTTTCTAGGACCTCCTTATTTGTTTTCATCTCTTTCCATGAGATACGCCCCATTCTTCTATATATCCACATTTCAAGAGCCTCAATTCTTTCTTCCAAATGCTTATTCATCGTCCATGTTTCTGCAAGTATCAATTGTACCATGATGTATTATGCCAACCTGTGATTTGTCACTGTATCCGTGCTGTCGAATGTGTACGTCCAATTAAACTGTAACAAGAACGTTCAAATTTATCCAGCCAGAATGTAATATCGTCACTGGACTGATTGAACGGTGGAACTTTAACCTTGTAAGTAGAAGGTTTACCATTACCACTAGATGCCTGATTAACATTACTCATACTTGTCAATCTTAATTTCTCTAACTCAAATTCATGTTCTCTTATTGCTTTTTTTTCTTCAGCTTCTCTGTCTAATCTTTTTTGTTCAGCTTCACTGTCTAATCTTTTTTGTTCAGCTTCCCTGTCTAATCTGTTTTGTTCAGCTTCACTGTCTAATCTTTTTTGTTCAGCAGCAGCTTCTCTTTCTAATTTTTTTTGTTCAGCTTCAAATCTCCTTTCCTCCACCTGCATCTGCAATTTCTTTTGTTCAGCAGCAGCAGTAGCTTCTCTGTCTAGTCTTTTCTCTTCAGCTGCTAATCTTCTCTCTTCAGCTGCTAATCTTCTCTCTTCAGCTGCTAATGTCTTGTCATATTGAGCAACTGCCCATTCTTCTAATTGTTGACCAGTCTTATCCCCATACTGGCCACCAGTGTTAAATAATTAGCATACCAGTGTTAAATATTCTTCTTTGTTGAATTCCACCAGAGTTAAATGCTGTTTCTATATATACTGTTGAATGGTGTATAGATATGAAATTGTATTGTTCCTTGTTCACACTGACATCAACTATTTACAGGACAACAGTGTTAAGAGATATGGTGGTCTGTGGAAGCTCCAATGTTAAAGCCTTGTTGTTGGCCCCAGCGTTGCTCGTCAGAGTGGTTGTTAGGAATAGGAATATCAACTCGACCTACGCAGTGGTGTGTAGACATAGAGTGAGAGTATAATACGCGAATGATGAAAGAGTTCGAAGAGTTGATAAATGTTCTTTTTCTCACTCATGTATGGCTGGAAGTCATCGACGCCAACTGCTGTGTACTTTTTGTTACAGTTTAATTGGACGTACACATTCGACAGCACGGATACAGTGACAAATCACAGGTTGGCATAATACATCATGGTACAATTGATAAATGGTCTTGCAATGATACATGGGCACTCGTTGAATCATAGCACAATGGAATGTCCGTAGACAAGCACTCAGTATTGCCCATATATATATCATCTGAGTTTACTGACAAAGCACGTCAGTTTATAAACAATATTCAAGATGGCTTCTAGACCTAACCTCGTCTAGCGAAGATTCCTTTAAATAATGTTCAGCACTTTTTTCATATAATCATTTTGAACCGCTAGTAATGGGTTCTCATCTGTAGCAGTGATCTCTGGACTCATCAAGCGATAGTACGGGGCATCCCTTTTCTCTTCTTGAAAGTCACAAAATATTTGGATACAAGATGGCTGCTGTCGTGAGCTGTCACTCACTTTAGGATACAAACTGGAATCTGTATCAAAGTTAATCCTACATTAAATGTTTTCATTGCTCTGTAGATTCTATCATGATACAATTGACTTCATCATACAAGATATAGTGCTGCTAGAAATGAATGTCATCTTCACCTAGTTAAATATTCTCTCAGACGTACAAATCGTGCGTCTGCTTATCGAAAACGATGGCTTCGTAAGAGAGTTCATAAGAAGTGCTTTTGTTACCTTGGTATCAGAAATATAATTCTGCCATTCCTTGGCAATAAGAATAAACACTGGGGTAAAGCATACAGGATAGGTCTAAACGTCTATCACTTTCCCCATCAATCTTGAGATCACTTTTCCCGGCGACAAGCCGATACAGAAAAACACGACAGCCCCCCATCATCAGGGCAAAGCCAAAAAACAACTCCCTAGCGACACATCCGCTGGACAGCCTTTGACCTTTCTAGCGACAAAGAACATATAGTTCGACTTAGATATGTAAAGATATACAGATATAAGACAGACTCGTCCTACCTAGACAAACACTACACATAAATTCAGGCCATAGATATTCTGAAGCAAGAACAATCTATTTCTACCCAAACAAAGAATAAATCGCAGTAAAACTGGATTCATCCGCGGAGTTCAATCTGAAACTCCTTTCAAGGGAAGTAACTCAATAATGACTTTTCCTTAAGCACTAAAAAGTTTCTATTTTGTTTACAAAATATTTGCGAACATAACAAGCATACAAATGTATTATATTGCAAGATATCAAAGACTGCACGTAATAGTAATTGTTTCCAATGACAGGAACTGTGAACTTTTCCACCAGAAACAGACACCTGAAGTCATGATGATAAACAACCACCTAGCTTGAAAAATCCAGTATTACCTCATAGTACTACATCACAACTGACACAGACATTGTGATAATAATAATATATGTCAATACAAAGATCATATCTATAAATAGTGTACATACAACTTGTAATTACATTTGATTGTGATTCCTGGTTCACTTTGTAGTTGAATCAGGATATATATTATTGAAAGAAATTAATACATATTTTTAAAGTTAAAACTTGACTTATTAAGATAGTCTTATAGAGTGTTCTATGTGTGTGAGTGTCACAGTGTTGTAAAGTATTGTGGATTAAATTAAATTGTTTATCTGTCTGTTGGTTGTTGTGAACATACACTTCATCACTTTCATAACCCTAGACATTCAACGTAGTCATCACCATATTCCAGAATAATTCTGACTGAGGTCTAAATGTGGTAGCAAAGTAAGGTTATCTGTAATAATCCACACTTATTAGATACAGATACCTTCACAGCTGATCTCAGCCAGTACACTAAGTCCCCTATAAATATTTATACCATCCCACTTTACCACAAGCATGTCTGGAGACTCAAGTCATTCAGTTGGCTTTTTAATTTGCTTTTGATATAATTTATGTTGGAAAATAACTGTTCACAAAAATATGATGATCCGAAATGAGGTATCTGAGGAAGGTGGTTGAAGTAACAAGAAGAGACATGGTCCGCAACCAGACGATACGTCAGGGCCTTAAATCCCACCCCCTACAGACCCAAGTAGAACAGTCCCAACTAAGACGGTTTGGACATGTCTGCATGGGAAACAAAGAGTCAGGGATCCAGACCCCCAGGACGACCCAGAGTCCGCTGGGAGGAAAACATTAGACAATCTTTGAAGGACCGAGGACTAGAATGGAACCAGGCCAGGAGGAAGACAGCCGATAGGATAGTCTGACGCTCTCTCTTCCAAACCTCTACACCTCATGGTAGAAGGGGAACGACTAAGTAAGTAAGTAAGTAATATGTTGATCCAAAAATTGAAAGAAGCCCAAATGCAAATTTCTTCAGCTGAACATAGCTGTTAGGTAAACCGAGTTGGAGGGACAGACATCGATATCAAAATAAGAATACAAAACGCAATAGGAGCTTTCATTGCATTGGAAAACAAATGGAGAACAAGAAAAATCAAATCCAACACTAAAATAAGAATCTTCAACTCAAATGTCGTCAGTCCAATAGTATGGCTCTGAGACATGGAGAGCAACAAAAACAACAACCAAAAAGCTACAGACTTTAATAAACGGGTGCTTGCGTAGAAAAGAAGGACTGAAATGGGAAGACAACGTCACAAATGTGAAAGTGATGACAAGTACCAGACAAGTGCCAGTGGAACAAGAGTTGGGAAGAACACGCTGCGATGGATAGGACACACATTGAGGAGACCTGGTGATTCCACTACAAGGCAGTCCTTGTTCTGGAATCCACAGAGAAAGAGAGTCAGAGGTACATACAAAACACATCAAGAAGAGAACTGGAAACAGAGGTGAAAATGATGAGGAAAACATGGAAAGAACTTGAGCGATGGCACCGGACAAGAAGACTTGGCATGTGTTTGTTAGAGGCGTATGCTCCTCGTGGACCTAAAGGGTATTGATGTATAAATTTGGCCTTCCCAAGATTTGGTCAATTTATATAATTTAAATAGAAAATTGGATGACGATTTGCGTCGATATCTTTAAAAACCTCATCGATGGCATAATTAAAGGAGAAAAATGTGTTGAAAACTTAACTTTTAGCAAAACATCCAATTGTCTCGGTAATTCGTTATCAGAAAAGATTTTTTTTTATACCGGCAAGCAAGTACATCAGGAAAGTTTCAACTGCAAAAGTGGCGGTTACAGTCTGTGTCGCTTGGGTGCGCGACGGACATCTCGTGAAAAGACGTGTTTATTTCGTAATCGAAAATTCTGTAATCGGTGATGAATCCAAAAATAGAAATAAGGAAAATCATTTCTCTTGTCTTTAAAATAATAAAAATATGATAAAATCTTTAAAGAACCCCTCACCCCACACCGACAAGTTTAGTCCACGAAAAGTATATGTCAAAATGTGGTTTTAGGGCACGAACACAAAGTGTTAAGTAGCCGTGGGCCAAGAGCCGCACGAGAAAGAGTCGCATGCGGCTCGCGATTCACAGGTTGCCGACCCCTGACCTATGTGAATGGAATACATAATAACTGCTTTTCAAGCTCAGGCAGTGATCCAAACACATTAGTGTAACTGTCTTTTTCTCTTGTTGAGGTGATCACTTGCACAAGACAGTAAACATCATGTTGTTAGGTGTGTGGTACTTGTAAGATGATGTGCTGAGTGTGGGTGCGAATGAAGGCGCGAATGTGTTTACGCTCGTATCTGTTGTGTAATGCAACCCATACACTCACATGCAGTAGTCAAAGATGCTTGGACACTGCAGGCACGTTACAAAACATTTATTGACGATAACACACACAGTAGCATCAACAGGAACAGTCTGTGTAAACAA
This sequence comes from Oreohelix idahoensis, assembly GCA_024509875.1. NCBI lineage: Eukaryota > Metazoa > Mollusca > Gastropoda > Stylommatophora > Oreohelicidae > Oreohelix > Oreohelix idahoensis. Next base: position 64,404 of record JAMPIV010004153.1, on the reverse strand, counting down.
GGTCATGCTGACTGGAAATCGTTAGGTATACCATCAGGCATTCAAAAAAGCTGGTAAACATTCCAATATTCGTTCATGGTCAATAGCAATGTTCTTCAATAATGACAGTTCGTAGCGCCGCCCTGGTATCTCTGACTGAACGCATCAGATACCTTAATCACTTTGACATACAGGTACAACTTGGCTTCCCCGCCAATTGCACATTATCAGGCTGTAATATATTAGCGTTAACACAGGCCTCGTTATGACGTCATCTGTGTACTTCTTCTAAGCAGGTTAACATCAACCCTGCAGTAATGCTTATGTAGATATAAATATACCGCCAATGTGCGGTTCCCACAATATAACTTCGTCACTGGACTTCTGTTCGTTTAAAGACAAATAGTCTTACATAGCTATCTTGAGCATAATGTATAAGATCTGCATACAGGATCGGTGAGCTGTCCTCACAGAAGGTACTTCTTTAACAAATTCTGCCATCGAAAGCATAGTAATGAAAAATGTCGGTGTTACCTTGCAACGAATCCTCAGAACACAATAACAACACTGTCGTCCTTCCTGACGCACAGAGAATCAATGGGGAAAACTGCCAACGCAGTCACTTCGAAGATTTTCCTCCCCTACAATGGACATACACGTCCTCAGAAGCCAGGACTTCACAACTCAACAAGACGGAAGTCTAATTTCGCGCTCTCCACTGCGCATCGCATATAGCCCAGAACTGTATTACCTTTGACCCAAAAGGTCAAACACAATGAACGAACAAACAAGGGAGATAACCCCTAACCAACCTGACACAGCAAAGTCAAGACATAGTTACTAAACTTTGACCAGGGTGAAAAAACCTACAACCAATAGATCGATGTTTGAAACTCCATCAAAAATGACAGCAACATAGATACATTTTAAAAAAAATATATATATATCCATGAGCAAGATAGCACAAGCATCAATTATGTGCTCATGAAAGAATGAACCTAATATCAGGTACAATAGACGCATAAATAAAGCGTCTGGAGAGAGTAAAAATCATCCCCCATCATAAGAGAAAATATTTCCTCTAAGCCAAACAAACTCAGGGGGTTCCATTAAAGAAACCTAAGTTGCTGGCAATACCAATCATATATCAAACATTATTAAATACTATAATTATAGCAATATACAAATATCATGAATTACAATGCTATATTAGCAACATATCACTGATGGATGGACAAATCAAATTTGTTAAATTCTTTATACATCATCCAAATAGTAAAACATTTGTATTACAATATATTAGGATATTAAGGACAGACCTAAGTCTGAAAGTGTATCAGGAAAACTAGGACACAAGATTTAATTGGAATCATGTGGGCATCTAGACAATATGTCCGCCATCACATTATCCGAACCACGGATAGCTCGCACCGTGAAATGGAAAGGCCGAAGAGCAATAGCATAACGAGTAGATCTCGAGCTCTTCAAATCCTTTCTTTGCATAGCCGTAAGAGCTGTTTGGTCGGTTTCCATAAAGAAATGCGCGCCCAGAAGAAACCTTTGTAGCTTAAGAATGGACCAAACCATAGCCAACAATTCACGGTCTAAAACCGAGTAATTCCTTTCTGCCGCATTCAGCTTCCTAGAGATATACATTACAGGATGCAGAGTTCCTGAATACTCCTGCATTAGTGCCGCTCCAATCCCAGTGGAAGAGGCATCACTACGAAGAACAAAAGTCTTATCAATCGTTGGTAGTCTTAAGATAGGATGAGATGAGAACAAATTCTTAACCTGATCCAATGAAGATTGGCATTCTTGGGACCAACGCACCATATTAGGAGAACCTTTTTTCAATAACGTTGAAAGTGGTGCCATAATGGAGGACAGATTCTCAATGAATCTTCCATAGAATTGTATTAATCCCAAGAGACTACGCACCTGCTTTTTTGTCTTCGGAACCGAGATATTCAATATCTTCGAAATGTTTTGGTCCTCTGTCTTCAACAGACCATGACAAACCCGATGACCTAGGAAAGAAATTTCACTAAACCCAACAAATGCTTTAGAGGGTTTTGCAGTCAAACTATGCTCACGTAAAGTAGATAGCAATTCCTTTAGACCCAAATAGTGTTCTTCCCAAGTATCGCTGAAAAGACAGATGTCGTCTAAATACGCGATGACATCTGCACGATCTGATAGAATTCGTCGCATCATGCACACGAAAGTCGCTGGGGCGTTCATAAGCCCGAAAGGCATAAAATTCCACTGAAATAGACCCCTAGGTGTTGAAAAAGCAGTGAGAGGTTTGGCGTGTTCCGTCAAAGGGACTTGCCAATAACCTTTCGACAAGTCTAGTTTAGTAAAGAATCTAGCTTTAGAAAGTCTAATAAGTAGATCATCTAATAAAGGCATAGGTTCAGCATCGAACTTCGTAACTTGATTTAATTTGGGATAGTCAACGCAAAGACGTATGTTATTGTCTTTCTTTCGAACAATAACTATCGACGAAGAATAAGCTGAAGTGGATGGTTCAATTATTTGCAGTTGAATCATTTCATCCAATTCTTTCTCGACTTGTGCTTGAAAATGAATAGGTATAGGGTATGGTCTTACTCTGATCGGATTACGATCAGTAAGTATGATGTCATGTTCAATGACACGTGTGTGTCCAGGAATGTCGGTAAGGACATCCTGAAATGATTGTAGCGTAGAAGATACTTGACGCTGTTCCTCAAAAGACAAATTCGAAGAAACGGTAACGTTTTTCCATGATTCCGTAGAATTAAGTGGAATCGCAGGAAGAGGTAAGTTAACGTCAGAAAAAATAGTTTCCTCATCCTGTATAACAGGCAGGGATGAGATATGACCATGTTGGACTCGAGAGTCGTCCGTCGCCTGGAAAATAGGCTGCAAATAGTCTGGACGTTCAATAAACTCTGTAAGCATATTTATATGAAAGGTTTTATGCTTTCCATCCACATCGACAATATAGTCGACATCTGAAATTTTAGAGACTATAGTGTACGGACTTTTCCAAGAAATGAGAAGTCAGTTTTCCCTTATAATCAAAATTCCTATTATGTGGATTTTGTTGTTTCCAAGAAAAACTAGCACAAGGTTGGTAACTTTTATCAAAGTTCCTATAGTTACTAAACCCAAAATAATGAGGACCATGAAATTCCCTCCAGTTCTTTGAAGAAGAACCGTAACGTGATGGACGTCTTTGGTATTGTCCACAATCACGATTATCTCTTCTAGCAGAATTGTTGTTATTTTTCTTAGTAAAGTTGCTTTTATTTTTCCCTGTAGCAATATGCTTAATAGGTACATCGTACTGACTGGGCTGAGTACGATGGATACTAATAGTTTTGTTTTCTTTTACCAACTTATCAGAAATTTAAAAAGTCGATGCACGGTTTTCCTGAGGAATCTTAACATGATACTTATCAAAGTCCTCACCGTGATGCAAACTTGATTTACCTTTGTTGGCCTGACGCCAACTCCCATTAGAGGCAGTATTGTTATTCCGTGGGAAACTATATTTTCCACGAAAATTTTTGTTCCCATATTGCTTAATGTTACCATGAGCATTAAGTGCATGGATGTTTTGTTCCTCCCAAATAGAAATTTGTTGCGGTGTGCATTCCCTAACCCCATGAATACGACCGATTATAAGATCCGCAATAGGATTAGGAAGAAGACACGCGTGGACATCTCCTGTAAAGAAGGGAGTGTCAATCCTAATGATAGCAGTAGGATATTTTTCAATGGTACCATCAAATGTAACACATTTGACCATTTTTCCAGTGGCACGGCAAGGATCTATCAGAGACTGCCTAACCCCGACGGTAGTACATCCCGAATCGAAGAGCACTGAGACTATACTATCATATATTAGACCTTTATGCAAGATGAGAGATCCTCTCCCATCATGCGCAACTGTAGCAGGTAGAGCAGGAAGAGGGTGACCACAAATTAGGGTAGATACAGTCGATGAGTCGAACAATGTTAAGCATTGGGGGCATTCAGTTGCTCTCCCAAAATCGAAAGCATATCCCGTGACAGCATTAGATTTCCCACTATCATTTCCTTGATTACAGGCTCCATTAAACTCTTGTTGTGCAGAGTTTGCCTGTTGGTAAGCTTTTCTTGTGTTATATCTAGGTCTACCGCGATTATCATTTCCCCTGTAATTGTTATCATATTGTCTATTGTAATTATCATTCCGGTTTGAATCCCGGTTAGTATATTCAACATCGTCATATTCTTGACGTCGAGAATGGTTATCCCGAGCAGAAAAGCTTGGGTAGTTTTTGTTGTGATAACCTTTGCGAAAGTGTCTATAATTATTACCACCAAAATTACGAGAACTCCCATCTCGTCTCCAGTTCTTAGAAGAAGAACCTTCATATGTTGGATTACTCTGCTTATGAGTGTAATTCTGATTACTTTTCTTATTCCAGTTTTGTTGAGCACCCTGAAATTTCTTATTGAAATTAGAGCCATATGGTGCTGCCGAAGCAACTGGCAACCCTTCTTTCACTTTAGAATTGCTAACTGTAGCATGGGGGTGCGCGGTGGCGTACTGGCAACAGTATTCCTCCATGTCTTTTAAGTTTTTGGGTTTACGCTCATGAAGAAATGCAAGGAAAGAATCATTAACAGATGACAAAACCTTATCTCGAAGTAATAAGTCCATTAGGCCTTCATATGTTTTCTCAGTCTGAGACAACTCAACGCATCGTGTAAATGTACGACGTATTTTTGAAAAAAATTCAGAGAAATCTACTCCATTTTCTGGCAACATTGTCCTAAAACGAAGACGATAATCTTCTTCTTTTAGTTGATATTTTTTTAGCACTGCTGCTCTGAAAACATCATAATTAGTCCTGTCATGTTCGTCTATTGTCATAAGAGTAGTCACTGTGTCGCCTGTAAAAAATTCCATCAGTTGTTCAACATATTTCTCCTTTTTTACTTTATGCGCATCGCATAAAAATTGGAATCTATCTAGATAATCCGCTACGTCATCCTTTAAAGGATTGAAATGAGGTAATTTAATCCTACTAACAAACTCCTTTGTCGTACTCGAAGTTGTTTGCTGAGCACTCGAACTCGCCAATTTAAATTTCTCTAACTCCAAAGTTGCGAGTCTTTCCTCATGTTCCATTTTTGCTTTTTCTCTCTTCGGCCTCAGCTTGAAGTTTTCTCTCCTCAGCAGCAGCTTGAGCTTGGAGTTTTTTCTCCTCCATTTCCATCTGGAATTTTCTTTCATCAGCAGCAGCTTGAAGTTTTCTCTCCTCAGCAGCAGCTTCTCTTTGATACTTTTTCTCTTCAAGTTCTAATCTTCTATTCTCAGCTTCTAGCTTCTTTAGTTCAGCTTCTGCTTTCAATTTAATTTCCTCTTGTTGTTTCTTTTCTTCTGACTTTAATGCCATGGCGAATTGAGCAGATGAATATTCTTCCAATTCTTTACCAGACTTACCAAGGGTTAACCCTTGCTGGATGAAGAAATCCAAATTAGACATTCTGTCTAATGAGATCAGAAACCTGAAAAATTAAACAAATTACCTTATCCCACTTCAATGGGAGGCAAGTCTGTACTATAGACTTGTATACTTACTTCACTTTATTTCCCTCTCTTAGTCTTAGTCAAAGACCTTGTATGGTTATCTTGTTTATAATATAACAAATAATCACTTAAGTACCTGTGGAAAATAACACCTTTATATCCCACTCACTGTGGGCACAAGTCCTTTTTATAAAGAACTTTCATATGTATTCCACCTTGTCTCTAAACGGAAGGAAGGAGAGAAGAACAGATACAAACAAAACAAATCGAAAATCAAAGAATGAAAAAATAACGAAAACAACACTAACTCATGTCGTCACAGCTAAACGTAAATAGCAACAATTGTCGCTAGCAAATCCCAATTAAGGAAATTTGCAGTCCCTAACGACACGCTGTCAATAGATAACCTCTATTACGTGGTATTTATTTAAAGGAGTCACCTTTACCCAACCAGTCAACTGAAAAACACAAGAAAAATACACAACAATAGTACAAGTAACATAAATAGCTATTGAATGTGTTGCAAAATAAAGCTTAGTCACACATGATGTTACAGTAACTATCTTGCTCCTTGCGATACTGGCCACCAGAAATGTAACTGTCTTTTTCTCGCTTGTAGAAGTGATCACTTGCACAAGACAGTAAACATCATGTTGTTAGATGTGTGGTACTGGCGTATGATGAACTGAGTGTGGGTGCGAATGAAGGCGCGAATGTGTTTAGGCTCGTATCTGTTGGGTAATGCAACCCATACACTCACATGCAGTAGTCAAGGATGCTTGAACACTGCTGGCACGTTTTAAAACATTTATTGACGATAGCACACATAGCATCAAAAGGAACAGTCAGTGTAAACAAGGTCATGCTGACCGGAAATCGTTAGGTATACATCAGGCATTCAAAAAAGCTGGTAAACATTCCAATATTCGTTCATGGTCAATAGCAATGTTCTTCAATAATGACAGTTCGTAGCGCCGCCCTGGTATCTCTGACTGAACGCGTCAGATACCTTAATCACTTTGACATACAGGTACAACTTGGCTTCCCCGCCAATTGCACATTATCAGGCTATAATATATTAGCCTTAACACAGGCCTCGTTATGACGTCATCTGTGTACTTCTTCTAAGCAGGTTAACATCAACCCTGCAGTAATGCTTATGTAGATATAAATATACCGTCAATCTGCTGTTCCCACAATATAACTTCGACACTGGACTTCTGTTCGTTTAAAGACAAATAGTCTTACATAGCTATCTTGAGCATAATGTATAAGATCTGCATACAGGATCGGTGAGCTGTCCTCACAGAAGGTACTTCTTTAACAAATTCTGCCACCGAAAGCATAGTAATGAAAAAGGTCGGTGTTACCTTGCAACGAATCCTCAGAACATAATAACAACACTGTCGTCCTTCCTGACGCACAGAGAATCAATGGGGAAAACTGCCAACGCAGTCACTTCGAAGATTTTCCTCCCCTACAATGGACATACACGTCCCCAGAAGCCAGGACTTCACAACTCAACAAGACGGAAGTCTAATTTCGCGCTCTTCACTGCGCATCGCATATAGCCCAGAACTGTATTACCTTTGACCCAAAAGGTCAAACACAATGAACGAACAAACAAGGGAGACAACCCCTAACCAACCTGACACAGCAAAGTCAAGACATAGTTACTAAACTTTGACCAGGGTGAAAAAACCTACAACCAATAGATCGATGTTTGAAACTCCATCAAAAATGACAGCAACAGTTAGTCCAACTATAGTTAAAGAATTATAATTTTAAAAATTGCTTATAATGTAGGAAATGAATCATCGATTACTTATGGGAATTATATTAATAATAACGGTAATCCTGCATTAGGCAGTAATCCAAATGCGCTTTATAACCTAAAGAATGCTTTCAACACAAGACGTGTATTCCCATTGTATCTAGTTTCGGTCTTCAACATTTTTCACATTGACTTAGCTCGTTCACAAACATAAGTACACTTGTCAATCAAATATCAAATAATTTTGACCAAATAAGTGCTTTATATTCAGGAAGTGAATCAACAATCACATATGCGAGTGGAACAAAAATATCGGTATTCCAGGTTTAGACAGTGATCAGAATAATTTAGTTCACCAATCGTTAAAGAATTGTTGTCATCTGTTTTTTTTACTAAAAAAAGTATTTAACCACATTAGTTATAATCAAATACTTTGCAATTGTGGCCGACTGTGAACTGTACGTTTGCATCTGTGTGAGATCACAAAGTCTCTACCGTTATACATCTGTCTTTGACTTATCCAACCCTCCTTAGTCGCTTTTTTATCACATGCATGGCAGGGTACAATGTTACTGCTCTTTTCTTTCCTTTCGGGCTGTCATAAAATTAACAAGTGATACAACGTCAAAATATCTCCAATGATACAACGTAGGGATAAAAAACCAATGCGTAAGCTGCTGGAATACATGATCGCCCGCGCCGCGGGTCATCAGGTGTTAGACTTGAAGGCAAAACGGAACGAGGATCAAAAGACAAAAATCTGACTGAACGCGTACTTGAACTAGCGAGGTTAATGGACGCAAATTGGTGGGGCAAGGAGGAAAAGTCCCGTTCCCCCCCCCCCCCCCCCCCCAAGTTGACATAAAGTAAGGAATTCGACAGAAGGGACCTTGGATATGATACGCCACAGTCATTTATTGGACGCTTTTGCGATACCAAGCCTTTTATTTGAATTCAGCGGCTAAACGCAGATGCTTGAAATATTACAAAATTTAAAAAGTAACTTTTCTTAATATTAATGTTAGGAATATAAAAATTAGCTGGCCGGATGGCCCATTCTGAGCAGTGAAATAATATGTTTTTAATTTTACAGACGGATAGATAATAATGAAAATAATGACAAAAGACAGTGTTGTTCACAACAGCGAAAGACTGCATTGAATCAAAAGTGTCGCTATTTGCACAAAAATCGCGACCTTGAGACGCAGGTGTTCAAATCTACTTAGCATGGAAGAGAAGAGATATTGGTGGAAGCTGTGTCTAAAAATAACTTTTATCGACAAAATTTTGGAGGGGAGAGAAAGGTTGGTTCAAAAATCAAGTACGTTTTTGTGAAAACGCAAGTAGAGACGGACAGACTAACAGATAAAAATCCATACTTGACTGAAGCATGACTGAAATGACTTTAGTGTAGGAAATTTGAATTTAAAAAAAAAACCAAGGCATTGATTGGCCACAGACAATCATATTATCCGCGCTCAGACGAGCTTTTTTGCCATTCCTCAATAGTTGTCCAGTGATAGACACAGTAAATTTCAAGTGTGGTGATTTCCAAATGAAATAAATTGAAATAAGTTCAGGGACGCCATACTATAGCCAGCAGCTCAGCTGAGTTTTGCTAGCATTTCTGTGTTCTTTATTCATAATCTGGTAAGATTGAAATTATTTCTTTGTATATTTTGAATATTGTTTAATGTCCGAGTGATTTGATACTGCCATATCGAAATCTAGCCTTACAAACAAGTAAGGATTCGCTCTGGACTCCCCGCCCTAGTTCAGGGTCTAGGGACAAACAATATATAAACTACAGCAAGGTTTAGGAAGGGGTGATCAAGTGTTGAGAACAGTGAATCATATCACCTATCATATTCTATGGCAGTGAGATAATGCACCTATTTCAGAATCTGTAGACTGGGGAAACTTACCCTATGCGAAACCAACTAGGTAAGATGTGCTGTCTGGTCAGAGAGAACTGACCCTGTTTATGTGGTGTTATTGTAATTTGTTATGTGTAGAAGTGGCTTATTAGGTAAGGTTCTGAGCAAAAACCAATACTTTATTTCAGAGCTGTGAGTTCGATCTTGACACTAAGGTGGTGTCAAATGCTGATTAATAATTGAAGTGAGGACCCGTGCAGGGTACATTTCGACAGAACATCTGTGTATTGCTCAAGCACGGAGAGGTGGGGCCATCATATTCCAGCACCAGAACAAATCTGGCAAAGTTAAGTAGGCTAGCTGGCCTGCTGAACTTACACCAACTTCATAAAACTAGCACCCAAGAGAATTTACTACTGAAGCATCCCATTTCCTTCCATCATTAATGGACAATGCTGTGTAGGCATAAACAGGGAGTGATGAAGCCACCCCAACAGCACATCCATTCATAGTTTTCCCAGGAAAATTAACATTACGAACAGTAATACTATAATTAATCTTGAAGATTGCATATGTAAACATCTTTCATTTAACATGCCATTTATTCATGCCATTCATTCATAAATTTCAAAATCTTGGCATAAGTTCTGGCCAAAATAAAACCTTGGTTCAGAACAAATAAATTTAAAAAAAAGATTTTCTATTCTAAATTTAACCAGCTGAATTTAGTTCATTGTGTTATAAATTTTATTGATAGTATTAGACTTAATTAATATCTGTGGGTGTGTGTATATGTCCATACAACACATTGCATTCAGTACCCTAGATTTTAACGTAGCCACATTCATTAGTAAAAAAAAAGATATGTGTGAGGTCATAAAGTGGTAGCACGAAAGGGCCTTCTGTATATTCACAGTTACAATTATCTCAGGAGCCTTCACAGCTGACCTCACGCATCACACTAGGTGATAACACCACCATACAATACCATCAAAATCCACTACATATATTGGGGTCTCTTTGTCCCGGGATCATTAGCCCAACAGTAATATTAGGATCTCCTGGTGGGAGAAATAAAATTAGGGAAACAAAATTGTAAAATTCCCTTTAAAATTAAAAGTGTCCCTGCATATAAAAGTTGGTGAATCTTCACAGCCAGTAATAAGTAATTAGTTAATTAATTAATTAGAAGTATTTAGACTATAGTAATTAGAAGTAAGTTAGTGGTTAGAGATTTATCTTGTATATTATTATATTGTCTAAAAAGTATGGCGGAGCTAGCAAAATTCCGATCAGCTGCTGTGCTGACCGCAAAGGAGATGGGAATGGATGGTCAGATTTTAATTCAATACGTAACGGCTGAATGTGATAAATATATTGAACGGGAAGAAAGGAGATTAGAAAAAGAGGCTGAAAGAAAATTAGAGTCTGAAAGGTTGGCTGAAGAGAAGAGGTTGCAGATTGAGGCTGAGACTAAGAGGTTGCAGATTGAGGCTGACAAAGAGGCAAAGGCATTAGAGGCAGCAGAAAAAAAGATTGACTGCCGAAAGGGAAGCAGAAGATAAAAAGGCCGAAAGGGAGGCAGAAGATAGAAGGTTGCAAAGGGAGCACGAATTACGACTAAGGGAGCTGGAATTACAAGGCCAGGCTCCTGAAAATGGTGCCAGCCCTTTTGCCTCAGATGCTACGCCCAGTCTGGGAGCCTCAAACTCAGCTATGGGGTTTCATTTAGACCATTTTGTTGAAAAAGACGATGACATAGAGGGGTACCTAGGACGTTTTGGGTTATTAGCTACTACATATGGGTTAGAGAGAGAGAGGTGGAGTTTAAAGCTATCACAGGGACTGAGAGGTACTTCTTATGAAGTCTTTGCTAAAATGAACAGGGAAGACCAAGACAATTATGACATGTTAAAGCAGGCTTTGTTATTAAGGTACGAGAAGAATGGTGAATTTTATCGTAAGAAATTTAGAAATGCCAAACTGTTGTCTGGGGAGACATACCACCAATTCTCTGCTAGACTGGAAACCTATTTGGAGAAATGGACTGCTCTGGGGAAGACCCAAGATCTTAAAGAAATGATCATGATTGAGCAATTGAGAGAGTCCATGGCTCCAGACATGAGAAAATTTCTCATGGAACAAGGTGCAGAGAAGTTGGGGGAGGTTTTAAATGTTGCTGAGAGGTATCAGGCAGCCCAGGCAGAGGTAAGTGGTGCTAAAAAGAAGCACATAGATAATTTTAAAGCTCCACAGCAATTTAATAAATTTGATAATAGGGAGCAGGGAAATAAAGGTAGGACAAACTTTGAACGGCCAAGAAATGACTACAGAGACAGAAACTCACAGTTCAATGACCAAAAATTCAATGAAAGAAAACCGTTGAACCAAGGAAAAAGATGGTGTAAATGGTGCAAGAAGGATAACCATAACACCGAATTTTGTAGAAGGAAACCTTCAAACATTGCTGCAATGAAGTCGGGGACGCAAAGATTAAAGGTTAATCCTAATGGACAACAGGAACCTTATCACCCCCCAGTTTGTGAGGATGTTATTTGTAATGGGGTCACCATAAGGTGCCTTTATGATACAGGTTTGGATTATGATTCAGTTGTGAAGTCTAGCCTAGTGGACCCAAGTCAGTATACCACAGAAACAGTGGAAATACAAGGGGCAACTAAGGACATACCACTCATGACACTTCCCATCGCAAGGATAACGGTGAAAACTCGCTATGTGGAAGGAGAAATCAGAGCAGCAGTGATAGATGAACCAATCTACCCTCTGATATTGGGGTGTAGATACGTCTTCTTGGGGAATCCCGAGAGACCTGTGATCATGGCGACAGTGCAGACCAGGTCACAGAAGAAGGAGGAAGAAGGTGAACCTATAAATGCTCATCCAGAGGAGATGAGGAAGGCGCAGGCTGAGGATAGGACACTCAAGCCATGTTTTAAAAAATTGCCCAAATGCCACACACCTCCGAGCAAGGGAGAATATTTCATGAAGAACAAACTATTATACAGGAAGGCCGGAACTGGAACAAATGGTCACAACCAGCTGGTTCTTCCCACCTCATATAGAGATAAAGTGATGGAACTCGGGCATGCGATTCCCTTCAGTGGTCACATGGGGATCAGCGCCACAGGACAGCGTATAGCTTGTCATTACTTCTGGCCAGGGATAACGGAGGATATAAAAAGATATGTCAAATCCTGCCCTGAATGTCAAAGGGTAGCTCCAAAGCACTGGACTGCTCCTGCAACTCTAGGGGAAATGCCCATAGTGGGAACACCTTTTGAGAGGGTTGCAGTGGATATTGTGGGACCTCTCACTCGGACCAAGAGGAGGAACAGTTACATCCTTACTCTGGTGGACACTTGTTCTATGTGGGGAGAGGCGGTAGCCCTGCCATCAATTGATTCAAAACATGTAGCAGAGGCACTACTTACAATATTCACCCGATTAGGATTCCCGCATCAAATCTTGACGGATAATGGATCTCAGTTCAAAGGGAAACTAACGGAAGAAGTTTTTAAACTATTTCAAGCCAGACACTTTCATTGTAGTCCGTACCATCCACAAGGGAACGGCCAGGTAGAGAGGTTCAACGGGACTCTCATTTCTATCCTGAGAAAGCTGGCACACGAAAAACCGGATCTGTGGGATCAATTCCTGCCCGCCGCATTGTTTGCGTACCGGGAGGTACCACATAGTTCAACCGGGATGGCTCCTGCAACTCTGCTATTTGGGAGGCCAATAAAAGGTCCATTAGAAGCTCTATTAAGGACCTGGACAGATGAGAAGGCGGAAGAGACTGTTACCTCATCTTATCAATACGTGAACGAACTGACCACTCGTTTGAAAGCTGGATGGAAACTGGCAAATGATAATTTGAAACAAGCCAGGAAGAAACATGCAGCATATTTTAATAGGAAGGCAAAGGACCGAGAACTAGCTGTGGGAGAGAAGGTGCTTCTTCTACTACCCGGTAGCCAGAATAAATTACAAATTGGTTGGCAAGGTCCATATATGGTTCTAGAGAAGGTGTCTAGAACAAACTATAAAATTGACAAAAAGGGGAAGGAGAAAGTTTATCATGTAAACTTGTTAAAGAAGTATCTGGACAGACCACTCCAGGAAAGCACCCCCTTATTGACCTTGGCTATTGCAACTCAGATGCAAAGGGAACCACTCACCTCACATGAATACCCATTACATCCTTGTGAAACAGCAGCACAGGTAAAAGTCAGTAAGCACCTGACTAAAAATCAGAGGGAGAGAGTTCAACAGGTTCTGGAGGAACATACAGATGTATTAACAGATAAACCAGGCCATACAAATTTGCTACAGTATGACATGAAACTGGTAGACTCAAACCCAATCTGTATGAGAGCCTATTCTATTCCGTTCGCGAAGGAGAAGGCATTGAAGGAAGAAATAGATTATTTGTTGAAGGAGGGGATTATTTCGCACAGTGAATCATCTTTTAGTTCTAGTGTCGTTTTGTTGAGAAAACCGTCTGGGGAACACAGACTGTGCATAGATTACAGGAAACTGAATGCTGTCACAGAAGGACAAGTGGATCCATTACCAGACACAAAACAGTTATTTGCCAGACTGAACAAGGCAAAATACTTTTCAAAGGTGGATCTTAGTAAAGGCTATTACCAGATCCCAGTGAAGCCTGAAGTGAGACCTTATTTGGCTTTTAGCACTTCGGATGGACATTATGAATTCAATATGCTACCATTCGGACTGAAAAATGCTCCGAGTGTATTTTCAAGGATGATGCGCAAATTGTTGGATCCCCTGAATAACCCATGTATCACGAATTTCATGGATGATATTCTCGTCGCCACAGAGACATTTGAAGAACACATTGAAGCTCTAGAAATGTTATTTAATAGACTTCGGGAGGCGAACTTAACTGCTAGGCCAACAAAATGTTGTATTGGATGCAAAGAGTTGGAATTCTTGGGACACACTGTATATCAGGGTAACATGACCCCTGACCCCAAGAACTTGGAAAAACTGCAGAGAGCACCTAGACCACAAACAAAAAAGGACGTGCGATCATTCGTGTCGTTATGCGGATTTTATCAGAAATACATCAAAAATTTTAACGCTATTTGTGCTCCTCTGACTGATCTGACTCGCAAGGGACTTCCAGATAAAATTATTTGGACTGCACAATGTGAACTAGCGTTCCAAGAGTTAAAGGAAAAACTCACTAGCAGGCCTATTCTCAAACTGCCTGATTTGACACAGGACTTTGTCTTAAGAACCGATGCAAGTAATGTAGGACTCGGAGGGGCGTTGTTGCAAAGATCATCTTCACCTGATGGGGAACTGAAACCAGTCGCTTATGCAAGCCGCAAATTGAATAAGGCGGAACAAGGATACTCCACAAGCGAAAAAGAATGTTTAGCGTTGGTCTGGGCAATAAAGAAGTTTCAAATCTATCTGTATGGTAGGACTTTTGTGGTCGAGACGGATCATCAGCCTCTCGTATTCTTATCTCAGGCTAAGCATGAAAACGCAAGATTGCTGAGGTGGTCTTTATTGCTTCAACCTTATCAGTTTAGTATCCAATATATCCCAGGTAAATTGAATGTCGGTGCAGATTTCCTCAGTCGGCACCCCTGTGATCAAAATTAGAGTAATGGCAGACGGGAGGAGAGATTTTATCTATGTGTATCACTGGTTTTAGAACTTGCCGTAGGCATGTTTTCAAGTGGGGAGATGTGTCATAAAATTAACAAGTGATACAACGTCAAAATATCTCCAATGATACAACGTAGGGATAAAAAACCAATGCGTAAGCTGCTGGAATACATGATCGCCCGCGCCGCGGGTCATCAGGTGTTAGACTTGAAGGCAAAACGGAACGAGGATCAAAAGACAAAAATCTGACTGAACGCGTACTTGAACTAGCGAGGTTAATGGACGCAAATTGGTGGGGCAAGGAGGAAAAGTCACGCTCCCCCCCCCCCCCCCCCCCAAGTTGACATAAAGTAAGGAATTCGACAGAAGGGACCTTGGATATGATACGCCACAGTCATTTATTGGACGCTTTTGCGATACCAAGCCTTTTATTTGAATTCAGCGGCTAAACGCAGATGCTTGAAATATTACAAAATTTAAAAAGTAACTTTTCTTAATATTAATGTTAGGAATATAAAAATTAGCTGGCCGGATGGCCCATTCTGAGCAGTGAAATAATATGTTTTTAATTTTACAGACGGATAGATAATAATGAAAATAATGACAAAAGACAGTGTTGTTCACAACAGCGAAAGACTGCATTGAATCAAAAGTGTCGCTATTTGCACAAAAATCGCGACCTTGAGACGCAGGTGTTCAAATCTACTTAGCATGGAAGAGAAGGGATATTGGTGGAAGCTGTGTCTAAAAATAACTTTTATCGACAAAATTTTGGAGGGGAGAGAAAGGTTGGTTCAAAAATCAAGTACGTTTTTTGTGAAAACGCAAGTAGAGACGGACAGACTAACAGATAAAAATCCATACTTGACTGAAGCATGACTGAAATGACTTTAGTGTAGGAAATTTGAATTTAAAAAAAAAAAACCAAGGCATTGATTGGCCACAGACAATCATATTATCCGCGCTCAGACGAGCTTTTTTGCCATTCCTCAATAGTTGTCCAGTGATAGACACAGTAAATTTCAAGTGTGGTGATTTCCAAATGAAATAAATTGAAATAAGTTCAGGGACGCCATACTATAGCCAGCAGCTCAGCTGAGTTTTGCTAGCATTTCTGTGTTCTTTATTCATAATCTGGTAAGATTGAAATTATTTCTTTGTATATTTTGAATATTGTTTAATGTCCGAGTGATTTGATACTGCCATATCGAAATCTAGCCTTACAAACAAGTAAGGATTCGCTCTGGACCCCCCGCCCTAGTTCAGGGTCTAGGGACAAACAAATATATAAACTACAGCAAGGTTTAGGAAGGGGTGATCAAGTGTTGAGAACAGTGAATCATATCACCTATCCTATTCTATGGCAGTGAGATAATGCACCTATTTCAGAATCTGTAGACTGGGGAAACTTACCCTATGCGAAACCAACTAGGTAAGATGTGCTGTCTGGTCAGAGAGAACTGACCCTGTTTATGTGGTGTTATTGTAATTTGTTATGTGTAGAAGTGGCTTATTAGGTAAGGTTCTGAGCAAAAACCAATACTTTATTTCAGAGCTGTGAGTTCGATCTTGACACTAAGGTGGTGTCAAATGCTGATTAATAATTGAAGTGAGGACCCGTGCAGGGTACATTTCGACAGAACATCTGTGTATTGCTCAAGCACGGAGAGGTGGGGCCATCATATTCCAGCACCAGAACAAATCTGGCAAAGTTAAGTAGGCTAGCTGGCCTGCTGAACTTACACCAACTTCATAAAACTAGCACCCAAGAGAATTTACTACTGAAGCATCCCATTTCCTTCCATCATTAATGGACAATGCTGTGTAGGCATAAACAGGGAGGGATGAAGCCACCCCAACAGCACATCCATTCATAGTTTTCCCAGGAAAATTAACATTACGAACAGTAATACTATAATTAATCTTGAAGATTGCATATGTAAACATCTTTCATTTAACATGCCATTTATTCATGCCATTCATTCATAAATTTCAAAATCTTTGCATAAGTTCTGGCCAAAATAAAACCTTGGTTCAGAACAAATAAATTTAAAAAAAAAAGATTTTCTATTCTAAATTTAACCAGCTGAATTTAGTTCATTGTGTTATAAATTTTATTGATAGTATTAGACTTAATTAATATCTGTGGGTGTGTGTATATGTCCATACAACACATTGCATTCAGTACCCTAGATTTTAACGTAGCCACATTCATTAGTAAAAAAAGATATGTGTGAGGTCATAAAGTGGTAGCACGAAAGGGCCTTCTGTATATTCACAGTTACAATTATCTCAGGAGCCTTCACAGCTGACCTCACGCATCACACTAGGTGATAACACCACCATACAATGAAAAAGAGCCAGTCAATGCAGAGGAGCGGAATGGAGAACTCATGGAGATGAAAAAAGGTGATTCAAGATTAAACCAACCAGATTGGTGCGAGGGAGATCTAATCAAACACAAGCTCAATTAAGTGCACACGGACTTAGCCCGCTTCAGATTCAAGTCTGGACTCTCTCACAACTTCACTTCAAGATCTCATAGCTGAGAAGACGTCCAGCAGACTGACCTACACTTGTTGATGCCACATAGCCACATCCCATAGCTGACAAAGCCCAAGCTGACCTGCTTTGTGAGCCGACTTGAATAGTGATACGCTTAGATCAGTAATATTGTGTCTGATGGGTATGTTAAACTTGTATTATCGTTAGGTTACAAAGTATTTTGGTGTCATGTAAATTAATGTACTAATTAACCTCGATGTTATGATTGACTTTGATTTACATGTTTGTGTCTTATCTTGGTACTTTTAAAACTACGCTGAACACTGAAGTTGGTCTCCACCTGAATGTAACCTGAACCAATCCTGAACAGCTGGAGTCCTTGTCAGGACTGCTTAGTATTAGCTTAAGAGCTTACAGTCCTTTTCAGGGCTTAGCTTTTAAATGCTGGGTGTACAATAGTTTTTCTTCTTCTCCTTTTTCTTATTCTTCTTCCTTTGTTTTCTTTTGCTCTTCCTTCTTCATTTACATTTTCGTTCGATGTTATTTTGTAAACTTTTTAAAGCGATAGCTAAGGACCAAAGGAAATAAATTCAGAATTAAAAAAAAAAAAAGATTTCTATAGTCTTCCGATGCATTTTATTGTTTGTATGTTGTACTTCTTTGATTGACATGACCACGGCTTCATGGTCAAAATAAGGATTCTGATCAATAATGGCCCGACATCATCGGAAGATCTTGTTAGTTGAAGACTACATATACCATAGTCTCGTACATATGTTTTCAGGTTACTACCACTGAGCGAGTCGCAGCAAAGCTTCTGATAAGGAGCATAACAGATGGCAGTGTGTGAATAAAGGACTACCTCTGCATCGCCTAGTTGTATCATCGTGTTACCTGTCCAGGTGAATAAACTCTCTTCGAAGTCTACACCTGATCAATGGCAGAATAGTCTGTAGAGAAAGAAAATAAAGGAGATAAGTACTGTTTCACTGAAGAAGCAAATCCAAAAGTCACCAAAAGGCAGGTATGATGTTAAGAGACATAGACAATTTAATAATTTCCAGTTGTGATTGTGTAATACTTATCTGCAACTTTTACTACATTTATATTTTAATTATTAAAGTGTACTGATATATTTTATAATTTGCAGTTGATTCCTTTTTAAAAAAAAAATTCTAGTTACAGTTCTAAAATATTTATTCGTTTGTGGAATTGAAAGAATATTTAATATTTTTTAATCGGTTGGAATAACTAACGAGCTGCATTTCACATCAACCCATGGAGCATATGATAGGTCTAGCGAGAAGGTGGCTTACTTCACAGCTTTCTCCTACATATACTATATAGAACTGTTCAGTTATCTACCTGACTTGTCCTGTGTCATCTATACCACTAGTTCACCAGTTCTCTTCTCTATTTCTGAGAACAATTAGTTTTCTATCTAACTTCCACCTCGCCACAGACTTGACATGTGTTTGTTGAGTGTCTATGCTCGTTGCTGGGCTAAAGGGTATTGTTTGACTGTTAACTGGCATGTATAAAGTCGACAAAGAACATGTAAAGATTACGAAGATAGTGCTCAGAAAAGGAATGAGGAGAACAGGAAAAAAACATGTAATTGAAAGGAGGTCAATTATGTCAATTGTCAAGGCTTTGTTTGTTGTGGAGATCCAATACCTGTTCAACCTGACCCGATGTGGACACTTTCAATTATAAGTGGTGTTTACTGTGCGAATATTTCATCCAATTTTGAATGGCAGTCGATTATTTTGTCCAGTAACAATGCCAGCCCTGAAAAGGGCCATTGTAAAGGCACACGGAAACTTTATTAATATTTCCCACATTTCATTTCAAGCCACAGTTCTTGACAAATGTTCAGGTTGGAAGAGATGAAGCTGTTATTACCTCTGAATGATTGACTAAATTGTGTGGAAAAAAGTTGCAAAATAGACACGTTTCACACCATAAAAGTTTTCCTTGAACCGCTAGACAACAATTAATTACACTTAAATCTTGAAAGCTTGGATTTTGCATGAGTTCATATAAATCACATAAATAATAAATATAACTGGAAATGTGGCAAGCACACGTAAGAAAATATTTTAAAAATGTGAAACTAGATAACAGAAAATTAACAGAAGTGATTGCCGTACCTGGAAATTGAACCCACGACCTTCCTAATGGCGGCATAGCTATTCCGTACGTTTACGTA
This sequence comes from Oreohelix idahoensis, assembly GCA_024509875.1. Taxonomy (NCBI): domain Eukaryota; kingdom Metazoa; phylum Mollusca; class Gastropoda; order Stylommatophora; family Oreohelicidae; genus Oreohelix; species Oreohelix idahoensis. The sequence continues at coordinate 44,815 of JAMPIV010004153.1, read as the reverse complement.
TAAATTTATGATGGTGATACATATGCATGCCTACCAGTGGCTCATTATGATAGGAGATATGGGGCATATGAATGAACACATTTCTTAACCTTTACATGGTAAGATTATAATGACTGTTCAAGATAACTGTTCCTCACTAGCATTTTTGTATTGTTGGTCGTTTCGCATTTTTCAGAAAAGCTGATGTGATTGTTTCCTACAGCATTGTATATTGTATTGTACAGATCCGTCTGATTATAAATTTTCATGAACTCTATTCATTTTCTACTGATATGTATACATTTGAGGTGGTCAAATGTATTCATACCTACCGGCGATGCATTTTTCGAAGAAATCTGAGATTTGAATGAAACCACCAAAAAAAAAAAGTCTTAGCCGCTATTTGTGATGATTCGAGAGTGTTTATGATAACTTTCACCTTGTATAATGCAACACTTGCAGATTCCGTATTTTAAAAGAAAAGCTGCTGCGATTATTTTTTCCCTTTTAGGCCAAAATACTAAGCAAAAACGATTGTAAAAGTTGATAATGAAGAATCATTTATATTTAAAGGCGAAAATCTAATTCTATGTTTACAGGTGAATAAACTTCGGAAGTCTTTCTCTAAATTTTGACCAAATAAAATCTAAAAGTGTGAAAACAAGCCAGGTCTTCTTGAAACGATCTGGTTCTATTGCTCTAGCTGACATTTCTAGGTAATGCCTCTGTTCCAGTAAAGACTAATGAAAGTTCTTTAAGTTAGGCTAACATTTAACATCACCATTATTCATCATTTTATTTCCTTTTCGCTGCTAAAGGATCATGGATACATCATTGCAGCTAACCTTTTTGTTCCAGAAAACCCGCACCCAAACATTTATGTGCTTCTGCAGCATTCTCTTTTCCGTCATGTGACTACAGACCAATGCGCAAGCTTATAGTATTCGCTTCAGAAGGGCAGCCGCCCAGGGCGTTAAAGACAAAAGGGCGCTGAAGAGAGGGAGAAAAATAAAGGTATTTTGTCGCCAAGAAGATCGTTATTCCTTCAGCTTTGACACAGGTCAAAACATGCAACGTAAAATTTTTTTTGTTAAAAAACCAAATTCAAATTAGGCCTATGACATATTTTTAACGGAGGCCTTACGTGTGGTGTTTTAATGTAATATTTTCGTTCTGCAGTTATGTTCCAGCATCTTATTTAATTTTTCAGTCGAACTTAACCCTTTCGCGGCTAGAAGTGTGTGAAAAGGTAAGGAGGCAAGTCAATCCAAAGTGCCAAACCCTCTAAGGCCGGTCTCTCTCACGGACTTAAGGACTCCAAGAACGACACGGGATTTTGGTTAACATGACGAAACTCCATTAAACTGTAGCGTGATACGTGTCCAAAACGGCCAATAGCCACACACTACACGACCGTGTCACCAAGCATATGGCTGTTATTTAAGACTGACAAGCAGTGGCTCCACCTCTCGTTGTAGCTGCGATTGGTTATTCCCATTAACTTTTGTACATTAAGGATTAAAGGCTGTAAATTACCGCCTACTATAGAGGCTGGGAGAAATGTCCGCCCACAAAAATCAACATACCCCTTGAAAACTGAACAACGTAAAGATATATAAACATAGGGACACCGAATAGGATATACTATATACACTACAAACATTAAGCAACGCCACAACAAACGGCAGAGACAATACAGATTGAAAGCAACCAACATATTAGAAAATAACCAAAGCAATTTGCTAAAGGAACACTATTTGTCTTTATGTCAAATTACAACCCACACGAGGTTGAACCTCCTATTCCAATCCAAAGACAAACGACCTAGTCAATTTAAAGTGAAATATTTTTGTTACCCACAAATAATTAACTGCCGGCGTGATGCTAACCACATCACATTTAGGGTGCCGATGATCAAGAAAATATAGTCCTAACACCATATTTCCAATATGCCTCAAGGAAGAGTAACGGGATGCTTACTAATAATTAATTGGACATTAGGTTTATGCAGAGTGTCCCAGAAGTCTTAATGCAGTCTTAAACATGAATAACTTCAGAAGTATAAATGCTACAAACTTATAAAAAATATCACGTGAAAGTTAATTATAACATTTAAAAAAAAAATATTTCGTGAATTTTTAATAAGTGTTTAATTTTAATTCTCCCCCCCCCCCCCCCCCCCCCCCCCCTCCCCCTCCCCACCCAGTCCCTCTGATTCAAGATAACAAACTTTGAATAAAAAGTCTGCTGTGTTCTCTGGTTAGCAGAACTCAAGTCCACAACAACAGCAAGATGAATATTCGCTTTCCATTATAAGTTGGAGGCTCCCGACAGAAATTTAATTAACAACTGGATGAACAAATTCAAAGACTCTAGCCCACTTAACGGGAGGTTTGAGAGAGCAAATCGAGCAAGCGAAGATAATGTGGATGTAATTGAGAAGGTATTTGTACTGAGTTCCAACATATCAGTGCGCCATACATCTGCTGAAGTGAACATTCCAAAAAAAAATAATTATAAATTTATAAATTTATGTGGGAAGCACCCTTCTTATAAAATGAAGCGAATTTTCTCACTGCTGATGATGTGGGAGTGAGTTCAACGAACCAGAGAATGCAGTTGGCTTTTTCTCCAATCAGAGGGACTAAAACAAAACAAAAACATGTATTATCAAAATTCACAAAACTTAACATACGGCGTGTAAGTAACCCGTCAAAAAGTATCTGGTAAGAAATATCTTGTGCTGTTTCAGCTGCATGTCCTGATGAAAGCACTTATTTTCTGCATGCATGTGCCACCCTAATTGTAAACGAAGAACAACAGAAAGTTACACGCAACTTTCAGGTTAAACCATTATTACTACTGTCATGAGTTGTCTCCACTTGCTCCGAAGTTATGGTCCAACAATGGCCAAAACCTAGAGAATCTAATGTGGGTCTTCAAAGGTATCTACCTTCGGACAAGGATGATGATGTTTCTACATTGAGAAAGTCTTCACAAGATATTTCAGAAGTTAAGACCAATGTTGAATGTGTCTTATCTGCCCGCCGCCTTTTGTGAAGAGGTATTATATAATTTAATTTCTTCTTCTTCTTCGTACACTCTCATACGTCCACTTGAATGTCTCAAAGAAAGCAGTAGTCAGTTTGAAGCTATTTGAATTTAGATCGTACAAGACTACTGGACAAAAGTTAAGGGCCGCCATTCAGTTTAGACAAGGTTTATATAATTGATTGGCAAACTGTAAAGACAAGTGAAAATGTCATTAAAACTGAGCTCAGAGAAATGTGTATACATTTCTGTGTGCACTAGGTTAATTTTTGTTAAAGGTCCAAAAACTGGGTCACTTTAATCCCCACGTGAAAATTGCCACTGTTGCTGCAAAAACTCGTGGTTTTTGCAACACGCCCCACTAGTTCAAAAGGAGAAAAAGTGAGTTGAATTTGAATGCACGTGGAAAATGATCATCGGTAAAGAGTGTTCACTGTTGGTATGCAATAAATCAGTATGAAAAGTGGTCGAAATGATCACTGCAATAGCCATGCCACCAAGGAGAAGTCTCAGCACTGTAGACCGTGGTCGGGCCATGGCATGGATTCAGGATGGTCAATCTGTTCGTCATGTTGCAAGACGTTTATCAGTGTCCCACTCTATCATTCAGAGACTTCTTGAGAAATTTCAAGCTACCGGACATTTGGAAAATCGACCCTGCTCACGAAGAATTATATAAACCTTGTCTAAACTGAATGGCGGCCCTTAATTAACTATATACATATATATATATATATATATATATATATATATATATATATATATATATATATATATATATATATATATATATATATATATATATATATATATACAAGTACATGTATATACTGAAGCACATTAAAAACGCATCTTCTTCTTCTTCTTCTTCTTCGTTCGCCCTGAAAAGGACGGTGGTTGCGTTGTGTCTGTTTACAACGTAGCTGTGATATCTGCACCTTTCGGTCGACACATCCGACTTCTGCACGGCATTTTTTAGGACCGGGTGTGCCTTCCCATTTCGATCCACACTCGCTCAGCCAGCCTGCACAGCTGCAGACTGTTTCCAGGACCACCACGTGGAGGTGGAGTGCGGTCTTGACCAGCTCTGGTTCGCTGGTCCTGACACTATTATATATACTGATGCCCAGAAGCTGGAAAAAAAGTGTGGGAATGGATTTTCCCCGTGTTTATCATGAGGTAGAGAGGGAATGGCTACTGGAATGGAAAGTGCATGATTCAACCCACGGGTTTGTGTATGTGGTAAAGTGGGATGTTATAAATATTTATAGGGGACTTAGTGTACTGACTGAGATCAGCTGTGAAGGTATCTGTATCTAATAAGTGTGGTGTATTACAGATGACCTTACTTGCTACCACATTTATACCTCAGTCAGAATTATTCTGGAATATTGTGATGACTACGTTAAATGTCTAGGGTTATGAAAATGATGAAGTGTAAGTCACAACAACAACAGACAGATAAATAGTTTAATTTATTCCACAACACTCTACAACACTGTGACACTCACACACATATAACACTCTATAAGACTATCTTAAATGAGTCAAGTGTTTGATTATCGTGGAAATAGTATTGGGAAAAGTTCACAGTTCCTGTCATTTGAACCAATTAATTGTCCCTCTGGGTTTAATAAAATGTCAATTTTTGAGGGGGCACATAATGTTGAGCGACTCTGGCCACAGAAGCTTATCTTTCGTGATGGCGGCAGGAAAAGACTCCTCTGCTCGATTGCTTCCTGTGTTCTGGAGACACCTCACTGGTCGCTATCTGGACCAAGGAGTATGCTGTCAGCCTCTGGATTCAGCAAAACTCAGACCAGGTGCTGCTTCAATACCTAGGACCACAGTCCCTGAAACAAGAAGGTTGTACCTCCTACTTCAGATCTAATTTATAATCTATTTCCACACTGAACACAATACACAACAAACACTGAGTTCAGAGCGATAGGCCAACTGCTAGCTTCATCTGAAACAATTTACACCAGTATTCTCCTCCTAAATGGTTACTACGCCTCTGCAATTCCAGCATTATTTCCTTCTAGTCAATAAGATAGGTGTCAGTGTACTGTTTGGCAATTCCATGCAGTTTTACTTTTCTCCGACACGTCATGTTCAGGTTGGAGCAGTATCTAGGCCTTGCCTCATGTTTGCTACTGAACCACGCACATATACAGACATAAATTATCAATTTACATTCAATTTTCATTAAAAAGATATCAAATATTTCAAGCTTACCACAATTCATGGAAATAATAAACAAATACGTTGACTGGCGATGAATATGGCACAAAATCCGATCTGCCTCTGTCCCAGACTTTTATTTAGAAAAATATGATCTGGCTCTCAACACACTGTTTCTTAGTAAGTTTATTTTAAAATGTGGCACTGAACTGACGCTCTTAATTGACTATATTTTCGGGTCTAACCAATCGGGCCATGTTTACACAGCTTTTCAAAAACCTTACTACCGTTTCCCCTAACAACAAAGAATTAGTATTTGTAGTCCGACTAATCGTGTTTAGCCTTACATTTACTTCTATCCAATCAAATAGGATTTTACATGGTGGCCCATTTCCCGTAAAATAGTGGTTTCAAAACATGCCACTGTCCGATTATTTTTTGGTGTTGTCTGACACCCTCACTATTTTCTTTTGGCTATAATTTGTTCATTCCCAGACTATTTGCGTAACACTTAACATATTCTTTGTCAGCAAGTCCTAAGGAACCCAAATATATAAATTTAATGGGGCTAAGGGGCTGCGTTCAAAATATGCATTTTCTTCTAGGATAGTCGTGCTGTTACCCCCTCCTCACTTCCCAACTTTTAGGGTGTCTGCTGTACTGTCAGGCTTTCAAACGTAAACCAGTATAATGTCATGTTTCCTAATAAGCGTTTTTTCAGGTTTTTAAACCTAACTCTCGTATGGGTAGTGTTTTTATCACGGTCTATTTGAAAAAAAGTTAGTGCCTCTGGCCTTTCGCGCGGGGAGGGTGGCATTAATTGTATATCGCGAGACGCGTGTTAGTATTGCATGCGTTCCTGCTTTCAGCCCTCCCTCTCTCTATCCTAAGTTCATCTGTCTTTCCGTTTATGTTACGTAGTGTATAAAATGAAATTAATGGAAGTATTAATTTAGGTCATTACGCAGTGTGCCTAGCTCAAGGTTTTCTTAGAAATACAGTACACGTTTTATTGTAGAAAGCGTGTAGTGATGCAGTAGGCTTTACTATCAACGTGAAACGTTACAATTTGCAGACGAAGTAGAAAGCAAGGGGGATTTTTGTACGCCATTGTGACAGCACTGTACTTTTACCATTTCTCTTTCCTTTTATTGAATTTATGTGTTAGGCTTTACATTTACCTTTTAATTTTTATATGTGGATTTAGAATGTTTCACGACAGTGTACAGACTACATGAAAACAATGAAAGTTACACATGCAACACGATTCCCAACAGCTATGACCCTGAAAATGTGTAAGCGTTGTGGTAGTATACTCGGTATAAAAAGGCCGTTGAGACAAAATACCCTGTACATGTGCTTGAAATGCCACGACTATCTGAAAACGACCGCCAACGAGCCATTGGTATGTGGGAGACCGGAATGAGCTCGCGGGCCATTGCCAGAAGGATGAATTGCCACCACAGCACTATTGTACGTCTCAATGAACGTTACGGAACCACTGGCAGTTCCCGGGATACACTTCGGAGTGGCCAACCAAGAGTTACTATCCCTGCGCAAGATCGTCATATTGTGCTGAGTCACCTAAGGAATCGTTCTCTCCCAGCAAGTCAAACAGCAAGAGCAATAGTGGGTAGACGTGGGCAAGTCTCTCAAATGACAGTCATACGAAGCCTTACTGCAAGACGACCTTATGTTGGGCCAAACTTGACTCACTGACATCGTCAGCAGCGCCTGCAATGGGCAGAGAAACATGTCAGATGGACTAGACTGCAGTGGAATGCTGTCCTATTCACAGACGAGAGCAGATTCAACATATCCTTTGCTGATGGACGTATGCGGATTTGGCTACGGTGTGGAGAGCGCTTTGCAGATTGCTGTGTTCGTCAGCACAACCGATTTGGAGGTGGCAGTATTCACATTTGAGGAGGATTCAGTTTTCACCTTTCAGCTTGCCTCTTCACGTCTTCCGTGGAAATGTTAATGCTGTGACATATCGAGATGAGGTTCTGAATGCATTGGTTGCTCCTGCATTCACAAATTATCCACACTTGCAGCTTCTCCAGCAGGATAACGCACGTGCGCAAACCGCATGCATTACGCAGTGATATCTACAGTATCTACAGAACATTGTGACGATTGATTGGCCTGCCCTATCACCAGACATGTACCCTATAGAACATCTGTGGGACGAGGTTGGACGCAGAGTCTACAGGCAGGGTTCTCCAGCTAATCTGCAACAGCTCGAAGCTGCTCTTACACGTGAATGGGACTTGATTCCTCGGAATTTCCTTCAGAGACTTCTGCGTTCCATGCGGAGCCGCTGCTAAGCTTGTTTGCAAGCACACGGTGGACATACCAGATACTGAGGATAGTGTGAATGAATTTTTTTATTGGTTGCATTTTTGGTTTTCTCCCCTGCCTGCACAGAATGCAATGAATTTCATAACAATCAAATGTAAAAATTAATGACCAGCTTGGATTCATAGGAAAATGAATAAAGATTCCAAATATGTAAACTTGTAAATACTTATATTTACATTTCACAATCTGTTCCTGGATTATACAGGTGGTGCGTTTTTAATGTGCTTCAGTATATATATATATATATCTTCTCTTCTTCCATCCTTAGCCATCAACCGGCAAAGCAGTATGTGGCCAGTACGCCTAGTGGCGTCTTAGGGCAACAACAAATTGATCAATCTATCGCTGTTTCCACCATGCCTAGTGGCGTCTTTGTGGAACAAAAACAGACCAAACAATCTATCATTGTTTCCGTAATCAGATTGGTTGGCAAGCAGGTGATCAGCCCACTGTGCGAAGTTTTTACGGGATGGGGTAAACAGCCCCATGCCCATACCCTCCTTAGTCGCCTTTTACGACATGCGTGGTAGGGTGCAGTGTTACTATTCTTTGCTCCCCTTTCGGGCCCCGGTAACACACGGGTGATATATATATATATATATATATATATATATATATATATATATATATATATATATATATATATATATATATATATATATATATATATATATATACGATATTGATTCATGCGCGTGCACTTCTCTCTGTAATACTTACTTACTTAGTCGTTCCCCTTCTACCGTGAGGTGTAGAGGTTTGGGAGAGAGAGCGCCAGACTATCATATCGGCTGTCTTCCTCCTGGCCTCATTCCATTCTAGTCCTCGGTCCTTCAACGATTGTCCTGGGGGTCTGGAAACCTGGCTCTTTGTTTCCCATGCTTGTCGTGGTAGCCAATCTTCTCCCATTCTGCAGACATGGCCAAACCATCTTAGTTGGCATTGTTCTACTTGGGTCTGCAGGGGCTGGGTTTTTAGGCCTTGACGTACCGTCTAGTTGCGGACCATGTCTCTTCTTGTTACTTCAACCACCTTCCTCAGATACATCATTTCTGAGGTTTAGATCTGGCTTTTGTGGGTTGTAGTCATTGCCCATGACTCGCATCTATACGTCAAGACTGGGACATCGGTGGAGCGGTATACAGCCATCTTCTTTTTCTTACCAACCTCTCTCTTGCTGTCTGATGTCTTCTTTCTTCTCGTGATATCACCATGAATTTTGTTTTAGAGCTGCTTATGACCATCCCTCTCTTCTCCAGCTCTTCCTTCCAGACTTGCAGGTTGGATTGGAGATGTGCCTCTGATTTAGGAATCAGGGCAACATCATCAGCAAATGCAAGCTTTGAAATACAGACCTGTCTCATCTTCCAGTACCCCACTAAACACTTTCTTGTTCTCTCCTTACATGCCTTGATGACATCGTCCATGAGGAGTATGAAAAGATAAGGTGACAGGATATCACTTTGTCTTATACCAGTGGTGGTCCTGAACTCTTCTGACTTATGGTTTGCTGTCCTCACATAATTTCTGCAAGACTTGTAGGAGCTCTGTATAACATGAATCAGAGCTGCTGGAATGTTCTTTCTTGCCAAACAGTCCCAAAGTTTGCTCCAGGGGACCCTGTCAAGTTGTGCAAGTGCATAACTTCTATCGTCAATGGATTGAAACTACACGACTCAAGTCTACGATAAACATCACATTGTTACCCTTGTTCGGTCGTTACACTTACTGCTGAGACTTTATATATATATATATATATATATATATATAATATATATATATATATATATATATATATATATATATATATATATATATATATATATATATATATTATATATATATATATATATATATATATATATATATATATATATATATAATATATATATATATATATATATATATATATATATATATATATATATATATATAATATATATATATATATATATATATATATATATATATATATATATATATATATATATATATATATATATATATGTATATATATATATATATATATATATATATATATATATATATATATATATATATATATATACGGGGTAGCTTCAAAAAGTTCCCGGAATAGTCGACTCATGTGTGAATGAGTGATTATATCATGGAGATTATAGTTTTATAAGTTAGTAGTGACCTTGGGGAAACGACATGGCTGATGTAACATTCACATGTACTCTCGAACAGAAGTTACTGAAGTTTGTTTGTGTGGTGTGCACGTAGCGTCGTCAGGGTTGAAAATGTCCTTGATTGAACAACGTACAAATGTGAAATATTTTTGCTTGTGAAGTCACCCTCAGAGACAGTAACCTTGCTTAATAAAGCATGTGGTGATACCGCAATAACGAAATTACAAGTTGATATCCTCCGTCGTCTAAGAGATGCAATCAGAAGGAACGCCCAGAAAAATGGAGAACAAACAGTTGGGTTCTGCTGCATTACAATGCGCCAGCACATCGATCCCTACTGGTGAAGCAGTACCTCGCAACGCACAATGTGACTGCCCTGGAACATCCTCCATATTCTACCGACCTGGCACCGCCTGATTTTTTCTTGTTCTCTCGCCTAAAATCGGCACTGAAAGAGCAAAGATTCAAGGATGCTGAGGACGTTATCAGCAATGCGGCAAAGCAGCTGAGAGAGATGTCAAAGAATGGGTTCCAGGAATGTTTCGAACAGCTGTAAAGACGTTGGCAAATGTGTGTAGTCACAATGTGACTGTCCTGGAACATAGCATCCTCCATATTCTCCCGACCTGGCACCGTCTAATTCTTTTCTTGTTCCCTCGCCTAAAATCGGCACTGAAAGTAACATATATATATATATATATATATATATATATATATATATATATATATATATATATATATATATAGAGAGAGAGAGAGAGAGAGAGAGAGAGAGAGAGAGAAAGAGAGAGTTTGGCTTGTTATGCCCAATTCCTTACCGATATTCAGATAAAAGGTATGGAGGTTTTTTTTATTCGGCCATGCTGTGCAATGAGATTGTTTCCAGGCGACATGAAAATTGCAATTGCTCCTAAACAAAAATAAAATTATCACACTACAGAATGTCTATGGTAAATTACTTGAAAAGATAGTTGCAAGACAAGTAATGAGCCACCTCGAAAATGCAAAAATCCTGTTTGATGCACTGGGAAGCTAAAGGGCATATGAAAACAACAGGGGGTAACGCTGGAACGATGTGTACGAGGGATTCCAGGATAAAAGAGAAATGGTGGCTGTCGCAATTGACCTAGACGATGCTATAACAGCGTGGGATTTGTAGCCCTAATAGACAGTATAATGGCATGTGGTGTAAACCTGTGGATCCCGTTACACGCCAATTGAGGCATATTGGGAATATGGTGTTAGTCCCATATTTTCTTGACCATCGGCACACTAGGGATGATGTGGCCAGCATCCTGCCGGCCGCCTTAACCTTCTCAGAGTTGCTCTGGTACCCAATTTATGAGGCTGGGTCCACCTCGGAGCCGTCTGCGGTCTAAAAAAAATCCCGCCTCAATTAGGGATCGAACCATGGCCCACCGAGATAGGATGCCAGTGCACTAACCACTGCGCTACCGCGGCTCAAGGTGGATAGCAGCTGCCTTACTGGAGAGATCAGTTGCATTTCGCTTGGGAACTTGGACATCAGAACCAATGCGCATTGGCCCGGGACTACCCCAGGGTTCTCCACTATCACCAGTCCTGTTTAAATCTACACAGCAAAAGTAGCAGCTTTTCAACCAACAGGACGGGGACGAATATTAACTTTTGCAGATGACATACTCTTGTACAGAACTGGCTTAGACAGACAGAGAATGGTCCAAGGCATACAAGAGACACTTCAGGCTTTTTCTAAATGGTGTGAGGAAAGCGGATCAAAGGTCAATCCCTACAAGGTCTGTGTCATGTGGTGCTCTTTGAACAATTCCATAGTGAAAGCAGACCTTCCATACATCACTTTGAATGGGCAGAACATTGAAAGGCAAGACAGGCTGAAGCATCTGGGAGTAACGTTTGATCGTGGGCTATCATTCAAGTATCAAGTCGAACTGTTCATACACAAGTGCATGCGAGGACTGGCAGTCTTATAAACAATGGCTGCTGTGCGCTTGGAAAAGAGACTATTGTTTCTCCTGTGTTGTCAACTCCTGATTTCAGTAATCGAGTACGGGCTTGGAATACTCACGCTGTCAGTGTCACAATGTGAGCGACTGGAACGCATTCAGAATGAAGGGATGTGACTAGTTTTGGGCTGTACGCGTGATACCCCCATTGTGACAATGAGATACATGCTCGGATTGCTGTCGTTTAGATCCAGATATACGATGGCCCAGGCAAAAACATTTATGCGTGTAACCACCGACAAAAGACACCCCCTACTTGAGAATGTAGCTGACATCAAAGGAGCAAGAATCAAGAGGGAGATGTCATGCATTGCACAGGCAGAGGCTACGATTGATCAGGTGACCAGTGCTGAAAATGTATCCAAAGGGGAAGAGTGGAATAAGTCAGGGAAGAACGGATGAACTACCAGCAGGTCATCTTTAGCCTTGGCAGAGAGTGCCGAGCTTGGGGCAATGGAAAAGCAGAGCTGGAGATTAATCAGCTGATAAGTGATCATGCTGGGGATGATGACGCCATTGTGTACACAGATGGACCTGTAGTGCGTGTTGAGAAATCAGGATGGGGCTTCTCTGCGAGAATACAAGGCAAGGTCGTCGCTGAACAGAGTAGAGCCTACATGACAACAACCTCCAGCATGAGAATGGAAGTAGAGGCAGTTACTGCAGCACTGAGGTGGCTGTCTGAAACTCCATCAACCAGGGAAGTTATATTGTCAGACTCACAAGCTATGCTTCGCAAAGTTCAGAACGGATGGCTGCTGCAGGAATGTAAAACATAAATAGAATCCTCAAGTCTTCAACAACTGGTGTGGATCTACTGACCTGGTCAAGCAGGGGTACGTGGCAATAAGAGAGCTAACAGAGTGACCTCGAGAGAATCCATTGCGGGGACACTGGACATGGGTAAGGGAGACATAATAAAGGCTATTAATGATAGCTTGCTGGGTAATGAGACTGCAATGGAAGAATCAACAAGAATGAGGCTGTTGGAGCTTGGCATCAAACGTCGGACTAGCAGAAATGGACGTGAGAGATGATGCAACCGTCGTGTGCACAACCAGCGTGCTACAGGTACCATTAGTATTCACACTCTTCGACATTTTCTGAGGGAGACTGAGCATCTATGGGTTTGCCCGGAGTGCAGTGAGGTCGATTCTGGTTAACAATAACGATAACAATAACAAAACAACATTAAAAAAATTTAATGATCAATTACTTTTGAACAAATGTAAATAAATAAGAGTTGGTGATTAATAAAATGTAGGTATCTTCCTTGAAAGATGTCGCTTTAGAAAGCTTATGTGGAAAAGAAAAACAAAGTTCTTCTGTAATTGGCTTGCTAGAAATGTCAGTTAGCTGCCAAAACGCTGAAGTGTTGGTGCTTCTGTTTCCGTCAATTCATCTCTGTGGCAAGGGCACGTCTCCAGATCAGTTCAAGAGGTAACCTCTTCTGGTCAAGGCAGGTATCTTTACAACCTGTGAAACGTAGGTTTCCAGTGTCGATCACAAGCTTTAAACCACAGTATAGTGATACCACTAGTATCGTAGAATAGTACCTCAAATCGTCTCTTCGATACGTACCACAAACTTTATAGAGGAAATAAAAGAACAAAACCTCTGCTTAGTCTTTGCTTTTCTGATATTAATCAGGCGCCTTTCCTGCTGTCCGCCGACCGATTCCTTTCTCTGATTTAAAAAAAAGATCTTCCTTAGTGTGCATCATATAACTCAGGAGATATGATGAAAAATCACCATTCTTTTAGTTAACTGAATTGAAAAAATGCGACTGGACAGCGGCAAGTGCAATGGCTTGTAACTGGGTGAACATGTTTAAGTATACATACAACTTATTACAAATGATAGGAAATATATACATATGATGTCATCATCATCCACTGCGTGCTCCACTCGGAGTCTGGGGTTACCTCTGCTTTTGGTTCCCCGTGAGAACTAGCACAAAGCATGAATATATCATTTTCACATGCTGAGGTTGCCAGCCTCGTATGGACCTGTATAACCATCAGCAAGTTCAAACATGTCAAATTCAAAGTATAAAATATATGTTACAACTTACCCCAAACTAGCTCAGTAGAATAGTCTTGGTAACTTGATAAAGATGCCTCGAACACTCGTCAGGGATATTATTTCTAGTTATAGTTCTTCTTTGACTTTGTGAGTAGGTCCCGTAGGAGTCCGGTTTCTGTATTAACAGGTAAATCTTTCTTGCTGTAGTGTTCAGAAGGAGTTCCGATAAGTGCTTTGTCTGGTCTTAAAAGGTCAGATTCCTAACTCTATTCTTTTCCTGTCTTCAGTCCGAGCTGTCTGCTTTTAACGATTCTGGAATGCAGTGTGTTTTAGCCTCCGAATATGCTAGGTTATATTGCAGTTTTCCTGCCCACGCTTCCACCTGGCGTTTCCGACAAAACTTCCAATTAGAGTAAATGTTTATTTCTGACTCTCCTGTGATCCGATCCATGAGCAGAATGTAATGGGTCGGGGTTGTCTGTTATCTACTCCCCCCCCCCCCCCCGCGGGTTTTAAATATCATTTTAAAACTTAACCACATTGTCTCATCTTCCGTATATCGCCCGACCTCTTCCGTCCCTCTTAAATAACCTTTCAATTACGATTTGTAAACTCGCTTGCAGAAAGTGTCATTACTAATTTGTCTACTAAGACGAGTTTCTATGTAATAATTACACAGACAATGTCTGGTCGGAAGTGAGTTAAACAATTATCACCTGTACTTTCCTGGTCCATAGAAGGATAAGCTGCGACATAAAGCAGACAATATCTGGTCTTCCTTTTGTATTCTTCGCCATAGTGTCGGAACGCTTTTGTAGCAAACAATGCGCCTTGACGGGCATGCGTGTCTTGGCAGAAAAGTCAACAATGATTTTCCCGTTTACTGGAGGAAGCAAATCTGGTTCAACAACTTAAGCGATTACAATTAATCTTTAAGGATGGTCAATTAGTCGCGATTTAACACTATTGCAGGATGAACAGAGGTCAACAAATCTAAGGCGCGGCGATGGGGCATGTTTATGTGCTTAAAATTAAGAAATAAATGGAGAAAGTAAGAGGGACAGAATGAAAAGTAAAAGGACACAACCAAATCCCGTCACAACTAGAGGGATGTGCACAAAACAGTCTTTGTTCTGGAACCCCCGTGGTACAGAGGCAAGGGAAGAGCAACGAGCATACAGAAAATAGAGCTGGAGACATACATTAAAGAGATGACATGGAAAGAGATTGACCTGGTGGCAACGGACAGATAGACTTGGCATAAGTTTGTTGAAGCCTTTGCTCCTCGGGGAGCAGAAAGATAAAGATGAATACAGGCAGAGCGGCGCTTGGGGAGAGGCGTTTGAGAGCCAGCCATTTCCCGCACATCTACCTGCGAAAGTTGATTAAACTCTACTGGGAAATTAGTTAGATTTGTAAATAAACTGGCAGATCGGTATTAGTTAGGTATAACTGACAAAAGAAAACAATGATAATAATTAACAACAGAATGTTCAACATACATTACACGTTGGTTTTATGTTTTCTTTCAAAAGATGTAAGTTGAAGACGCTAGCCTGGAAGAATTGTGTCAAAGTTGAAGATTTGTGACGAAAAATTACTTTACTTTTCTCGCCCACTTGTACGCATCTTTGCACTTAGCGTCCAGGGCGATCGCCCAGGTAATCTTGCCCTAAGACCAGCCTTGACCACAGTGTTCCATCGCCTCTACTGCTTATCGTGTATATGGAGTGGAGAAGGCCAGAAACATGCCCCGAATCAGACATCATAAACAGCT
This sequence comes from Oreohelix idahoensis, assembly GCA_024509875.1. NCBI lineage: Eukaryota > Metazoa > Mollusca > Gastropoda > Stylommatophora > Oreohelicidae > Oreohelix > Oreohelix idahoensis. The sequence continues at coordinate 29,279 of JAMPIV010004153.1, read as the reverse complement.
TGCTATTTCCAGATGTCCAAAACCATACTACATCAGATCATATCATTTGTCGACTTTCAAACATACTGAACCCTAGGTCTATGACACCTTCAAACTTTTAAATTTTAGTTATTCCCCATACCAAAGACATTAACCATACGAAAGAAAAAAAAATGAAAAAACATTCAGATCAAAGTCGAACACTGCAGATAAGGACAATTACAAAAACATCGACTGATGTCGAGGTGGCAGTGAAAGAGTTAAGAGTTCCGGACATGATAGCTAGGGGAAAAAACTATGTGGTGCCCCCTTCACTTTATGCCCTATGAGGCCATAGTCACCAGCAGCTTCGTTCCTGATGTTCCTTTCGACGTGTTCTTTTTTCTTCTGCTTGTTGTGAGAGCTTCTTTTCCACCAATCTGAGATTCAACCGTAGGGAACATCGCGACTTTATGCCATCGGCAACTTCATCTTCACAGGTTGCTGAATTTGTGTCTAGTGCTTTCATATCTCTCTTGCACGCATCTTTGAACCTCAGCTGCGGTCACCGGACTGTTCTTGTGTTATCTGCCAGATTTCTGCAGCAAGGTAATATTTTTTTTGGCCAACAGTCTTTCGCACATTTAGTTATGATGCCAAGTGCAAAAAGTAATCACTGATAATAAAAGAAAACAATTAATAATAATTTTTCTACAATTTTCTAACCTCCTTTCCCTTCGTAAATTCCTTAAGAGCACTATTTAAATTTAAATTCCAAAAGGATGAAAAATAAATGCACACAGGAATTAAATTATGGAACAGGACATGCTCTTGGAAACTCTTCGACTGATGCTCCTCGGGATATCGTAAAAAATGTACTGATTTCAGTGGAGTATCATGTTGTATTTTCAGGTTGCCAATATGTTAATTCTTGACTTGTATCCTATAGCTCTGACCTCTGATCCATTAGATTGTCGTCCACACTGCCATCTCGCATCCGAAAGCGGCTTGCGAAGACCTGTACCCGTCGATCCTCAAAAAATGGGTGCGTTCTTGCAATAATCTCTTCGAGTCGTGCATGATTTCAGGTGCTAATAAAAACTGTGATTTGAGATTGGTCACCTGATAGAGAAATTACATATAATTTGTGACATAGTTAACATTCTTTGTAACCCGCGGTGCTCCTCCTTGTTTTTATCTGCCGACGTTTTGTCTATTGTCTCATTTTTATGTGGCAGATTCCTTTATTGCCCTATGCTTCTTGTGGAGTTAAACCAGAACACCAAATATTTACTTGACTTTTTCCTTTTCCACGTCTTACTTACTGTAGCGAAATGGTTTTTTTAACAGGGAGAAAGTGTACGTATGACAGACTTGATGGAAGAATAAAAGATAATCTTTAGAGGAAACTGTTCCAGACTGCACGTTGAATGCACAGTCTCTCCTCGGGAATTAGTCCACTCAAAAAAACTTTCTGAGAGAATTCTGGTGAAACTAACAGGATATTCTCTAGGCGATAAATTCTTTATCCGATATCCTACAAAGGACTATGTATAGTACATATAGATGGATAAGAGATATGGTGCCCAGCCACATTAAAAATATCCCGACCCATTAGTGTTTATTAATTATGGCTCTGCCCCCAGGGTGTAGATTTATGTTATTAAAACTATACAACCCAATTAAATATTACAAAGAAAATAACAACAGACTCTGTTATGTAAAGTTTTCAAAAAAAGAAGATAGAATCTCACAGTATATTCAAATGTACAACTATATGTTCCCTAATCTATGAATGGTTCTGAACCATGTCAGAATTAATTTTTCATCATAGGACAATAGGAATATTCTGTAGTGGTTCTGCTGGCATGTTCAGATACTCATCTCAAATGCCGATGTAGTCTTGTTGCCAGGGGTTCAATATGTCCCAGCACTCCAGGTCCCGCAAGTTCTTTTTAGGGTTTCAGAGGATGGCAAGTTGCTTCTTCTCCGTCTTGACACAGGGCTCATCACCAACTGGGATGGAGTATGTCTGCCCTTGAGAACACTGCATATGCTTTAGTCTTCTGGTATGACAACCGGATAGGACTGGATTGACAAACAATTTGAGCTCCATTAGTAATCTTGCCAGAGAAGTCATTTCCCATATCTGCTGGACGCTAGTCGTCCATCAGAAATCTAACAAACATTCATAGTTAACAACAATCACAAAGTGCTATCTCTTCTCAATGAAATACTATAGCATAACTGACATTATAAGCATACAGGTGGGTCTAAACCTATATCTGGCTTCCAGCTTGTTTACCGCAGTGATTTTCAACATATGGGCTGTTAGCTTCACCAACTGTGAAGTTTGGGGCAGTGGTCATCAAAAGTTTGAGAACCACTGGTCTACCTTGTGCCCATAGAGCAGTAAATTCAATTTGGGGTCACTGTCAACACTAGTTTGAGAACCACTGGGTAATAGTTTTCTATTTTGCTGTAACATGGTGGGGTGTCATTGCTGCCAAGGTTTGAGAACCACTGAATTACAAGTCAGTCAACATATTCATTTATGAAATTTGGCTACAGCCCATTATTACATAGTTCTAAGTTTATGTGATAGGCATTCATATACCTTGATAATACCATCATAACATAGGATACATGCACAGTAACACATTAAAATATAATAAGGATATTTGCAGAAATCAGTTCAGGATTAAAATATGACAAGGATAATCATGGCTGAAATCATACAGTAGAAATCATTCAGTATAAACCGGACCAGGGTAGTTCATAGATGAAACTTTCAGTATACATAATGTTGTTGTCTCCTGTACAAAATCAAGGATATTAATTTCTGTCCCAGTGAAAAAATAAAGATACTGACATGATATGTTGCAGATAAACATATGATTATTTCATGTTATTCATATAAAAATATAGATCACTTACTCGCTCCGCTCACAACCACCGCTGTTTAAAATGACCGGGCCCCTCTGCTTTTCTTGGGATCAACCATGTTGTCCCTGTCAGTCTGCCGGCTGGCGAGAGAGAATATGCCTTCGCTTTGAGAATTGCGCCAAAATCCTCCAGGTTTCAGTTTGGTTGCTGAGGTCAAAGGTCAAAAGACAATATACGGCTGCCTATCCCGTTGGCTTAACTGTAATTATTCAGGGCGCGGTTTAAAGTTCACAGCTTTAAAAGGTCAGTGGTTTTGCCAGTCAAACGTAGAACAAAGGAATTTATTTTCCGAAGCAAATGGGAGATCTCCTGATGTGTATTTATGAGTGGTAGAGATTCTAGAGAATTTAGAGAGAAGGAATGTTTTGGTATGAGAACAGATTGACAGAGAGAAAAGAAGGCGAATACACTTCGTGACATAGGCCCCCTTTTAAAAGTTATGCCTGCGGCTAACTTAAGTTGAGCCGACTATTCTCTTCTGTCTGCCAATACCTTCCTGTTTCATATCTCTTGTTAATTCCATCTCAGTGTTTCCTCTTTTTCCTCTGTCGAACGGTATGCCTGTAATCAACACATGTCTATCCGTTTCCTCATTGTCAAGGAGTTGAGGTATGTTAAGCAATCCTGCTCGTATGATCTTCCCTCTCTTATGTTCCTCCTTGTGCACCTTACATTGTAGCTTGCCTCCTGGCAAAGAGCTTGCATTAAAGCCTACACTCTGCTTGCAATGCGGTCTATAGCAAATAGTTTTGCGTGATGAGGTTACCAACCTCATACACAACCTTATTTTAGTCATATTACTTGACCTGCCTAAGGACACATACCTATCTCCCCAGGTATGAGAGCGTGTATGTTCCTCTATCGCTGTTTCTCCAGTGACAGAGAAAGATAAGTCCACCATTTGTTCCTGCCCACCAGGTACCAAGGAAATTTGGACCCGCTTCACTTTCTGATCCCAGAGAGTGGGTGAGGTTATTGGAACTGAATGAAGACTAAGTGCTTGAGGCTCATGTTCCTCTTTAGCCGTTTCTCCCGTATTAACGGAAGATATTCCTGAAACATGTTTCATCCCACCAGGTACCAAGGAAATTTGGACCCGCTTCACTTTCTGATCCCAGAGAGTGGGTGAGGTTATCGGAACTGAGTGAAGTCTTAGTGCTTGAGGGTCCTGTTCCTCTACAGCTGTTTCTCCCATGTTAAAGGAAGATATTTCTGAAACATGTTTCATCCCACCAGGTACCAAGAAACTCTGGCCCGGCTTCACTTTCTGCAAGCAGTTAGTGGGTGAGACTATCAAAACTTGTTCAGAATTAAGTGCACTGGGGTGGTCATCACCTTTGCACTCTTCCAACTTTTCAGTGAAAATATTGGAAGATGAGTTAGGCATTGGAGTTTCCATAGCCTGTTCAGTCACGCCATCTCTGGATCGTGCTGAGTCTCCTAAGATGATATATTTCCCTCCTTGAGGTATCGGGTAAATTCGTTCATCTAATATTGCGGCCTTTACTTTGCCGTTTACAAAGTTCGACCTAACTTCTACATAAGCTAAAGGCAAAATCATCCTTCTGTTGTTTATCAGGGGTGCTGTTACCTCAACATCCTCTTCGGTGACTTGATCAGGGTCGACGACAGAGGCTGAGACAAGGGCATCACACCCAAGACCTTGATAATACAAACAGGTGATTTCTTCTCCATTTGCTGTGGCAGTCTCCACATTTTGAGAATCCCTGTATCCACTCCGGGCCTTCGTCAAGTTCCCATCCATGGTAGGGACCTTAGCTTTGTATGAAGTCTGTGGGTTTTGGTCTCGGCGCCTACAGTCTAACTGATGTAGGGTGGCCGACAGGTGATGTTCAAGAACATCCCTTCCCTTCCCATAGGTTTGCGTACTGCTTTTCCGTTGAGTGATCCTATGTGGTTGAGCGATCCTATTTACCAGGTTTTTGGTGCGGTTGTTTTCAGTATGCCTGTTGTGAGTTTTTGCTGAGGATGAGGAAGGTCTCTTCAAATTATCAGCAGCGATGTGCTTAATCTTGTTTTCAGGACAGTCTAGAGGTCTCTGTTTAGATATCCTAGCCTCTGCTCTGTCTGAGCCTGAATTCTGAGACATAGACTTGGCTTCATGTGGTGCAGTTATATTTACCGCTGAGGATGGTAATGCAACTGGCAAAGGAGTGGCATAATAAGAATTCCTAGATTCCAGTTTATCCCTGGATTCCATTTTTGTAGGTTGAAACTGAGTTTCCATTTCTTGCAGTTCTTCCTTACACTGGAGGGATTTTTCTGGTCTTTGTCTCTCATGTTCCACATTCTCTTCCTTGCATTTTGCTCTCCATTCGTTCTGTTGCCCCATTATGCTCATGAAACATTCTACCTGTTCCGAGACATAATTTTCCAGCAAACTTCCCGAGAAGCCAGATAATTTTCCAATCTTATATGATTGCGCTGTCCATTTCTTCAGTCCTTTTATCTCATCCATTTTAACAGCAGTGGTTTTGCTGAGCGAGTATGAGATCTCTAACTCACTATCAAATAAATACAGGCCTAAATACTTTCTATAGCCGTAACTAAACTAAAGTATTTTAACAACCTATGTTATTTAAAACCAGCATACATAAAATATAACTTAAATATTAGTTAACAACATGTAACTAATAACCAGCAGTACCACCAAGAATAGTTTTCATAACATAACTTAAAATCTGTTTTTCTTGTAAAAATTAAAGTGTAATTTAGTCTAGGGTAATTTATATGTCCCCTCTTTAATCTAATCCTAGACTTGGACACCAATTAGTGACAAGTACCTACAGCAGTAGTGGTCTAGGAAAGATAAGAGTTTTCATATCTCAGACAAGTGTCTAAATATGAAAAAGTAGATTCCAGACACGAGCGTCCCAGTGTAGCGAAATGGTTTTTTTTAAGAGGGAGAAAGTGTACGTATGACAGACTTGATGGAAGAATAAAAGATAATCTTTAGAGGAAACTCTTCCAGACTGCAGGTTGAATGCACAGTCTCTCCTCGGGAATTAGTCCACTCAAAAAAACTTTCTGAGAGAATTCTGGTGAAACTAACAGGATATTCTCTAGGCGATAAATTCTTTATCCGATATCCTACAAAGGACTATGTATAGTACATATAGATGGATAAGAGATTTGGTGCCCAGCCACATAAAAAATATCCCGACACAATAGTGTTTATTAATTATGGCTCTGCCCCCAGGGTGTAGATTTATGGAAATGACCATGCTAGATGGGGTGGAGTTATCGGAAGATATGGAGAAGATACTCTCAATGACAATGGAAAGCGACTCCTTAGATTCTGCAGTGAGCAGAATCTGATCATTACAAACACAAAGTTCCCCCATAAGCGCATACATGCATACACTAGATGTGAACCAACCAAGAATGAGAAGTCAGTGATCGACTATGCCATTGTTCGGAGAAGCTCATTCAGATATGTCCGAGATGCAAGAGTCTGGAGGGGGCCAGAGATTGGAAGTGATCACTACCTGTTAACAATCAAACGAACAACTGAAAGAGTTGCTCAGCCTAGGAACTGCCCAACATCACGCAAGAAACCAAGTAAACAAGCAGGAGAAATGAGCATTAGGACCTACAAGCTGAGAGAGCCAGAAATTAAGACCAGATATCAGGGGCTTATTGCTACAGCAGTGAGCAACACAGAAGAACGACCTGATGACTTGGAAACCCTCTGGAATAAATTCAAGGATATCATAAAGACAGCTGCTGCAGAAGCATGCGGTGAAGTCTGACTTGGGAACCAGAGAAAGAGGACACCTTGGTGGACAGAGGAAGTCAAAGAGAAAATAAGAGAGAAGAAAAAGGCATGGAAACAATACTTAGGAGCTAAAAACACAACAGGACAAATGGAAAAATATAGAGAATATGTGACACTCAGAACAGAAGCAAAGAACAAAGTGCTAGCAGCAAAACAGAAGTCCTGGGAAGAATTTGGAGAAAAGCTAGAAAAAGATGCACAAGAAAAACCAGAAATTGTTCTATAAGACCCTAAAGAACATGAGGAAAGAAAAACAATGCCCTCTCAAATTTATAAAGGACAAGCAAGGCAAATTGCTTACTGCCCCGAAGGAAGTAATGGAAAGATGGAAAGAATATTTCTCAGAACTCCTGGATGGTGAGCATGATGAAGCATCAGAAATGATAACCACTGACACAGAAGAAGAAACCAATGATGGTGAAGATGACATAAAGATGGAAGAACTGAGGGCAGCATTAGAGAAAATCAAGATGGGCAAAGCAGCAGGGCATGATGGTATAACACCAGAAATGGTTAAGTACATGGGAGCATCAGGCGACCTATTACTCTTAAAGGTCCTACAGGCAGCATGGTGCAACAACACCATACCAAAGGATTGGGAGATTGCCATCATAACACCAATTTTCAAAAAGGGTGACAATCGACAATGTGGAAACCATAGAGGCATATCCCTTCTCAGTGTCCCTGGTAAAATCTACTCTAGAATCCTAGAGCAGAGACTCCGACGCCTAGCTGAGCCACAATTGGATGAGGTCCAGTGCGGATTCCGACCAAACCGAAGTACTCAAGACCTAATCTTCACACTCAGACAGCTGAGTGAAAAGGCCCTTGAGTATAAGAGTGAGATCCATCTTTGTTTCATAGATCTGGAAAAGGCGTTTGACAGGGTCCCCTGGAGCAAACTTTGGGACTGTTTGGCAAGGAAGAATATTCCAGCACCTCTGATTCATGCTATACAGAGCTTCTACAAGTCTTGCAGAAATTATGTGAGGACAGCAAACCATAAGTCAGAAGAGTTCAGGACCACCACTGGTGTAACACAAGGTGATATCCTATCACCTTACCTCTTCATACTCCTTATGGACGATGTCATCAAGGCATGTAAGGAGAGAACAAGAAAGTATTCAGTGGGGTACTGGAAGATGAGACAGGTCTATATTTCGGAGTGGCATTTGCTGATGATGTTGCCCTGATTGCTAAATCAGAGGCACATCTCCAATCCAACCTGCAAGTCTGGAAGGAAGAGCTGGAGAAGAGAGGGATGGTCATAAGCAGCTCTAAAACAAAATCCATGGTGATATCACGAGAAGAAAGAAAACATCAGATTAAGTTGGGAGAACAGGTCCTGGAGCAGGTCGACCACTTTAAATATCTCGGAGCTATTATAGACCGAAAGGGAGGCATCAAAGAAGAGTTGGCCACTCGAAAAGCAGCGGCTGGGAGACTTTTTCAGGCCATAAATCGTGGATTCCTCAGCAAGAAAGAGGTTGGTAAGAAAACGAAGATGGCTGTATACCGTTCCACCTATGTCCCAGTCTTGACATATGGATGCGAGTCGTGGGCAATGACTACAACCCACAAAAGCCAGATCCAAACCTCAGAAATCCCAATGGGCTGATCACCCGTTGGCTTGTCACACCGATTACGGAAACAACGGCAGATGGATCTATTTGTTGTTGCCCTAAAGACGCCGCTAGGCGTGATGGGAAACTACAACAGAGAAAATCAATCTGCTGTTGCCCTTAAGACGCCACAAGGCGTGATGGCCTCTGACTGCTTGGTCGGTCTTTGGCTAAGGACGGAAGAAGAAGAAGAAGAAGGAGAAACCTCAGAAATGAGGTATCTGAGGAAAGTGGTTGAAGTAACAAGAAGAGACATGGTCCGCAACCAGACGATCCGTCAAGGCCTAAAATCCCATCCGCTGCAGACCCAAATAGAACAGTCCCAACTAAGATGGTTTGGCCATGTCTGCAGAATGGGAGAAGATCGGCTACCACGACAAGCATGGGAAACAAAGAGCCAGGGATCCAGACCTCCAGGACGACCCAGAGTCCGCTGGGAGGACAATATTAGACAATCTTTGAAGGACCGAGGACTAGAATGGAACCAGGCCAGGAAGAAGACAGCTGATAGAATGGTCTGGCGCTCTCTCTTCCAAACCTCTACACCTCACGGTAGAAGGGGAATGACTAAGTAAGTGAGTAAGTATGACAGACTTGATGGAAGAATAAAAGATAATCTTTAGAGGAAACTCTTCCAGACTGCAGGTTGAATGCACAGTCTCTCCTCGGGAATTAGTCCACTCAAAAAAACTTTCTGAGAGAATTCTGGTGAAACTAACAGGATATTCTCTAGGCGATAAATTCTTTATCCGATATCCTACAAAGGACTATGTATAGTACATATAGATGGATAAGCGATTTGGTGCCCAGCCACATTAAAAATATCCCGACCCAATAGTGTTTATTAATTATGGCTCTGCCCCCAGGGTGTAGATTTATGTTATTAAAACTATACAACCCAATTAAATATTACAAAGAAAATAACAACAGACTCTGTTATGTAAAGTTTTCAAAAAAAAAGAAGATAGAATCTCACAGTATATTCAAATATACAACTATATGTTCCCTAATCTATGAATGGTTCTGAACCATGTCAGAATTAATTTTTCATCATAGGACAATAGGAATATTCTGTAGTGGTTCTGCAGGCATGTTCAGATACTCATCTCAAATGCTGATGTAGTCTTGTTGCCAGGGGTTCAATATGTCCCAGCACTCCAGGTCCCGCAAGTTCTTTTTAGGGTTTCAGAGGATGGCAAGTTGCTTCTTCTCCGTCTTGACACAGGGCTCATCACCAACTGGGATGGAGTATGTCTGCCCTTGAGAACACTGCATATGCTTTAGTCTTCTGGTATGACAACCGGATAGGACTGGATTGACAAACAATTTGAGCTCCATTAGTAATCTTGCCAGAGAAGTCATTTCCCATATCTGCTGGACGCTAGTCGTCCATCAGAAATCTAACAAACATTCATAGTTAACAACAATCACAAAGTGCTATCTCTTCTCAATGAAATACTATAGCATAACTGACATTATAAGCATACAGGTGGGTCTAAACCTATATCTGGCTTCCAGCTTGTTTACCGCAGTGATTTTCAACATATGGGCTGTTAGCTTCACCAACTGTGAAGTTTGGGGCAGTGGTCATCAAAAGTTTGAGAACCACTGGTCTACCTTGTGTCCATAGAGCAGTAAATTCAATTTGGGGTCACTGTCAACACTAGTTTGAGAACCACTGGGTAATAGTTTTCTATTTTGCTGTAGCATGGTGGGGTGTCATTGCTGCCAAGGTTTGAGAACCACTGAATTACAAGTCAGTCAACATATTCATTTATGAAATTTGGCTACAGCCCATTATTACATAGTTCTAAGTTTATGTGATAGGCATTCATATACCTTGATAATACCATCATAACATAGGATACATGCACAGTAACACATTAAAATATAATAAGGATATTTGCAGAAATCAGTTCAGGATTAAAATATGACAAGGATAATCATGGCTGAAATCATACAGTAGAAATCATTCAGTATAAACAGGACCAGGGTAGTTCATAGATGAAACTTTCAGTATACATAATGTTGTTGTCTCCTGTACAAAATCAAGGATATTAATTTCTGTCCCAGTGGAAAACAAAAGATACTGACATGATATGTTGCAGATAAACATATGATTATTTCATGTTATTCATATAACAATATAGATCACTTACTCGCTCCGCTCACAACCACCGCTGTTTAAAATGACCGGGCCCCTCTGCTTTTCTTGGGATCAACCATGTTGTCCCTGTCAGTCTGCCGGCTTTGAGAATTGCGCCAAAATCCTCCAGGTTTCAGTTTGGTTGCTGAGGTCAAAGGTCAAAAGACAATATACGGCTGCCTATCCCGTTGGCTTAACTGTAATTATTCAGGGCGCGGTTTAAAGTTCACAGCTTTAAAAGGTCAGTGGTTTTGCCAGTCAAACGTAGAACAAAGGAATTTATTTTCCGAAGCAAATGGGAGATCTCCTGATGTGTATTTATGAGTGGTAGAGATTCTAGAGAATTTAGAGAGAAGGAATGTTTTGGTATGAGAACAGATTGACAGAGAGAAAAGAAGGCGAATACACTTCGTGACACTTACTTACTTACTTTTCGTTCCTCTTCTACCGTGAGGTGTAGAGGTTTGTAAGAGAGAGCGCCATACTTTTCTATCGGCTGTCTTCCTCCTGGCCTGGTTCCATTCTAGTCCTCGGTCCTTAAAAGTATATCTAATGTTGTCTTGCCAGCGGACTTTGGGTAGTCCTGGAGGTCTGAATCCCTGGCTCTTAGTTTCCCATGCTTGCCGTGGTAGCCGATCTTCTCCCATTCTGCAGACATGGCCAAACCATCTCATTTGGGACTGTTCTACTTGGGTCTGCAGAGGTTGGTTTTTTAGGCCTTTTTATGTCTGGTTGCGTACCATGTCTCTTCTTGTTACTTCAACCACCTTCCTCAGATACCTCATTTCTGAGGTATGATCTGACTTCTGTGGGTTTAAGTCATTGCCCATGACTCGCATCCATACGTCAAGACTGGGACACAGGTGAAGCGGTATACAGCCATATTCGTCTTCTTACCATTTCCAAGTCCCGTGTGTTTATTGTCCTCCGTTTTGAAGTCTAGAAATAGGTTTGTGGGGGAAAAAATAACCATAGCAATTTTGATTGAGTTATATCTTTAATTAATCAATTTTCCTTGCACTACCTGCGGGAAATCGTGCCAACACTGCAGCTTACATCTTTGCAGAAAACCTGGAGCAAGCAGTCACAGTCTTTAGCCGCAGTTGTCTCTTCCGGCGTTTTTCGGCATGACACGCTCAGCAGCTGTCCCCAGAATGGCTTCGGATTCTATGTTATTGTTGGTGATTTGGTTTTGTTTTGTTTTAAGGTCTATCTTCATTGCACTCGGAGAACTCTATCGGTGCTTCGATTTTCTACCTTAGATCACACAAGGAGGATCTAGCACAGTGCACGAACTCCGTAACACCAGCGAAAATCCCAATGTGTGATTATGTTCATCACATATTCTATAAATATTTTTGTGGTGGGTAGGTTTCTAATTTTTAAATTTTTTGTCAGGGCAGCGGCGTGAAAGGCCTACTCTTGACAATTTCCAACTGCTGGGGGATTTTTAACGTCCGCAACTTGCACACGTGACTTCCTATTTTTTCGCCCTTATCCAAGAACGCTAGGTATTCGTTCTCACCACCCAGTAAACCATGAGGAAGAATGGCATCATTAGAACCAGTGGTTCTGAAAAAAAATGTTCATAAATTATATTCCCCCCTCCCAAACCTGTCGTAACCCTTCCTTCTCTGTGGCAACTGCGTTCTTGAACAGTTTTCGGGCATGCTTGTTCTGTTTCCTGATTTCATCTATTTTAATTTGTCTTCTACTTTTCCGTGGTGGGTTACTTTCCCTTGCCTCCCTGACTCCGAAAACTTTGCGACAGTGCAGATATATTATGTCGCCGAAGATTTCCAGCTTCTTCTCCAAAGTTATCTGCTTCAGGTTGTTATCCAACTCTTTTGCCAAGGCTTCGTCCAGCTGTTCCCAAAGCCCTTTTGCACTGGCAGGTGGAAACTTGATTGCATCTCTCTTTCCGTCCAAGAAGTGTGTGAGATCATCATCAGGCAGATCAGCTTGAATGTACTCAGCACTGTGCATTGACTCCTGGCTGCGTTCTTCTAACGTCTTATCCGTCGAGACAGAGCGCTGTTGATCTCCCCCTGATGAACTCCCACACCCCTTTTTCGTTCTGTGGATTTTCATTCCTTTCTGAGTAGAGAATTTCCTACCACAGGCACATGGAAATTCCAGCCGTTGTTCAGAGCTCGAAGTCCGTGTAACGGGTCTGGTCGATTCCAATGAGGCGCCTGTGGATTCATCATTCCCCCCCCCCCCCTTCTTTCGGTTAATCATGGGGGCATCTATCGTTTTTGGTTTCTGTAGCAGTTGTAATACAGTTTATGTGGTGCTAACCCGGTCGGCCGGTTTCTAGTCTTTCCCAGTGTCATCTGTCTTTCCAGAAGTCAATCGGTCTTTTCCCGATCGTCACTGGTAATGTATGAAAGTGTAAACTTGTTATTATAATTTCTTATGAATTGACTTACTTACTTAGTCGTTTCTCATGTACCCTGGGGTGTAAAGGTTTACCAGAGAGAACGCCAACCTGTCCTATCAGCGGTCTTCCTCCTGGCCTGGTTCTAATCTAGTCCTCGGTCCTCCAGGGATTGTCTAATGTTGTCCTCCCAGCGAACTCGTGGTATCTGATCTTCTTCCATTCCGGATACATAGCCAAATCATCGGAGTTGAGACTATTGTACCTGGGTCTGCAGGGGCTGGGTTTTGAGGCCTTGACGTATCGTCTGGTTGCTGACCATATCTCTTTTTGTTACTGCAACCACCATCTTTAGATATCTTATTTCTGAGGTCTGGGGCTGGCTTTTGTGGGTTGTAGTCATTGCCAATGAATCGCATCCATATATCAAAACTGAGACATAGGTAGAACTGTATACAGCTATCTTTGCCGTTTTCCCAGTCTCTCTTTTGCTGAGGAATCATCGATTTATGGCCTGAAAAAGTCTCCTAGCTGCCGCTCTTCGGGTAGCCAACTCTTCTTTGGTGCCACTTTTCCGGTATGTGATAGCTCGAGGGTATTTAAACTAGTTGACCTGCTCCAGGATCTGGTCTCCCAACAATGTCTTCTTCATTTTCTTGAGGTCACCATGGTTTTTTTGTTTTGCAGCTACGGATAACCATCCATCTCTTCTCCAGTTCTTCCTTCCAGATATGCTGGTTGAATTGAAGATGTGCCGTTGATTTAACAATCAGGGCAATTTTTATTTCTTCTTCTTTTATTTTACTTTTTTTCACCATCTTTTGATGGTACTTTTTTTTTTTGGCGTTTAGCCACAACACAACCTTCACCCTCTAAAGGTTTTTTCCTGTTCTGGGGCTCCACCGTAGAGCAGCATGCTGCCATTGAATTCCACAACTCCTTGCCCATTTTCTTCGTTTCACTAAGAGCCAAGATTTCCAATTATATTTTCCTCATCTCATCCGCTAGCTCCTCCTTTTTCCAATTAATTCTTCTACAATATTCCATGTTCCGTAAATAGTCGTCAGCAAATTCATGCCAGTTCGTCGCATTTAAGATCAGTCCGGTGTTATCTCCGTTAGTTCTTGTAATCGTATTTATGTGACCCACCATATGAGCGGGGCCCTACTGTAGAGGTAAATCACATTTTCATTTAACAAATACAGGTGAAACTGGTACACGTATTTTATTTAACAAACACATGTAAAATGTTTGCATATATTTTATTGAACAAACACGGGTAAAACAGGTGCACATATCTTATTTATAAAACACAGGTAAAACTGGTGCATATATTTTATGTACCAAGCACAGGTAAAATAAGTGCACATGCTTTAATTAACAAACAAGTGAAACTACTGCACTTATTTCATTTACCAAAGACAAGTAAAACAGGATTGACCATACCTAGCTGATTAGTTTACTTACATTATTTGTTACCATCTGCTGTTTCGTTAATTATTATTGCTTTTCACTTCAGTAGTTGTCATTACAAACCACGTCATCAAATGTAATTTTCTGTTATCTCGTCAGATGTCATTAACTGTCACTTACGTTGCTGTCTTTTTTATCATTTCATTAATTATGACACTGTTATATGAATTCATTGGTTGTGATTAACTGCTGTCACTTCAGTTGTTGCCATTACATATCATCCCATCGGTTGTAATTTAACTCGACCTCTTTAGTTGTCATGGCATCTAACTTTATAGCTGTAATTGCCTGTGGTTTGATCAGTTTTAATTTAGTTTCACACTTTCGTAAGCATGGTCATTTTCGTCATCAGAGTCACTTTCGTAAGCATGATCATTTTCGTCCTTGATGTCATTTTCGTTAGCATGGTCCTTGTCGTCCTTAGAGTCACTTTCGTAAGCATGGTCATTTTCGTCCTCAGAGTCACTTTCGTAAGCATGGTCCTTTTCGTCCTCATATTCACTTTCGTAAGCATGGTCATTTTCGTCCTCAGAGTCACTTTCGTTAGCATGGTCATTTTCGTCCTCAGAGTCACTTTCGTAAGCATGGTCATTTTCGTCCTCAGAGTCACTTTCGTAAGCATGGTCATTTTCGTCCTCAGAGTCACTTTCGTAAGCATGGTCATTTTCGTCCTTGATGTCATTTTCGTCTCCAGTGTCACTTTCTAGGGCATTGAAATTTTTGTGTTTAATGTCATTTTCGTCCACACTGTCATCGTAGGCATTGACATTTTCGTCTTTAATGTCATTTTCGGTCGCATTGTCATGGTAAGCATTGACATTTTCATACTTAATGTCATTTTCGTGCTCAGTTTTACTTTCGTAGGCATTGTTATTTTTGTCTTCATTGTCACGTTCAACGGCATCGTGACCTTCTTTGTCTATAGAATTAACTTTGCTCACTGCCTCTGTAGGGTGACGCAAATCGCCCAGATCATGGTTTTCTTCCCTATCAGGACTCTCATCCCCAATCTTTGTAGAAGTAGACTGATCGTGAGAACTTGGTTTCTCTGACTCATTATGCTTCCGAATATAATCGTCTGGTTTAAAATGCTCAGAGAAGCCATCATTTAAAAAGCTATTTGTTACATCGAGAACATCCGTTCTTGCTTTATAATCAAAATCATTAAAGGGATTGTTGCTCGCATCCTCAGGATCATCAAAATATGAAATCTGTTCATATATGTAGGGGAATTTTGTCTCCTTTAACCGTATTTCAAAACGTTCATCGTACTCATTACCATCATCATCATCATCATCATCATCATCATCATCATCATCATCATCATCATCATCATCATCATCATCCTCATCATCACCATCATCATCATCATCGTCACCATCAGGAGAATTTTTCTGATTATCGCAATTTTTATCTTGCCTTGCATGTGGTAGCCTAACTTCGTCTGGTTGCCAATCGTCATCTACTTCTAGCCATGATACACTTGAGACATGTTCTTCGTGCCGTGGTCTTGAAATTTCATCCTTTAAATAACCAGATGCATCGATTTCTTCGTTTATATTATGTTTAGGTTTGCGTGTTGAGCGGGTTTCGCTCTTCACAATTTTGATTCTCTGAGGATTGCGAGTTATTTGGCCCGGGTGGGTGTTTTTACCAGATTCATTGATTTCTGTGTCAGCGATATTTTCCGGATGAAGTATTCCATCTTCTCTGGCCGGATGAATTTTAATTATTGTTGATTTTCTTGTCCCGTTTGAGGAAAATGAAAATTTGTCAGTTTTGTTCACACTCGTTCTAGACTCATTATGAAAATATTCTGCAATTTTAATCGTAGCGCCCCCGTTTATATTTCCACCAGGGTGCGACGTATTGTTATGATTTGTTGATTCATGTTTATTAACATTCGAAAAGTTCGTTTGGTGCTCATTGTCTAAACTTTCTGTTCTTGGTTTCTTTGTTCGGTAAGAAGTAGTTACTCTAATTTCATTATTATTAGCAAGCGAGTTATCTTTATGCGGGTTCTTATTATCGTTAGGTTTTTGGGTAGTTACTTTGTTATCTACGTTTGTTTTATCTGCACTTGGCTTTTTTCGCCTTTTGCGTTTTTTTGGCTTTTTCGTAGATGTTGCTTCATTATGAACATTTTGCAAACTGTTATTTGGTGAGTTTTCAATTTCAGTGTTTTCCTCAATTATTAAGGTAGATTCAGAATTGTTCGCTTCGGTAAGGTGAGGTAAAAATGACGAAATAATATGTAAAATGAGTTTAAAAATAATGCTTCTTCTTCTTCTTCCTCGTTTGTCCTGAAAAGGACGTTGGTTGCGTTGTGTCCGTTTACAGCGAAGCTGCGATATTTGCACCTTTCGGCCCGACACATCCGTCTTCAGCATGGCATTTTTTGGGACTGGGTGTGCCTTCCCTCTTCGATCACTACTCTCTCAGCCACACTGCAGTGATGCAGCCTGTTTCCAGGGCCACCACTTGCAGGTTGAGTAGGGTCTCGGTCAGCTCTGATTCGCTGACCGTAACGCAAGCAGTCAGGGCCGTAGATAGGACCTAATAAAGAGGGGGGGGGGGTTAATAAAAATAATTTTTTTAATTCACCTTTTTGGTATAGTATAATTTCCCCACAAATGTTTTTCACCAAACCATAAAAGGGAGGGGGGTGGGGGTGGGGGAAGGGATTTAAAACCCTTTTTTCTCTCCCCCCCGTATCTACGGACTTGCAAACAGACAAGCGATGGGTCGCTGACTGCATTCATCACTTTTTCTGCGTCTTCAGTCCCAAATATAATGCAAGGTGAAGTAAAAATGACGAAATAATATGTAAAGTGAGTTAAAATATAATGCACGGTGAGATAAGAAAGGAAAAAAAATAATATAAAGTGAGATAAGTAATAATAATGTAAGATAAGGTAATTAAAAGTAATGCAAAGTGATGTTTTAAAAAAAACAGCAAAGAAATACTGTAAAGTTTGGTTAAATAAACAAATATAACGTAACATGAGGATGTAACCAAATGAACGTGTTAAAAAAATGCAAGATGAGGTAACAAAAGCAATATAATAATGTAAGATAAGTTATAAAAACATCACAATAATAATGGCAGGTGGGGTAACCACAAATACAACAAAACAAGATAATGTAAAAATAATGACAAGAATAATATAAGCTGAGATTAAAGAAATAAAAAAATGTAAAACGAGGTAGAAAAAATTTAACAATCTAAAGTTACATAATAAGAGCAATACAGTAAGGCATGATTAGGTAAGAAAAATCTAAGACGAGGTAAGAAAAAATCTAAGGTGAGGTAAGAAACAAATCTAAGATGAGGTTAGAAAAAAATTTAAGATGAAGTTAGAAAAAATCTAAGATGAGGTTAGAAAAAATCTAAGATGAGGTAAGAAACAAATCTAAGATTAAGAAACAAATCTAAGATGAGATAAGAAACAAATCTAAGATGAGATAAGAAACAAATCTCAGATGAGGTCAGAAGAAAATCTAAGATGAGGTTAGAAAAAATTTAAGATGAGGTAAGAAAAAATCTAAGATGAGGTAAGAAAAAAATCTAAGATGAGGTAAGAAAAAAATCTAAGATTAAGAAACAAATCTAAGATGAGATAAGAAACAAATCTAAGATGAGATAAGAACCAAATCTAAAATGAGGTAAGAAACAAATCTAAGAAGAGGTAGGAAACAAATCTCAGATGAGGTAAGAAAAAAATCTCAGATAAGGTAAGAAACAAATCTCAGATGAGGTAGGAAACAAATCTCATATGAGGTAAGAAAAAAATCTCAGATGAGATAAGAAAAAAATCTCAGATGAGATAAGAATAAAGTCTAAGATGAGATAAGAAACAAATCTAAGATGAGATAAGAAACAAATCTCAGATGAGGTAAGAAAAAAATCTCAGATGAGGAAAGAAACAAATCTCAGATGAGGTAAGAAACAGATCTCAGATGAGGTCAGAAATAAATCTCCGATGAGGTAAGAAACAAATTCAAGATGAGATAAGAAAAAAAAATCTAAGATGAGATAAGAAAAAAAAATTTCAGATGAGGTAAGAAACACATCTAAAGTGAGACAAGAAAAAAGAAATAAGATGAGATTTTAAAAAAATCTCAGATGAGGTAAAAAAAATATCTCAGATGAGATAAGAAACAAACCTGAGATGAGGTAAGAAACAAATCAAAGATGAGATAAGAAACAAATCTCAGATGAGGTAAGAAAAATATCTCAGATGAGATAAGAAAAAAAATCAAAGATGAGATAAGAAAAAAATCTCAGATGAGGTAAGAAAAAAATCTAAGATGAAATAAGAAACAAATCTAAGATGAGGTAAGAAACAAATCTAAGATGAGATAAGAAACAAATCTAACATGAGCTAAGAAAAATCTAAGATGGGGTAAGAAACAAATCTAAGATGAGATAAGAAACAAATCTAAGGTGAGGTAAGAAACAAATCTTAGATGAGGTAAGAAACAAATCTAAGATGAGATAAGAAAAAAATCTCAGATAACATAAGAAAAAAATCTATGAAGAAATAAGAAAAAAATCTAAGATGAGATAAGAAAAAAATCTCAGATGAGGTAAGAAAAAAATCTAAGATGAGATAAGAAACAAATCTAAGATGAGGTAAGAAAAAAATCTAAGATGAGGTAAGAAACAAATCTAAGATGAGATAAGAAACAAATCTAAGATGAGGTAAAAAACAAATCTAAGATGAGGTAAGAAACAAATCTAAGGTGAGGTAAGAAACAAATCTAAGATGAGGTAAGAAAAAAAAATGTAAAATGAGTTAAGAAAAAAAAATAATGTAAAGTGATGTAAGAAAACAAAATAATAATATGCAAGGTGGGGCAAGAAAAAACATATTACAAGGTGAGGTAAGACAAAACAACAGAAATATAAGTTACCGTATATAAGAAAACATAATAATAATAATGTATGGTAAGGTCAGAAAAATAAATAATGCAAGATGAGGTCAGAAATTAACAGTGCAGGTTGAAATAAATATTATAATAATGCAAGTTAAAAATAAAAATAATTCATAATGAGGTAAGCAAACCAAATAACAACGTGAGGTGAGGTAAGAAGACAAAACAGTAATGGGAGCTGAGTTAAGAGAGCATATATATTAAAGTAAGGTGAGGTAACGAAGGCCTTGTGGCCGCAACGTAGGTTTTTCTTGTCCTTTCTCGTTGAAGACGTATTACTATTTGTGTTTTTGTAAAATTGTTGTTGTTGTTGTCCATTCTACCGTAATATTAAACAGTAATAATGCAAGGTGATATAACACACTATTGTAATAAAAAAAGGATGAGGTATGAAAGCAAAAATTTAATGTATGTAGAGGTAAGAATAACATTCAAGGTAACGTAAGACAATCAAACAGTAATGCAAAGTGAGGTAGGAAAACACAACAAAAATGATTGGCGAGGTAGTTTTTAAAAAAAATGCAAGGGAAGGGTTCGAAAACAAAATAATAAAGCTAGCTGATGCAAAAATACAAAATAATAAAGCTTGGTGATGTAAGAAAACAAAATGATAATTCATGGTGATGTAAGAAAACAACAATAAGGCTAGGTGATATAAGAAAACACATTAATAATGCTAGGTGATGTAAGAAATCACAATTACAATTCAGGGTGATGTAAGAAAACACAATTATAATTCTGGGTGTTGTAAGAAAACACAATAAAAATGCTAGGTGATGTAAGAAAACACATTAATAATGCTAGGTGATGTAAGAAATCACAATTACAATTCAGGGTGATGTAAGAAAACACAATTATAATTCTGGGTGTTGTAAGAAAACACAATAAAAATGCTAGGTGATGTAAGAAAACACATTAATAATGCTAGGTGATGTAAGAAATCACAATTACAATTCAGGGTGATGTAAGAAAACACAATTATAATGCTGAATGATGTAAGAAAACACAATTATAATGCTAGGTGTTGTAAGAAAACACAATAAAAATGCTAGGTGATGTAAGAAAAAAATCACAGTTACAATTCTGGGTGCTGTGAGAAAAAAACATTAATAATGCTAAGTGATGTATCAATCAATCAATACCCTTTAGCTCCCCAAGGAGCATAGGCCTTCAACAAACACATGCCAAGTCTTCCTGTCGTATGCCATCCACTCAAGTTCTTTCCATGTTTTCCTCATCATTTTCACTTCTGTTTCCAGTTCTCTTCTCCATGTGTTTTTTGGTCTACCTCTGCCTCTCTTTCCCTGTGGATTCCAGAACAAGGACTGTCCTGTAAGGTGATGTATAGAAAACAAAATAATAATGTAAGGTGACGGCTAAAAAAACCCAGAGTAATAGTGTAAGTGATGTAAGCAAATAATAGTAATAATAATTATGGCTGGGATTGATCTTAAAAAATTGTAATTGATTAATTGTATTTACTTAATCAAAGATTAATCGATCAATTTCGAACAGTTTGATCAATTGTAAAAATATTATAAATAACACTTCTTTTTTACCAAATCAATAAAGACTTTATTTATTTTACATGTTATAAGGCAACATCGTCTTGAAAATATAATTAAAATACAGAAAAGTTACAACAAAGCAATTTATTACTGTTCACTATATTTGACAAATTATATAGCACAAACTTCTAACATTTAAATATTTAAGCAACAAAAAATATAAACATTGTAAAAAAAAAAATGGAATAATCGATTAATATTTATTTTGTCAGTTCATGGATTAAAATGTATTTTTCATCGTTTAATCGATTAATTAATCGTTAAAGATCCCAGCCTTACGAAAAAATTTAAAAAAATTGTTAAAAATGAAATAATTGATGAAATTTTTTATTTTTATTTGCTTGTTATTTGTCTTTTTTATGTAAAAATATCAATGAATGGATTACAACTGTTACCCGATTAATCGATTAATTAATCGTTAAAGAGGCCAGCTCTAACAATAATATAAAGTATGGTTAGAAAACAAAAATGAGGGACCTCAGCACAGCGCATGAACTCTGCAGCACCGTGGCGAGGATCCCAATGTGTGTTTACAGGAATCACACATTCTATAAATATTTTTGTGATGAGTCGATTTCCACATTTTTAAAGTTTGTTGGGTTCGATTCCAATTACAGAGAATTTGTTTAATGGAAATTTATTTTCAGAACCAAAGGACCCTATTAATGGCATAACCCCCCCCCCCCCCCTCCCACCCCTCCCCCTCTCCTGGGTAGTGAGATTGGATGCCTGGCTTTCTCGGATTAGAGCGAAAATACAGGAACTCCCGTGTGCACGTTGCGCACGTTATAACTCCCTCGGCAGTTGGCAATCGTAAAGAGTAGGCCATACGGCCGCAGCCCTGGCAACATTTACAAAATTAGCACCAGCCCACAAAAATATTTATAGAATAAGTGATTCCTGTATACAATATTGGTATTATCGACGGCACTCCATAAGGAGTCAAATGGAAAATGATTATGAAAAATTGTATTTGGGCCTGGCAGGGGTGTACTTAAAGTACTTGGCACTCGGGGCGGGGTCCTGTCTTTGACAACCCTCAGCGTAATGAAGAAACACACTTTCACACATATATTTAGCAGTAAGCTGCTTCATAACGCCTGTCAAAGAGGCAAAATGGACAAAAACTAACAAAACACAAAAAGTAATACGTCTTACTAAGAGAAAGGACGAGGAGACCTACGTTGCGGCGACAAGGCCATCGTCGGGGACAGAAGGGAAAGAAATTGAGAATTAAGTGGAGAACATGAAACTATAGGAATAAGAGACAAATGCTCCCTGATAGTGTCACATGTTGGAGCAAAAATGGCCGCTACTTTTTGTGTGTGTGTTTTGTTTTGTTTTTTCATTTTACCCCCATCTTACGGCAGTTCTCCTCTTATACTCAGAGGCAAAGAGTTTTATCAGAACCAGATACAGAAGCAAACTGTACGCAGAGCATCCAGGACACACAGAAAATGATGAATATTACCAGCTTAGCAGAAGAGAGTAATGATGATCTTCAGACTCCACACTGGCCACAAGAGATTGGGACACCACCTATCCAACAAGCTCAAGATAGGAACTACCGATAAATGTAAACGTGATAAAATGACTGCTGAACAATTGCTTCAAAGATCCCCAACATATGTGTAGCATAGAAAGAACGAATGGTTGTTTATCGGTACCATGTTCGGAAAAAAAGATCTATGAAGATGCAAATAACCTCAAGTTGATCTCTGCTTTATTTGAAAATATTCGAGTAGACGTCTGAAAGTGTACAAACACGAAGAAGAAACACTCCACTTGGATGCAGCACTATTTTGAGACAAGGGACTGAAACGTAAATGAATTATCTGGAGTTATGAGCTTTGCTGTCAAGTAAATAAAAAAATTTAGTAATTTATGTTTGTGTCTCAATAAAGAGAATGTCCTTTCTTGAAAGTATTCAATAAATGTTAGTCTAAAAAAAAACTCCCTCGACGCTTAAAGGTAAAGTTAGCCTTATAATGGATACTGCAGTAGGGGAGTGGAAGCGTTAAAGACTTTATTATACTAGGCCTAACTTTATGAGGTGCGTTGACCAGTTCCCTTTCTCGCAGCTTCTGCTTTTCGTAACTTAAGAGCAGAGTCATATACCCATTTACAGCTGGGCAGATTGGAGCTTGACGCCACCAGGTTTAGAACCTGAAACCCGATGACATTGCCGCTATAAGCAAGCGCTCTAACCGTGCATATCCTAATGAAGCATGTTGAGGCAGTTGCGAACACAAATGCTTAACAAGAAGGCCCTAACTATGCTAATAGATGGGGCGCAGCAGGGCCACTTGGTCCGGGCCTCACATTAATAGGGGGAAGGACTCACATCTATCAAAGATGTGCCACGCTCCACTTATCTTTTTACCCTTCTTCCCCAAAATAAGATGGCCCTCACATTGTGAAACAGATGGAGATACCGTCTATTCAACAAGCTAAAGATAGAAACTACCGATCAGTGTAACTGTGGCACTGATAAAATGACTGCCGAACATCTGCTTCAAAGTTGCCCCTTATATGTGGTACAGAGAAAGTGCATATGGCCGACGCCAGCTCCTTTCGTGGAAAAGCTTTACGGAGATTCAAATAGCCTCAAACTGACTACTGCTTTCTTTGAGAACATTCAAGTGGACGTCTGAGAGTGTACGAAGAAGAAGAAAGAAGTAGAAATGTCCTTTGCCTTATTTGAGCTCTCGGAGGTCCACTCTGACATGAGTGGGAAACTTACTGTCATGGTAATGCCACTGGAGAACACAGAAGTTGCACACGATGTTAGGCGGTATCTCCACGTCAACGTTCGTCCGCTTTTCCTCTGAAGTGACTGTGTACTTTGTCCCGGAGCCATCCGCCAGA
Organism: Oreohelix idahoensis; assembly: GCA_024509875.1. NCBI lineage: Eukaryota > Metazoa > Mollusca > Gastropoda > Stylommatophora > Oreohelicidae > Oreohelix > Oreohelix idahoensis. The sequence continues at coordinate 5,581 of JAMPIV010004153.1, read as the reverse complement.
TTGACTGGGTGTTTATCGAAACAGGCCTGTGTCTCATGTTGCTTGTGATTCCCGGTTGGACAGATTTTAAACTCAACATAGCCTGTTAATTGAAAAAAAAAAAAAAAAAAAAAAAAACTAGTGCCACTATTAATTCTTTACCTACACCTAGTGCCCTAGATTTCTATAGAGAGTTACGTCAACTATGTCAGAATAGAAAATGAGGTTGAATGACGTAGACGCCATTTTCAGCTGGACAATACCATGGTTAGTAGCGAGAATAAGCATCGAGTAAGATTTTTTTTTTTTTTAATTAATGAAGAAAAATATCCCGTTCAACCTCTGATGGGTTAAAATTAGGATATATATTGTTTTCAATTCCAAATAATATGAACAACTGCCGATATGAGAAAGTAGCATCACATTTGTCAAATCATTGTAAATAGGGACAATCACAATTATGCTAATACGTTAAATAAATAAACAAAAAACAAAACAAAAAAACAAAAAAAATCAAGAAGAAACTCTGAACAAGAATAATATTTAAATGGAGGGGTGTAAAGGCCTGGTGGTTCCAGTTATATAACTGACTTTAAATGATATTTAATTGACTTTCGTCTGTTAAAAGTCATATGCATTGTAAGAACAGCATCAGACCTTCACATTCCCAGCCACTAATATTAACATTTGTTCGTGTTAAATATTGTTTGACTATATTTTGCAGTTCCCTAGGTCTGTCTATTCTTAACACCTCTTCTATATTTATAAGATTACATATATATATATATATATATATATATATATATATATATATGACGTACATTTTATATGCTGTTATTATGTTCTTATATCTAGCTATTAAATAGCTTCGTCCACTAGTTTTTATTACCGTCCGTCGCATTGCGGCAGAGACGACGTAACTAATCAGTATGCAAGAGAGGTCAAAAGGTGGGCGAATGAGAGCGAAGGGTTCAGGGGGCATTAGGAGATGTGTCGTTGAACAGGTAGGATGCATGTGTGAATTGCTCCGAGATATTTCAGATGTCGGTGTGTTTGATAGATATGTTCTGAAGTAAGTCTGTTCATCCATGAATGACAGAGTGTCTGATTCATTCACAGGATAGGTAGAGGAGTGAATAGAAATGATATAGTGATGTTTGCAGACTGAAGACGGGCGATGTTCCTGTTCTTATATATTCGTATGCTCATAGATACAGCTGATTACAGGACTGGATCTCGACATTTACGGACAGACTGTTATATGCCAGTACCGGCATTCTCCCTATGCCTGGGGAGTTAGCGATGTGTAGTGAAAAAGGTCTTACAAGTAATACTTCATTGGAGCATACGTTTTATCCATAATAAACATGTTCGTGTTGTGAATAAGCTGGACGTTTCTTCAATTCTTGTGCGGATGTTTATGTAGCAAGTAATTAAGAACTATTGTATGATCACTTGGCTATTGCAAATATGTTTCACTCTTCCATGAATTAAATCATTAAACCTAAGAGCAAGTTGGAGAACGCCACAATATATATATATATATATATATATATATATATATATATAATATATATATATATATATATATATATATATATATATATATATATATATATATATATATATATATATATATATAATATATATATAATTTATAATTATAAATTTATATATTATATATGTATTTTATGTTTTATATAATTTTAAATTATATAATATAAATTATATAATTTTATAATTATATAATTGTAATATATAAAATATAAAATTATATAATATAATAAAATTTTATATTTTTATATTTTTTATTAATTATAATAACATTATAATAAAATTATATAATAAATTATGTAATATTATTATTATATAATAATAAAAATTATATAATATATAAATTATATATTAAATTATATAATATAGTTATATAATAAAATTATAATAAAATCTCCGGTCCAAAATATGTAATTAGATTTTGTTAAAACTATCTATACATTGTCGCATTTTTAATGAAAACAAAAACTGATGTTATCATCTGGATCCAGTAAAACTGTCAGTGTCTACAACAGTCATTCACCAGTTTCCACTTTTCAAACTAGGTAAATAGTTCAATTCGAAGGGAGTACGTTTTGCTAAGTGTTGCAATTCTAACGGAATATTTGTTGCCAAATAGTAGAATTCTGACGGAATATAAAATTTAACGGAGTATGTGTTAAAAATTCACGCTACTTATTCTATTCAACAAACCGGTAAGTAAACTAATTTTCTTCTTTTTGTTTTGTTAGTTGAAATACAAATAATAGTACAAATATGTGCTACTGTATTTGCATCTAATTTTTTTTCAAATTATTAGTTAACCTAAACGAAAATGCAAATTGGGTCTGAAACTCGCGATTGGGTCCATTTTCCTGCAATACGGGTACAGCCGAAAATGTCGGCCAAATTTTAGTTGGCGTAACTCTCTATAGAAATCTAGGGCACTACCTACACCTAACGATTAATGGTGGTGGATAAAATATAAGACTATTACACACACACACATAAAAGAAAGAAAAGTGAAGAAAAAGTTGCTCAAAAAAGAAAGAAGAATAAAGAAAAAAAAATCATTAGAAAGACACAATGAGAAAGAAGAAGAAGAACAAAATTATAGGGCAAAGGAGGAAAATAAAGAAAAAAGCACACAGTTGAGTATATACAGGGTGTCCATAAAAGATTGTACCCTTTTCCAAAAAAATTATTCTCGGCCCCATGACGTGGTACGAGGATGCTTTCTATCACAAAATACAGGGTGTCCATAAAAGATTGTACCCTTTGCAAAAAAAAAAAATATATATAAATATATACATACTAGCAGTAAGTACCCGGCGTTGCCCAGTTGTATCTAGTAACTGTTTTGGAAACTTAGGAAAATGTAAAAATAAAACTCATATTTTGATATTCGAGTGAACACGAATTTTCTTAAAAGTTAATGACAGCTGATTATTTGATTATCGTGTCACATGTACTTATTGTTATTTTTAACATTTGTTATTGCAACATTATTGCAGTCTTTTTCTTTGATCCTTATCTGCCGACCGTCAAAGCAGTTAGTGGCCATCACGCCTAGTGGTGTCTTGTAGGGCAATAACAATTTGATTCCCCTTCTGCTCGGTCGGTGGCCATCCTTCGTACAGTGCCCCAACTCGGGTTCATTCTTTGCATCTCAGCCTCCACAGTCCTCCGCCAAGTTGTTTTTGGTCGGCCTCTCTTTCGTTTTCCTTCAGGGGTCCATGGCATAGCTGTTCTTGTGATGGCATCGGGGTCTCTTCTGAGGACATGGCCAACCCAGCTCCAGCGTCTGCCAGCTATGATGGTGTGCATGTCCTCTTGCTTGCTCCGAGTAAGCAGATCTTGGTTGGTGATGGTATTCGGCCAAAAGATTCGGAGAATTTTTCTTAGGCATGTTTTGTGAAAAAAGGACAATTTCGACATTTCCTTCTCTGTAACTCTCCAGCATTCCGCACCATAGAGAAGCACAGAAAGAAAGCACACAGCTCTGATATAATCTTAATTTTGTGCTTGTGCTGACTGAGAGGACTTCCAGATGTTGTTTAGACTAAAAAAGGCTGTTCTTGCTTTGTTCATTCTGTTGTTGATGTCTTTGTTGTTGATGTCTGGTGTTACTATGCATCCTAGGTATGTGAAGGTGTCTGTCTGTTCCAGTTGCTGATTCCTTACTGATATGGGCTCAGGGTTGCTCACACTGAGCGTCATGACCTCTGTCTTCTCTAGATTGATGTTCAAGCCCACCTGCTGACTTATAAAGTCTATCCGTTTTTTTCCTGGATGTGTTGATGTGAATGTGCTAGTAGTGCAATGTCATCTGCATATTCCAGATCTTCCAATGTAGAAAATGTAGTCCATCTTATTGTCGTGGTTGTTGGTGTATTTTGCATATTTTGGTTATTGATGATTATTGATGTAATTTTATGTTGTTGTGATGATATTCATTAATTCCATGCTTTTTCTTCTTTAATAAAGTTTACACCTTTATTAATACGCTGTTCACGACCTTTCCATCCATAAGTAACTTGTTTTTTAGCTCTTTACTATAATCTCTATGTATGATAAGAGAAAAGAGTGAGAGCAGGAGGTGCTTAGACAGACATAAGTGAGTTGAGGCTTGGAGAGAGAGATCATTTTGATAAATCTTCTTCCAGGTTGTCTCAAGTCCATCTCCTATTTACACCTTTCTGTGTGTGTAATCTATAACTCTGTCAGTCCACTATCCCTTGTCGATTTCACTACTGTTGTCCAACTCGACAAATACTCTACACTCCAACTCAACCACGACAAATGACGGGCTCGTCCGGGATATTTTGAGCTACATTTGATGCACACATTAATGTGGGCCGGTGCTGGATTCTTGAACGCATCTAGTACGACATATAATGTGGGCTCGTTCCGAAGATGAATCTCTCACAAGATTCTATTCTGATTCTTAGAGTTTAGTGTTCGGCAGATTATAGGAATTTCTTTCCCCTAGACATATCGAACTATTTCTTTTGGAGGAAGTCTGAACAGCGTTTTTCTCCACAGCATTCATAATATTTAGTTACATTTATTGTTCATGCTACACATGAGACAGCTGGTAAAGGTTGATGGTAACACTGCTGAGTTTTGGTTGACAAATCTGACGACTATTGTTGTAAAAGTCAGAAATTTTTTTTTAAGGGTTAATTTTTTTCAGGAGTAGCTCTTTAATCTGAGATAAGAAGCTACAGATAGTCAGTTACTAGCTTGCATTTGTACCAAGGGAGGGTGTTCATTCGGATGATAGTAACCAATCCTCTCAATAGCTAAGTACTGACAGAAGTTGGAAACGAATTTGTATTATGATTTTAGGATGTTCAATGACATGTAATGGACGTCTATGGAAAAGATAAATTACTGTCATTTAGTCCGTGTTTCACGCACTTTAAAAAAGGGGGCAACTTGTCACGTAGACAGTGACTTAATTTATTTTTTCCATCTCGTCTCAATGTTATTACTCTTTAATGTTCTGTTTTCCTACACATTTTGTTTCTCTTTGCTTTGCTACCTGTGTGGCCCAATTGTTTTCTCCTTCTCAAACCCCACCCGAGGTTGTTTACGTTCGAGCCTGCAGCGGTCAGCGAACGATAATGTTACGTCAGCACACCTGGCCTGATCAGAAGAAAGTCTGTTACGCTTAAAGTGTTAGAACGAGCCAAAGACGGTTTCTGTGAAAGAAACGGTTCGTTAGCGGCGGGTACCCTCTGTGGTCCGAACAGGGGAATTTCTCTGGTCGCTTTAAAACGTTTGATCACGAGCGGCTAGTACCCTTTGAGTCCTGGGTAGAATGGTTTGTAAGCTATAAGACTTGAAATTTTACTACGTCAAACACACTCGTAGAAGATTCCTGGCCCGTAGATGACCATCATGAGATAAGGCAAACTTTAACACAGTACTAGAATGTGTTTGCCTAAGTTCTAGTCATTTTCGGGGTGAGTTGACCTATCTTATAATATGATATATTCATGTTACCGAGTTTTATATTTATATCTGATAGGAAGGTGATTTCATCTAGTAATTTAATTCAGTG